>PTEX01000031.1:670381-734339 GCA_003342815.1 Eudromia elegans | reverse complement strand
CCAATGTTTACCATTACATTTTAGGAAAAAGGAAAAAAAAAGTCTTGTGCTCAGGAATCTTTTAGGAATAACAAACATGTTGTTCTGAAGCTGCTGGTTTTAGTGCCTGTACTAGTTGGACACTGCTTTAGCTAACCGAGTTTTAATCTGCAATTTGGAATTGAGAGAGAGACCAAGGTCAACCTTTGCAAGCAGAAAATGCTCAGCCAACAGTGCTGACCTTGTGACTTGGGACAATACTACTGCTTTGAATGCAAAAAATGAGGAGGAGGAAGTCAGACTTTACAAATTTGGAGTGATTCGTATTGTGGTAGCTGGGGTGGTGTTGGACTGCTCCTCTTTTGAGGTCTGAGAGGTGTACAATCATTTTTGAAACTGCAGATTTGACAGGTATTCCCCAGTGGATTAAAGCAGTTTAATCTATCTTTAGATATAAGTACTTATGCTGCTTTAATCCACTGACCTAGAGATTTTGAAAATCAAGCTAAATAGAACTGTTCTGGACTCTAAAATGCTGGTGTCAGTTGGCTTAACACACTTTCCTCCTTGCTGTTTGTGCCAGGTCTGCGGAGCTTTTCTGTCAACGGACTGGAGTGAGCGCAGGCGAGGAGGGAACAAGCTGAGTTTCTTTGGGACAGGGGAGTGCTTTGTGTTTAGGGTGAGTAAAATTTGATTTTTCACTATCCCAGTTCCTGATGTGAGTAACTCGCACCTGCCTTCTACTGAGCTGGATTTTATGCCCTTCTGGTTTTAAAATCTGCTGAACTCTTAACTACATCTGGAGAGATAAATTGACTTTTCAATTCTAGGGTGAGCCTTTTAACACCCAGAAGTGCAGAACATTTTCTTACAAGGAAGATAACTTGGAAACAATTGTGTCATTTCTTCAGCCACCTGGGAGGAAAGGGGTAAAGGAAGAAAGTAAAATCTACCCTACAAGATAGTGTGGTCTAATCTTTACTGCCAATAGTGTATTTGGAGTCTGAGGGCTTTTAATGCCATTTCTGAGGCAGAACTCTCAATACTGCAAATATTTGCTAACTACATTTTTACTCTTCTCTTCCCTTATGTAGCTACAGCCTGAAGTAGAACGCTATGAATGGGTGATAATAAAACATCCTGAACTAGCCATGAGTTTTAGTGAGCCAGAAAATCATGCTTCAGGGTCTTCCAGCACTCTTTCCTCCAGTAGTATCCCAGCAGACCCCTCAGATCGCCTTTCTCCCTTCTTATCTGCTCGACACTTCAACTTGCCTTCCAAAACAGCTTCCATGTTCATGGCTGGCAGCAGCGAATGCATCATTATAGGTAAGTCAGTGCTTAAATGTGGGCATATGTGCCAGCTGCTCTTCCTGTCAGCTACAGTAAGAGTTTCAGTGGTATTTGGCATATGTTTTTTCAATATTGCTACAATCACTGCGAGAAAACAGGGTAAGACCTGTAATTACCCAACAGGAAATTTGCACATCAAGCATGTTAGAATAAGCATTTCAGTATAGCTCTAAGCATAGCTATACCTTCATCTTACCTAATTTACAGTGAGAAATAACTCCAGAAGAGGAACTTAATTTGCACAAAGATTTAAGTTTACAGGGTAAACTGTATACATACATATTCATTCTTTTGGGACTATTTTGGATCTGTGATGCTGTAGACTGGGGAAAAAGCCTGCCCAGTAAAGTAGTCACCTAAATGGGATTTACAGGAGAGAGATACGAATCTGTAGTTGCCCTTGACACTTGCTAGGAGAGCCACTGGACCAGTGATTTCTGCTGTAATAACAGGTGCCTGCTGATTCTCACTTAGCAGCATGTACTCTAACTCACCGCAAGCTGGATGGCTCCAGAATCAGCTGAGCTACTGAAAGCAAGGGCACATATGTGTCTGAATTGTAAGTCCGCAGGTATCACAGATTGTTTTGGAGATCTGTATTGTTCATTAAAGGTAGTAATAAGAGAAACTATAGAAATAAGAAGGTAGAAATAAGAGGTTTGGGTAGTAGATATGTAGCAGTTACTATGGTGTGCAATTTCACCTGTAGATCAGAATTTCCATTCTTTTGATTCGTCGGATGTTTTCTATTGCTGTTTCCTGCATTCTCTGATGCTAAGCTCTGTGAATCTTGGAAAAGATCCACAGATAATGAAAATGCTGCAAACAATGTGATGTGAGGATTATTTTTTATGATTTAGAAGACCAAACAAGTGCTATTACTGGTGTGTCTTATTTTTCTCACAGCTTTGATTTGTTCTGTGAGTTTCTTTACTGTAGTCAAAATATGCGGGTGGTACCTGGATCCTCTGGCACTGAAAAATCTTGAAGTTGATCATTGGAACTGGGCTTCTTAGTCTTACTCACTTGCAATAATCTATAAAATTATTCCTTGTTCTGATAGTTTCAATTAAAAGCTATGCCTTTGGGCAGAATAGTGTTTGCACTTAAAGACAGTAAGTATACATCATAAGGCTTCCTTTTCTTCTTGTTTGTTTGTTTGTTTGTTTGAAGCTTCCTAACACTTTCTTTTTTTATGTCTTTGCAGGAGGTGGTGATGGCCAAGCTCTCTACCTTGATGCAGATCTGAACCATGGAAGGACAAGTCACTGTGATACTTTCAATAATCAGCCGTTATGCTCAGAAAGTTTCCAGATCTCTGTCCTGGAGGTGTGGGGTTTCAGGGACACCATGAATAGTTGACATGACTGTCAACAAACAACTAGCTTTTCAGGTGTCTTAGGATTCCCAAGACAAATTCTAATGCAGGAGCCAGGTTAGGATATAATTTCCACTGGGCTCAGTATTGTTTAGTAATTACTAAGCAGCACACTTGAATGCAGGGCTTAGTTGTTTACTCTTTTATTTAAGACAGGTCGAAGATGAAGTAGTATATTTGAATAACTCCCTATCTCTTTACCTCTACAGATCTGGATTCAGATCCTGAGGCTAGATAAAAATGGAACTGTAATTATCTCAAACCATCCTAAATGGATACAAATCTATATCAAAGCATAGCTCTGCAGTTCAGTGGAAGTCCTCTGAGGCCCAGAGCTTGTGGAGGTATACTGTAGAGCTGTGTGCCCCTGGCACCAGTATCTGGCTGGCAGGAGCCACTAAAACCAAATTTCCACTCACAGGAAGATTGAAAATCCCAGATTTCACAAAAGGAACTGGAAAAAATCACTGCCCTACTGTAAATGGACTTGTGCAAACAAATCATGAGTTAATATCCATACCTTCTCATGGGTAAGCTCTGAAAGCATTCAGTTCACAAAAGAAACCACGATTGCTGGATACCCATCTCCTAGCACCTGAATCCTTGGCACATTCCAATTGCACCTGCTTGAGGAGTTTGCCTCTACGAAGAAGGCATCTGAAGTGGACAAGGATATCTCAGAGGGTTAATTTTGTTTACATTCCTATTCCATATCAGTATAACTTCAGAGTGATTCATGTTTCAGCTGAAACCCAGTAGCTCAGACACTTAATTTTCTTTATCATTCCTGGAAGACAAAATGGACTTTAAATATGAGAATAACAACTGTGCTGATAGCAGTAAATCAGCCATTGGGATAAATAGTCATTGGGATACAAAAATAATGCATGTCCACAAGTAAATGGAAGGAGGTGAAAGAGGAATCTTCTGAGTAATGCTGTTCTAGCAGAGGACTAGTTTTCCAAGGGAAACTCTAGGTGACACCATTTCTCCATTGTGAGTCTTCCCAGTGATGAGAGTCCTGAAAAAAGTAACATTCCTGCCTGCAGTACCTTCTGGTAGAGCTTGGATGAGGCAGAGAGGTTGTTTTTCATTGCTGAGAATTTGTGCAGTTCTCTTTTGCAAGCGTGCTCTGTCATCTCTGTTACCTGAGTGTGGTTCTCCAGTGTCTCTATCTAAAACTTGCTGGGTCTGGCTGTGAAACTTCTCCCATGTGAAGCGTAAACGTCCAGTCAATGGTCCATAGCGTAACACTGAGAGCTCCCAAAAATTCAGTGCATGGTTCACTAGTAAAAAGATTTCCCCGTATAGATGAAATAAGGGTAAAGAGAAATGTTTTTTTTTCCCCACTAATTCAATTTAAACAATTGCACTAGAGTGGGGCAATACTATTTCTACCTAAACATGAAGTTTATAAAAGGGGAAGCTTAAACATTTTGGTGATAAAATCTCAGCTAAGCTGGACAGGACCAGGTTAATATTCAGTTGTCACAGGTAAGTTTAATTGATAACTTTGCCAGCAAAGAAAGCATGTAATGGGAGACTGTTGCTTCTTGGAAAGCACATGAACAAATTTGGAATTTCTTCATAATGTGCCATTCTAAAAAAAAAAAAATGCAAACTAACTCCTTGAAATATTGGACTATATATGCAGGTTTTTTAGATGTATTTTGCATTGTTTATGTTTGCAATTAGGTTATTTCGCACTGTCTGAAAGTCACCACTGATCTCCCTTTCTTCTTGTTTGCCACTCGGTGAGTTCTGGCCAGCTGTTGGAGGATCACTTGCTAGTTGCTTTTGTCATAGGTTTACCATAAGTGTTTAATTGAACTGGAAGGCTTCATATAATTCACTTATACCAACGAATATCAGCAGGAAGCCGCTTCCACAGTCGTATCTTGTTTCTGCAAACACCCTGCTTGATGCTGCCATCTACTGCTGTTTCCAAAACTAGCTGTGTCACAACTGATATGTGCTAGCATCCTCCCATGAGCTCCTTTAGACAGAATCACACAAAATGTATTCCATTTATCTCTTACATGCAGAGGGATCTCTTATGTAAAGTGTTTTTTTTTTTTTTTTTTTTCATATCTCCTCTCTGGAGCTTGTTTATAAGTTACCTTATCAAAAAAAAAAAAAAAAAAAGAGGAGAGAGGGAAGAAATAAAAAGCCACCATTAACTTCCAGGTTTTTTTAAGGTTTCCTAGAGCTGGATGTTGGCAGGCTTTGTGGGACTTCAGTATTACATTCGTATAGATTAATTGTTTTTATCTGCAAAATCTTTCTGCAGGTGGCAGAAGCTGCCAGGGGTGTTGTGGCTTCTCTGTCCCCTCCCTACTGTATGCAATTACATCAGGAAAACTTGAATACTTGCACCGTTTCTTAAGCCATATCTGAAAAAATAGTGTTCCTTTCTGTTCCTACTAGATAGAAAATTGGATAGAAATCAGCCGGCGTTGGTAACAAATTCATCATGAGGTATTAGTCTGAGAATTCAAGGAGATCAGTGAGATTTAGACATCGGTGTTTCTGGGGCCTCTTGGAAAAGATGCTCATGAGCTTTGCCCAGATCCTTTTGTCAGATGAATGCAGCTTCTGCCCACTCTTGTGGTGAAGAACCCCAAGGAAGCCCTCTTAGCTGGTTTATCTCAGTGGCCAAGTATAGTCCTTTTGCACAGGAGGTAAATCTCTCTTTTTGATTCTTGAAGGAACATGTCACATTCAGTGGCAGCACTTGGTGGTTGGTAGTGTCTTAATAGTTGGTCTCTCTCTGGGCATTTAGGATTGCAAAGGAGGGTACCCAGACCAAATATTTCTCCCTGGAACAATTTGAGCTATGACCTATATGAGTTTTTTAAATCACTGCAGGGCTGGACACTATTTCAAACAGGTAGATGGAGAGAGAGGTGATCCCCCTTCTATTGACAATTCAATTTATATCAGTATTAAGAGATGTATGTTGTAGCAGTAGTTTTAGTTCACTGTAGCACTGTCCTTCTAGAGACTGGTGTAGTTTGTATGTTCTTAGTCTTAGTAGTCTAAATACCCAAGAAACTGCAGTAATTTAGCAAGAGGAATTACAGCTGTGTCATCCTCATGAGTTCCTGTGCTCAGTATAAATGGGTGTTCCTTTTCATGTGCAAATCTTCATGAATAATTCTCTTTGTGGTGTTAAGACAGCGTAGAAGAGCAGCATAGTGACTTGATTTCCTTTCCAGTAGCAAAAGAGGCATTATCTCTCTGTGTAGTTGAAGTTGTTAACCAGTTATATATCAAAGTTCACATATCAAGCCAATGGTTTGTGTGCTACAGGCAGAACTCTTCTAATTGAGATACCAGAATGGTTGTTAAGACAGGTACAATGTGTGTTTTATCAGAAAGCTGAAATTATAGGAAATACCCCGCCTGTGAAGTACTATGATCACATTAAAAGTCTGAACAAGCCTGGATGGGCCCTCCCTCCCCTTTGCAGTGCTGCAAATGACTGTGCAGGTAGTAACGACTGTGTGTTGAAATAGTGTAAAGCCAAAGAGCTAAACACTGAGCATCACCTGTGTTGCTGAAAAGCATATTTGCTTTCCTAGGGAGCTATTGTATTTGCTGTGTGATATTCTCTTGGACAATCAAGGAAGGCAGAAAAGGACTGAATCTCCTGGTGTCAGGAATCAGAATTTATTTTAGATGGCAATGAAGTTATTTCCAGGCCACAAGAACTGTTTCCAACTCTCAGCTAATGTGACCAGGTTTTATCACTAGACCTAAAAACTGTCATTCCTGCAAGACATACACCTTCAAGCATCATCTTTTCTGATGAAATAAGTTTTGTAGAGAGGGAGGGGAAACCTTTGTTTTCTCTGTGTCTAGAAAAGAGAAGGCATATTGGGGGTGAGAGTTAAACTTAACGCCAATGGAAGTCTGTTTGGCCATGGCTGCATATCAGTCTCCTGTTGTTCTGCATGTGTGCATTGAAGTTGTGTGCCCTGTCCATCAAATGCATCCCTGTTTTCGATGGGATATGAGTTTACGCTGCCTGCGGACTATGCAGTGGCCTGGGCAAGGCCAGTGTCGTGGCATGTGGGATCAAGGACAGATCTGGCACTGGAAGAACTCAGTGGCTGCCACCAAGCCTTGGCTTCAGTCCGACGAGCAGATAGGAGGCTCCGGCCTCAGCTGCGGACGTGCGAGGTGTCTTTTTGCCAGCCCTGTCTTTGTGATGAGTTTTGTGCTAAACTATTCATAGTCGATATGAATGTGCAAATTATTTGGAGTGATGATGCTCTTCAGATGAGTAGTGGCGTGGTGCTGAATTTTCTACTGTTTGGTTGGTATTGCTGCCCTACACTGATGCTATTTTTGTCGCTCTATATCTTGGATTATATTAAAAGAGGTTTGACTGTGAAGGCTCCTGACTTCATCCTTCTGTAAAGCACAGAGTATTGCCGTTATGCAGACCTCATAGCAAGGGATGTAGGTAACGTGTGAAATAAATCCTCCTGAACACGTTCTGTCTTCTGGGAAACTTTCTGCAGAAGGAAGCCTGGAGCAGTGATTAAGCAGCTTCTGGAGACTTGGTCAGATCTCGCAAGGCTTCCACCACGATCAGGTGCCAAAACAACTGCAAGATTTAGGTCAGTGGATTCAGAAAGGAGGTTCTAAGCTGCCTCGCTCGTGGAAGGGCCAGAGAATGTCTCTTGTCCTGGTCCAATCTGCTAGTAAATATCAGGCTTGACATCATCTGATCAATAGCTGTGTTTCTTAGTTAAGTTCCTTTAAGTTTCTGTAGTTCTTGCTGGTACAGTTAGAAGATATCAAGATATTCCACAGACAAAATATCCTTGGAAACCCCACAGGCAATAATCAGTGCAGAAGAAAAGACTCAGCATAGAATTTCCAGGAAAATTCTACTAAAAGCTCCGTTTAAGTACCTTCATACCCACCACAGGCCCTTCTGTGCTGCTTTAAATGTTTCTGAGAGCAAAGCTGTGCTCTGGCAGGATGCCACGTGGAAAAGAGGGTGTGCTGAGTTTGTAGAAGCGACTCGGACTCATTTTATGGCAGCTGTGCTAACTGTACCACCAGACAAGGCTAGGTTGCTGTAAAGAAAGCCTGCAGCCGCTAGAGGTTACCCTTGGCCTGGTCCTAAAGCAAGAGGAGCTGGTGTCTCCCTCTATTAAAATACCTTTTCATTATAAGCCCAAAGTCTTAGAATTTAGTCAACTTAGTATTTTTTTTTTCTCTCTAAAAACACAGAAGTAGGGGAACGGTATGTGT
Source organism: Eudromia elegans (assembly GCA_003342815.1). Lineage (NCBI taxonomy): Eukaryota > Metazoa > Chordata > Aves > Tinamiformes > Tinamidae > Eudromia > Eudromia elegans. Next base: position 726,358 of record PTEX01000031.1, on the reverse strand, counting down.
TATGCTTGATTTTATAAAAGTGATCCTAGTCTTAAGTACTCTAAGCCCCAATTTTAAAGCTCCTTTAGGAGAGAAGCACTATTAAAATGAGTAACGAGAGCACTCAGTACCTGGAAAAGGTAGCCGAGTGCTCACAAGAAATGAAGTGCTGCTGGCCCCAGCTTTTGAACCTTTATGGATGCTTTTTATCTTCATGACTTGAGCTCTGCAAGGGAGCATCTGTGTTTGGTCACATCAGGCAGCGGGAGCCCTTCATCCCACCCAGAGCGGTAGTTACGGGTGATGTCTCGCAGGAGTAAAGGGGAGCGCAGAGTGACACTGGAGGCCTCGTAGCTGCCCCTTATCTTGCTGGAGTGCTGCAGTCAGAGCTATTTGCACGTTTTTCTTAGTTATGTCCTCACCCCTAGGCTTTCCACGTGCTGTCATGCAGTAAACATGACACCAACGCCTGCTTTCACTGGGAGAAACTCTGCTATGAGCAGATGTGACACGACTGCTTCTGCTAGAGAGGAAAGGTAAAGGCTTTGCTGCTTTTCAAGCAGCACATGGGGTGTTTTCAGCCCTACCTTGACAGGTTCTGCTTCCAAGCACCACTCTGGCTTGTGCTACCTCTGATTAAGCAGCTGGAGGGCCAGGATGTGACTGTGTTGATGCTTTCCCTCCAGCAGCCTGGGCTGCTCTGACTCTTGGTTTTCCACTCGTGTGAGGGGCTGCTTGGTGGGACCGGACACCCAGAGCACTAAAACAGGCTTTAGTCAAGCAAGGTTGTAAAGCGCTCGGCCCCTATCTTGCTAACTGAGTGCTTGTTCCTGTTGTGCAAACACACATAAGGAGCAGCACTGTCTGCCCTACTCCTCAGCTGAGACACGCTTCTCCCTTCAGAGGCTCAATCCTTTCCTGACGTTATTGGGATACTCTTCCCCCTTCTCCCAGCCAGCAGTTTTTCTGGCTGGCCTTGTGGCCCCTTCCTGGTCACAAGAGACAGCTGGGCAAGCAGGGTGGAGAGCAAGACCATTGTGCCAACACTAGGCCAGCCTCGTCCTCCTGGGCCGCCTGCAGTCTGCTCCTCCATACGACAAAACAGCAGGAGTCCCCGCCACCGACTCGCGAGTGCTCCAGACCAAGCAGCGCCAGCGGCGGCTTGACCAGGACAGCAGAGCAAGCCGGCTGGCACTGGTGCTGCTCTCCTTGCTAAGTTTAGCATGTTTCCATTCAGGAACTCATGAATACCGCCCTGGGCGTTGCTGCTACCTTCACCAGGGTCATGTTTGGGGGTCTCTTCAAGCCCAACAAGCACCACACATAGAACTAGATGAGGCTCTAGAGTGAGCCCTGTACAGCATCAACTTGTCCAGGTTTGTTCAAGAGAGATTCAGGCCTTGAAGAGTTCAAGGTCAGGACTGGTGCAGGGAGTCTCAGACCTGATGCTTAACCTGAACTTGTGGTGTTCGGCTGGTGACAGGATGGCTGAGTTGATGGAGGAAGCCCAGCCACGGGCGCATGGAGGGCCCTGGGGGCTGCACAAGAGGCCGCAGGGACAGCCAGGCCACAGGCGCACGGAGGGCCCTGGGGGCCACATGAGAGGCCGCATGGGGAACCCGGTCATGGCTGCACAGAGGGCCCTGGGGGGCACAAGTGGCCGGAGCCCTATGGGCTTTCGTGTGGCCTCCCAGGGACTCCGTGCCCAGGGCTAGGGGAGCCCTATGGGCTTTTGTGCGGCTTCCTGGAGCCTCTGTGCACCCATGGCTGCAAGGGCCTTTCATGCTGCCTCCGAGGGACTGCATGTGCCCATGGCCTGGGTGGCCCTATGGACTTCAGTGTGGCCTCCCTGGGCCTCCACGTGCACTGGGCCAGGGGGACCCTATGGGCTTTCATGCGGCCTCCCAGATCCTCCGTGCACCCATGGCCGGATGGGCCCTACGGGCCTCTGTGCGTCCTCCCTGGGCCTCCATGCGCACAAGGCTGGGGGTGCCTTCAGATGTTTCGTGTACTCTCTAGGGGCTTTAATGCTCTCGTGGCCAAGGGGCTTTCCAGTGTCCTCCTGGGGCCTCCCTGTGCACTGACCCTGTGCTGGTGTCGCAGACGCCCCAATGCAGCGCTTCAGGCTTGGGGCACAGTGAGTGGCTGGAAGACCAGAGCAGCAGGGAAGGGTCAGGTTAGACATGAGGAAAAATTTCAACACGGGAGTAGTCAAGCGTTGGAAGAGGCTGCCCGAGGAAGTGGTGGAGTCACCGTCCCTGGCAGTGCTCAAGACACGTATGGATGAGGTGCTTAGGGACCTGTTTTAGCAGCCGTGGTGTTGAAGGGCTTTCGGTGGGACACAATGATCCTGAGGGTCTTTTCCATCCATAAGGATTCCCCGATTGCTCCACTTGTGCAGGTGGGAGGTTGGGGGCGAGTTGCCTTGCGCGGGCAGTGCCTGGCTCAAGGGCTCTGCCTCACAAGGGCAGCCATAAAAGCCTGAGCAGGGCGGTCCCCTTGGTGCCTGGGACTCCTGGTGACTTCGTGAGACGGCCAGACCCTAGTGCGTGGGGATGTGCCTAGAACGTGTCAGCCCCGCGGGGACAGCCCTGGCACGCGCTTTCCCTGCGGATGTGCACACAGGAGGCGGGCATGGCCCGTGCCAGCTCCCTGTGCGGCCAGCACTGGGTGCTGTGGGGGCTCGTGGAGGTGGAGGAGGACAGGGAGCAGTGTCTGGGGGGTCTCACGGGGGCCCTAGGGGCACCCTGAGGGCAAAGAGAAGTGTCGCAGGACGGGCCGAGCGGGGCCGGTGTCCCCTGAAGGTCACCGTGCCCCTCCACCGTGCGGTGGGTCACAGGCGGCCCTCGTGTGACAGCGGGGCCCTCTGTGACCGCGCTGCTGTGACATGCCGGCCGGGCGGGCTCGGCCCGCAGTGCCCGGGAGGACGGCGACAGGAGCGGACGGGAGCGAAGGTGCTGCTGAAGAGGCAGCGCGAGAGCACCCAGAACCTTTCCTGTGGTCCCCGGGCAGCTCCGTACGGTTTGGCCACGCGGCCAGGATGGCGGAGCAACCCCCCAGCCGCCCCTTTGTGGCTTGGGAGGAGGAGGAGGAGCGTGAGGGTGGCGTGGTTGCACAGACCAGCTGCAACCTGGAGCCCCACGTGTGGTCGGTGCCCCAGAAGGTGTACTCGGGTGAGTGAGGAGCAGCGCTGGGCTGGGCAGGGGCAGCAGCGGGCGCTGGGGCAGAGGGCTGGGCGGCCTCGTGCCCTCTCTGCGCCAGCCCTGCAGCTCTGCCTGCTCCTTGTGCGCCAGCTCGTGTCCTGGATCTGCCCCGAGCGGAGGCAGAAGCCCTGGAGCACGTGCGCGCCGTGCTGAGCGATGGAGGGCAGGTGAGTGTCGCCATCAACGTGCTCGCAGCCGCGCCGGCATCTCCCGCTGGGCACGTGGGGCCGTGCCGAGCCGTGAAGCCCCCGCGGGGCAGCCCAATGTGGGGACGGCTCCGTCTCAGGTGCCCAGCTGTGGCTGCAGCCCCTGCGCTGCCCTGGTGCCGCCGGCCCTGCCCCTCTCACGCTCTGTTTGTGCCTCTGCTCGCAGCAGCAGGACGAGGCCACGAAGCTGCAGTTTCTGGCCTCCCTCTGCACCCTCTGCCCGGCGTCCGTCCTGGATCCCTTCTTACGGGAGGAGCTGTGGATGTACGCGGGCGAAGTGGCAGATGTGCTGGAGGTGAGGGCAGAGGGCACCGCGGAGGCCTGCTCGGGGGGCAGTGGCCCAGCCTCGGGGCTAGGAGGGCTGGTGTGAGCACGGGGCGGTGGGGGGCCCTGGCTGGCGGGCGCCGGTGTCTCGCGGGCCGCGGCTGCTCCCTACGGCCTCTCCCGGCTCTGCTCTGCAGGCGCTGCTGCAGGAGGAGCCCCGCGCGCAGCTGGGCAGTGCGGTGCGGCGGCAGGTCCTGCTCGCCGTCAGCGCCATGAGGTAGCTGCCCCAGTGCCCGGCCTGGCCAGGGCCTCTCCAGCAGACGCGCGCGAGGGCCCCGTGCCCCGTGGGGAGGCTTCCTCACTGCTGGGGTGTCTCCCGTGGGCATCTGCTGGGCCCGAGAGGGGTGGAGCGGGGGGCAGAGAGGGTCCTGGGGCTCCCGCGTGTCCCCACGGGAGAGGCCGGAGGTGGGGAGGGCGCTGGGCCCCTGCCAGGCCTGTCCCCTGTCCCTGGGCAGGCAGTTGGGGGAGGAGGGGGCTCCCTGTCCAGCTCTGCATCCGCCTGGCCAAAGCCTTGGGGTGCTGCTGCCGGCCCCGCGACTCAGAGCCCTTGTCTGTGCTTGCAGCCACGCCGGGCTGCTCCTGGAGAGCAGGCGGGAGCACCTGCTGCAGGCCTGCGTCTGCACGGTCTGCTCCCTGCCTCCCGTGGAGCAGCCGCGGAGCCGCGACGCCGTCGTCTATCGTGAGGTGGGTGCTGGCTGCGTGGGGGAGGCCGGGGCTGCTCCCCAGCATCGCTGTGCCGAGAGACGGGAGTGAGGGCCGAGGCAGGGCAGGCCCCCAGCTGGGCTTTCCCTCCCGCACCCCTTGGTGCCCTCGGCCAGGGCGAGGTGACAGGCAGGGCCTACGCGCTGGGCCCTGGGCGGTGGCAGCAGCAGCTGCCCTGCCTGGGGCCTCCCCCTGCTCGCGGCAGGACCATAGGTGTGCCTTGGGGCAGGAGGAGCTCAAAGCGCCCTGTGGCAGGTGAGGGGCAATGGGCAGGAAGCACCTCAAGCCCCTGTGTCCCTTGCAGACCCTGGACGCCCTGGACAGCCTGCTGCGGGTGCTGGCGCTCGGCGGCCCTGTCTGCAGCCTCGTGGACGTGCAGATGGTCCTGCAGGTGTGGTGTTTGCCGGGAGCGGAGGCGGCAGGAGCAGCCCCTCGGGCGGGAGGCCCCTTGTCCGGCAGCAGCAGCAGGGAGCCCAATGATGCGAGGGGAGAGGCTCCCTCCTGGCAATAGGGGGTCCCCACAGTCTGCGGTGACAGACTGCATCTCATGGCCGCAGTCAGCATCCCTTCGTCCCCTCCACGCTCCTGCGGCGGTTGCAGCAGGGCTGGCAGCCCCAGCGCGCTCCTGCTCTCAGGGTGGCCACAGCAGGGCTGCGTGGGGGGACAGGCACATGGCCACAAGGGCATGGCGAGGCCAGGAGCCCTTTGCAGGCGGTGCCGGCGCTCCGAGGCGTGAGCCTGGCCAGGCGCCGAGCAGCGCGTGAGGCCGCAGAGCAGAGCAGCAGCTTCTCTCSTGCCAGGTGCTGCTGCCCTTCACTGAGAGCCAGCAGGCAGCCGTGCGGGAGAGGGCCGTGGGCCGTGTCGCGAGGCTGAGCGATCTCCTCATCACCTCTTCCTCGCTGCTGGTGAGGAGCTTGTGGGGCCGCCAAGCTGCAGCCCCCGCCTGGACCCGTCAGCACGTGGCCGTGTCCTGCAGCTCCAGGCTCCCTCCGCGGAAGCCTCCAAAGCTCTGGCTGCTGCGGGATCCCCGCCTGCATGGGGCTCAGGGCTTTGGTCCCGAGTATCCCCGCAGGCCAGGTGTGAGCACTGCCTCCCTTCCACAGGCCTCCGAGCGCTATCAAGGGGACAGGGAGTGCTCTTTGTGCGTCAGCCAGGAGCATGTGCCGGTCCTGGGGCAGCTGGTGGGGCACCTGGCCCTGTGCTGCACCCTCGAGGAGGAGAGGAGCAGCCATGATGCAGCAGATGCTCTTTGGCACCTCTACGAATACCTACGTGAGGAAGAGGGTAAGAAGCTGCATTGGGCTGGCTCCTTTTAGACACGGGCTCCAGAGGGCAGCCCTCAGCCCTGTCCTACTGAGCAGTGGCCTGGAGGGCTTCAGCAGCCGCAGCTGCTGCTCTGCAGCCTCCTGTCCTGGCTGCGAGCAGAAAGGCAGAGGGAAGGCACTCGGCCTTCCTGTGTTCTAGAAAGCAGCTTCCCCTGCGCGGGCATTGCAGGAGGCCCACAGCCTCCGTGGGTGTCCCGCTGCCTGTCCTTCCCTGGCACGGCCCTTGGTGTGCAAGGGGAGGTTTCTCCCTGAGCCTTCAGCAGCATCTCCAGCTCTGCAGCCTTCCTGCTGAGCCTCGTGTGGTTTGTTTATTTATTTTTTTGTTCCCCCTCCTTCCCCCCTGGTGCAGACGGAGAGGTGTCGCAGGAGAGCCTGGAGCATGTGCAGCTCGCAGAGGACTTGGGAAAGGATGGGGAAGGTGCAGACGCCTTGTGGCTTTCAAGGTGCAGGGACGCGAGGGAGATGAGCAGGGTAAGCAGCGGCTCCCTGGCTGCACTGCCAGCCGTGGGGTCACAGTGTGGCTTGGCTCAGGAGAGGGGTGGCTGCCGTGTGGGCTGCTGGCAACTTGCGGTGACTGGGGAGAGGCCTCGCACTGTCCCTGGGCCAGGCATAGCCTCAGGCTCCTTCCTGCACGCAGCGAGCTCTGCTTCCCTGTAGGAGCCATGTGTGGGGAGCCTGACCCCAAGCACCCAGCCCCGTTGCGGCGGCATCACCCAGTGCAGCAGGGCCCCTGCTCCCGGCTCCATGGCCCCCGCTGAGCCAGCGCTGCCCCACGTCACTCCCCAGGAGCTCGGGAGCCTGGCTCTCACGTAGCACTCTCGGCTGCCTTCCTTTCTACCCTAGGTTTTTAGCAAGTTCCTGCAGCCTGACGAGAGGGCAGAGGTGATCATCGCGGCCATCCGGGGCATGAGAGCGAGCAGCAGTTACGACACACAGGTGGCTGCTCGCATGTTGGATGCGTTTGTAACGGACGACGCGTCCCTTCTGGAGAACGTAAGCGGGCTGTGGGTGGCATGGCCGGAGCCCGAGTCCCTTGGGGGCCTGTTTATGCCCTGAGTGCAGGAGTGCCAGGCCCCTGACTCCTGCGAGGCCGGCAGCGAGCGGTGGCGAGGGCAGCCCTTGTGAGCGGGAGCGGGGCGAACGGCTGCGGTCTGGCAGCAGTCCCACTCGGAGCCCTGTGCCCTGCAGGTGTCCAAGGTGGTGAAGGACGTTTGGGGAAGCCTCGCATCCATAACAGATGCGTGTGCGCGCCTGAGCCTGGACAGGGCTCTGCTCAAGCTGAGCTGYGTGTGCCCCGAGGAGGTGGTCGTGAGCCTCTTGAGCTGCTCCCCATCGTGCGACAGGTTAGTGCCCGCCTGCCTTTGGTGTTGGGGGCCCGCGGCCTTGCGAGCCTATCCCGTGGGAGCTTCCTTGCTGCCTCCCTGCCCTGCAAGGGACCCGAGCTCGAGCTGTGCTGCGCGGAGGGGCTGGGCCGCTTGGGTGCTGCTGTCTGGGGGCGATGGGCAGAAGCCGGGCTGGCGGCCAGCGCAGGCCGCGGCGGTGCAGCTGCAGCACCCGCTGAGCGCGGGCCCTGGGCCTGCAGCGCTGCCGCAGCCATGTGGAAGGTGCTGGTGTCCACGCCTGGAGGTGCGGAGCGGGTGCTGCGGGAGCTGCTGGGCGTGCTGCAGGACTGGCCGCTGCACGAGACGCTCACCTCCGATGGGAGCACCGTAGTCGTCTCTTCCCTAGCTGTGAGTGTGTGGAGGAAGCCCCTTTGCTCTCTTCCTGCACGATGTGCCCTGCCGAGGCGCGGGGCAGCGCGTGAGCGTCACCGCGGAGCTCGCGCAGCGCAGGAGGGACGTGCGGGCAGCGAGAGCTCTTGGGGCTTTTTCCGCAGGCGAGCAGAGCGCTCCAGGAGGTCCTGCGCCAGCCCCCCTGCCTGCAGGTGCTCGAGCTGCTCTTCCCCCAGCTCCTCCTGGCGCTCCTGTTCCAGACTTCCTTCGCGGCAGGGCTGGTGCAGGGAATGTCTCACATCTGGACGCAAAGGCCAGGAGAAGTGTCCACGTGCGGCAGCCCCGTGAGGTGCCTGTCGCGTCCCCGCCATCCCCGGCACGGAGCTGGAGGCAGGGCTGGGGGCGCGTGTGTGAGCTGCTCTTTGCTCTGCACGCAGGTTGGCGGTGCACACCATGAAGGCTCTGCTCTGCCACATGGGCTATGAGAGCCTGGTGCTGGCCGTGGCACGCAAGGGCGGCTGGGCCATGCTCGAGAGCGCCGAGATGCAGCACCGGGGAGTGGGTTTGCTGGCCAGGTGAGAACCCCCTTGTCCCCTCTGTGCACCAGCACTTCCCCCTGCAGACGGAGTGTCGCCCAGAGCACGCAGGGGTGCCCCGCTCTGCAGAAAGGGGCTGCAGCCTCCAGCCTTGTGATGGAGGCCTGCCCGAGGAGAGGGGCCAAGGGGGCTCCTGCTGCATCGCGGCGGGGCTCTGCAAGCTGCTGGGCAGAGAGAGGTGTTAGGAGGCCCACGAGAGGGTGACGGCCACGGCAGACCCCTCCCAAAGGCCAGAGTCCCCCCTGAAGAGCCCGAGCTCACAATGCCAAGAGGGGTCCCGGTGGCAGTTTGTGCTTGAGGGTGCTTGGGAAGGGTGTTTGTCCCGTGTCCCCCAGGGAAAGGCGCCAAATGACGGTGGGCTGTGACGCTCTCCTGGCGAGGTGCGGTGGGGAAAGACGGTGCCGCCATGAGCGCCTGCTGCCGAGCAGTGCACAAAGGTGGCCTTGGCGTGCGTGTGGTGTCCCGTGGGGGTCTGCGGAGAGGGCATGGGAATGCCATGGCAGAAGAGGTTTGCACAGGCCGGGCTGCTCAGACCTGCCTATGCCTTCCTCCCTGTGCCAGAGAGCTGAGGCAGAGCCCAAGAACGCTGCGGCTGTTCCTGCTGTCCCGGCTTGTGGCACTGCTGCGGAGCGAGGCGTGTGGCGCGGCACTGCCTGCCCTGGCCTTCGTGGTGGAGGTGAGCCTGGCGGCTGGCGGTGCCGCACTGGGCTGCGGCTGGTGCCACGGCTGGTGCCGGGAGGCAGAGGAGCTGCGAGGGACGAGCACGGAGCGCCCCGAGGCCCCAGCCAGGGAGTGGGGCCCCCGGGTCTCCCTGCACTCGCTCCTGCCTTCGGGCCGGGCCCTGCCTGCGTGGTGCAGGGAGTGCTGCCTCCACGGCCACTTTCCGTGTGCTCCGTGTTTCAGCTGCTGGCCTGCAGTGACCTGCACGGAGACGAGGAAGATTTCCTGGAAATCTTTTGGATGTCTCTAAAGAGTGACTGCAGGGAAATGCATGAGCTGGCGCTCAGAGGCCTGGTGTCCCTTTGCAAGAGACAGGAGATGGTGAGCAGGGTGCAGGCAGGTGAAGCTGTGTGGGCAGCGTGGGGCTGGCTGGTGGGTGCCACAGGGCAGCTTGGCCTTGGCTGGGCGTTGGGAGCTGCGTTGGAGGTGTTGGGGCAGCACCAAGCGAGCCGGCTCCTGATGGGCTTGCCCAGAGGGAGCCTGCGGGGAAGCTGTTATCTAATGAGGTGGCATTTTTGCCAGGAGAGTGTTTTATTTGTTGAGGGAAAGAGTCTGTATTTCCCCCAGGTTGAAGAAATGGAGTTTCTGTTCCCCCTGCTGGTGATGGACGTGCAGGATGAGGACAGGGCCATAAGCAGCAAGGCCCTCCTGGTGCTGAGCCATGTGGTGCCCGTCCTGGAGAGGAAGGCAGTGGCCCGCATGGCTCTGCTGCTTGCTGCAAAGCTGCTGCTGCTCTTTGAGGACGTAAGGCTGCAGGGGGACGTGAGGCTGAGCCGGGGGCCCTGCTGCTGTGCCTGGCAGGCTGGCCCGGGGGCCGTTCAGCAGGGTGCACAGGCCTGGTGCATAGGTCTTGATGCGGAGGGAGGGTCCAAAAGCTTCATCTTCCCCTAGGCTCCACTTTTGTCCAGGCTGAGTGTTGACCTGGGGGAGGCAGTGCTGAGGTGGCCTCTCTTGCTTCCCGCCAGGACTGTGCCTGCACAAGGGAGCTCTCCATGMAGCTCTTCAGAAAATTGATGGAGAGTGTAGAGGACACCAAAGAGAAGGAGATGAAGATGCAGGTGCACAGCAGCGTGCTGCCCCTCCTCTTCCACATGCAGGATGAGAGCCCCAGGGTGGTCCAGGTACGGCTGTCTAAGCTGAGTGGTCATTTGGGGAGGGCCACACTGAGCCCCTTTGGGTGGGCATGAGCATCAGCAGCAAAGGCTGCGGGCAGGAGCCTCTTGGAGCATGGTTTCCCTTGAGGCCTGGCTCCTGGGTGCCTTGGGAGGGTGCAGAGCCCCATGCCCGCAGCTCTTCTTGCGTGCAGGTGTCCAAGGATGGTGCTTGAGGCCAGTGCCTCTTGTCCCCTTGCTGTGCGTGGAGGTCCTGGAGAAGTCTGGACTGGGATGTGCCCAGAGCTTTCCAGGAGGAGGAGATACCCCGTGCACTGAGTTGTGCATGTGGCCCAAATGCCCTTGGCCTCTGCAGAGAGGGGCAGCACCTGCAGGTTCCTTTGGGAAGCCAGTGTGTTGGCCAGCTGCTGAKCCTGGGGAGGGGAGAGTCCCCAGGAGGGAGATGCAGTCAGGGGAGCCGCCTGGCCCTGTGCTTGCCCCTTGTCTCTGTCTGCTGAAGGGGCAGTGACCCCCAAAGCAGACCCGGTGCCCTGCTGCGACAGCCCGTGCCACCATGGTGCAGGCAAGGGGGTGAGCCCTGCCAAGAGGAGGGCGACACGGGCTCCTGAGCCCTGCGCTGTGGTGGCATCTCCTCGTTTCTTGCTGTGCAGGCCGCTGAAGAAGCCCTCCTGGCTGCAGCCAAGTTCCTGCAGTGGAAGGAGCTGAGGGACTTGATCATGAGCCAGGAGCCGTGGAGGATCAGCGAGTGCCTGGTAAGGGCTGTCCTCAGCACCCAGAGCCTGCACAGGGCCTTTCCCCTCCATGCCCAGCGCGTGTGGCTGGTGCCTCGCGGTGCTGGAGCAGCTCTCGCGCTGCCCTTCTCCAAGCGCACTCCTGCGGGGGCTCTTGTGCAGGCGCCTGGTGCTCTGGTGGGCCCTGGGCTGCTGGAGTAGCCGCTGTCCCAGCTGGGCCTTGCAGCAGGAGGGGGGCAGGCGTGGGGGCAGCCGGCCCTCTGCTCCCTGCTAAGCTCCGCAGTGTCCCGATGGTGTGGGGCAGTCCCATGTGTGCGGGCAGGGGCAGGCTGGGGCGACGGGTCCTGGCTGGGGGGAGCGGGAGCTGAGTGGAGGGTGCGTGCCGAGCGCATGGCCCTTTGCTCTCCGCAGCTGGCAGGGGAGAGGGGCAGGAGGAACGCAGACGAGTACCTGCGCCAGAGCCTGCCCTACCTGGAGAGCAGCCAGGAGGCCTTGTGCGAGGCGGCTGTGAGGTTCCTTGGTGAGCGCCCTGCCCGGGGTCCCTCTCTGCTGCGGGACAGCTCAGCCCCAGCCCCGGCTGCTGCAGCCAGCCCCGCATGCCTGAGGCAGGGCCAGCTCGCCCGGGCTCTCTGTGCCACCCTCGGCCATATCTGCGTGCAGCTGTGGGGCTGGCGGGAGCCTCGTTCACTCCCTCACAGCAGGACCCCTGCGGGTCATTCTGGGGATGGGCAGTGGGGAGCCCTGCCCGACGGGAGGGGGATGCAGGGCCAGGCCGGCAGGGCGGGAGTGGGACAGGTTTATGGAGCAGGATTGATGGGCTGTGTGCGTGTAGGGCTCCTTGGGCGGTGCCTGAAGGGTCGGAGCGATGGGAAGGTGGAGAGCATCTGCAAGGGTGAGTGCGGGCAGCGGGCTGTGAGGCAGGGCTGGTGGGAGGCAGAGAGACCCTGGCCAAGGAGGTGGCATGGCTGCTGCAGGCAAGGAGGGCTCTGCTCCGCGAGTGGAGCGGGGCTGCTCAGAGCAGGAGAGAGATTTGAGGCACCTGAGCGACATTCCTGCCAGCTGCTCCGTTCCTGCCCCGGCTCCCTCCTGGCTCTGGGAAGAGCTGAAGGGACTGGCCATGTCAGGGTGGGAATTCCTGGGGCCTGGTGAGATTGGGGGCTTGACCTCAGCTCTGCTCCTTCCCTCTCAGCCCTGCAAGGCTTGCAGCGTAACAACAACAGCCTGAGCGTCTATTCCCTGGCCACACAAACCATCTTAATCTTGAGGGCTCCAGGGAAGGAGAGCGTCTCCCATGCCGGGCTGTGCCAGCACCTGAGGAGAGCGTGGCAGAGGTGGACGTGTCCTCTGCAGGGCGGCAGGTTTTGCTGCTGGCGCTCAGCGGGACGTTGATGCCGGGTGCTCCATGTGCCAGGGTCCCCAAAGAAGCAGCCTGATCTCTTCATTGTGTGCGGTGTCTTTTCTTTGCTCCTCTAACATAAGTTAACGTGTTAGTAACATGCTACTCCGTGAGCGACGAAGCAGTAGAAAATGCAGGGTGTGAAGCGCGGTCGCGCAGGTTGTTGGTCGTGGCTGTTGGCGCAGGGCGGTTGTAGACAGGAGGCAGGAGCTCTGCTCCCGGCTCAGCCTGGAGCTCTCCCCACGCTCGGCACCTCGGTGCGGAATCGGCCACAGCCGGGGTGTCTCCTCGGTACAAAGGCAGCCCCAGGCAGGCTGTGGTGACACAGAGCGAGCTGCCACATGTCCATGCAGTGGTCGGAGTCTCCGGCTGGAGAGAATCTCAAGACGGGCATTGTGGAAGCACTCGCAACGCATCTGAGGATCCCCTAACCACGTGCCATAGGGCAGAGGGGGTGTAATTAAAAAACAGTGATGAATGGAAACAGGTCCCTGCTCGTGGTGACAGGAGAAGCCCTTCCCGGCCCGTGTCGCCTCCTCAGGCAACCATACACACTAAATATGGAGCCCTGAAACTAGAGGGTCAGGCAAAGGAGGAGAGGGACCAAGGTCCTTCTGGGGGTTGTCTAGGGTGAAGCAGTTAAGCCCATGCCTTGAGACTGCCTCTACTAAGAAGCAAAGAAGAGTCCTCGTTGTGGGCAGCTCCCTTCTGAGGGGTGCAGAGGATCCAGATGGAGACTCTTCCCGGACAGGTCTGCTGCCTTCCTGGGACCTGGGTAATGGACACCACAAAAAGGCTCCCAGGCCTTGTACAAGTCTCTGAGTGTCACTCGTGATTGCTGCTCTAGGTTGACAGCAATGAAGTTGCCAAGAGAAGCCTGAGCTCCATGAAAAGGGACTTGAGGCCATTGGGGACCTGAGTTGAGGGAGTGGGTGCACAGGTGCTTTTCTTCTCTCTGCCCTCAGTGTCAGAGAAGGACACTGAGAGGAACAGGAGGCACCACCTGCTCACTAGATGCCTTAAGAGGCTGATTTCATCAAGGAGCTCGTCTGGAGACAGATGGAGTTCACCTGTCCTTCAGGGAGGAAAAGAATCCTCGCCCAGGAGATGGCAGGGCTCAGTGAGAGGGATTTAAACGAGATATGGTGAGTTGTAAGGGGTGTTGTGTGGCCTCCTGGGGCCTCTGTGGGGCCTCCCGAGGCTTCCGTGCAAATTGGGTTGCATGGGGCCTATGGGCTTTCGTGTGGCCTCCGTGCACCCATGCTGGAGGGGCCCTATGGGCCTCTCTGTGTCCTCCCTGGGCCCCCATGCGCACGAGGCTGGGGTTGCCTTCAGAGGTTTTGTGTGCTCTCCAGGGGCTTTCATACTCTCATGGCCGAGGGGGCCCGTGGGCTTTCCAGTGTCCTGGGGCCTCCACGTGCACTGACCAGGGCGGACCTAGAAGCTTTCCTGTAGCCTCCAAGTGCCTCCGTGTGCCAGGGTCTTTGGAGGCTGGACAGGTTTTCGTGTGGCCTCCCGGGGCCTCTGTGTGCTCTTGACCGCAGTGGCCCTTCGGGCTTTCGTGTGGCCCGCGAAGTCCTCCCTGCGCCCATGGCTGGAGGGGTCCTATGGGCTTTCGTGCGCCCTCCCGGGGCATCTGTGTGCACTGGGCTGGTGTGAGGCTACAGACTTGTGTTTGGCTTCCAGGGGCCCCCATGCATCTATGGCTGGGGGATTGTATGGGCTTTTATGTGGCCTCCCAGGGTCTCATAAAAGGCCCAGGGCCTCCCCTCCTCCCAGGGGGGAGCACTCCGAACATTTGTGAGGCCTCCCGGGGTCCCCGTGCCCAGTGGGACAGAAGGGACCTGTGGTTTTCATAGGCCCTCCAGAGACTATGTGCGCCCATGGCTGGAGAGGCCCTATGGGTTTTTGTGCAGCCTCTTGGGACCTCTGTGTGTCTATGGCCGGGGGTCCCTATGGGCTTTTGTGTGCCCTCGAGCAGCATCCATGCGCTATGGCTGGGAGTTCCCTACGGGCTTTCGTGTAGCCTCCTGGGGCCATCTTGTGCCTGTGCCTAGGGAGCCCTACAGGCTTTCATGCAGCCTCTGGAGGCATTCGTGCCCTGTTATATTTAACCGTTCCCTGCTGGATCCCATTGGACCCCGTGCTTCCCTGCTATACCCCAACACACCCCAGGCCGTGTTGCTATATCCCATTGGCCTAACAATTCCCTTAATAAATCCCATAAAAAATTCCGTAATAATTCCCTTAATGCTTCATGTAACAATTCCCTCGACAATTCCCTTTTTAAATCTCTTCACATTCCCTTACCATTCCCTTATCCATTCCCTTAGTTAATTCCATTCCAAGTCTCTTGACAATTCCTTGAATAAATTTGTTCACATTCCCTTTAATTGCCTTAATAATTGCCTTGTAATTTCCTTAATAATTCCGTAATAATTCACTTAGAATTCCCTCGACAATTCCGTTACAAGTCTTGGTATTAATCTCTTCAAATTCCCTTATAATTCACCTGCAATTCCCTTAATAATTCCCTTAATGATTCCCTAATAATTTGCTTAGAATTCTCTTATCGATTCCCTAACAAAACCCTGCTATTCCCTCAATAATTCCCTTAAAGGTTCCCTTACAATGCCCTTAAAATTCTCTGAATAATTCCCTTAATACTTCCCTAACAATTCCCTTAATAAATCCTATAATAAATCCCTTCAAATTCCCTTACCATTTCCTTACCCACTTCCTTGACAATTTCATTACAAGTCCCTTGGCAATTCCAAGTCCCTTAATAATTACTAATTCCGTTACAACTCCCTGGACAATTTCCTTAGTAAGTCCCTGGACAATTCCTTGAATAAATCTGTTCGCATTCCCTTTAATTCCCTTAATGATTGCCTTGTAATTCCCTTAATACTTCCCTTAATAATTCCGTAATAATTCACTTAGAATTCCCTTGACAATTCCCTTAATAAGTCCCTTGACAATTCTGTTACAAGTCCCATTATTAATCTCTTCAAATTCCCTTAATAATTCACTTATAATTCCCTTAACACTTACCTAATAATTTGCTTAGAATTCTCTTATCAATTCCCTAACTACACCCTTACTAATCCCTCAGTAGTTCCCTAACAATTCCCTTGACAATTCCCTTAATAAATCCCTAAAAATTCCCTTAATAAATCCAGTAATAACTTCCTCAATAAATCGAGTAATAAATCCCACAATACATTCCTTAAATAATTCCCTTGCATTTTTCCCCAAATTCCCTTGACAATTCCTTCGACAATTCCTTTAATAAATCTGTTCACGTTCCTTTTAAGTCCTTTAATAATTGCCTTATAATTCCCTTAATAATTCCCTAATACTGTACTTAGAATTCCCTTGACAATTCCCTTAATAATTCCCTTGACAATTCTGTTATAAGTCTCGTTATAAATCTCTGCAAATCCCCTTAATAATTCACTTATAATTCCCTTAATAATTCCCTTGCAATTTCCTTAATAATTCCCTTAATAATTCCCTAATAATCTGCTTAGAATTCCCTTATTAATTCCCTAACAAAATCCTTGATAAACCCTTAATAATTCCCTAACACTTCCCTAACAATTCCCTAGCACTGACCTCAATAAATCCCTTAATAAATTCGTTAATAAATCCATAACAATTCCCTTAATACACGAATAACAGTGCCCAGGCCAGTGCGGCCTAATGGGCTTTTGTGCAGCCTCCAGGGGCCTCCATACACCCATGGCCGGTCGGACCGTAGTGGGGTTTGCGTGGTCCCCATGGGCCTCCATGCGGCCGTGGCCGGGGGGGCTCCCTGAACTCTCGTGCGGCTCCCAGGGCCCTCCATGCGCCCATGGACGGGGGTGGGCCCTGCGGCCTCTCGTGTGGCCCCCAGGGCCCACGTGCGCCTCTAATTAGGGTGGCCCCCTGGGCTCTCGTGCAGCTCCCAGGGCCCTCCATGCGCCTCTTGTGCTCATTGCTTTAAGAGTAACATGGTGGTTTTTATTGCCTCAGTTAACTGCAAGTCAGCTGATTTCTCCTTTTTTCTGGCCTAGGGCCCAGCGCTGATCCTCGTGTGAATTCAGGGACTTGCCCTTTGTTTCTAAACTGCACAATGTGTTTTAAACAACTCATTAGAAGCTGCTCCGATTTGTGTAAGTATCCCAGGGGAATTTACAGTTCAGCACTCTGCTCTTCTAAGTGTTAGAAAATATTTCTAATCCTAGAGTAACTATTCCAAGATCTTATTAGATTACAGATTTTGATGGTGCTCCAATAAAAAAAAATATATACATGTTTTAAGAAGACTGGCCAAATTAGGGCAGGAACTGAAACATCTGGGGTTTTTTGTTGTAATTGTCCACTAATTAATTTGTAAATGATGATTTCTTCCTTTGCCCCAAAGACTATATATATGGAATATTTTGGCTGCATGAACCTGAACTGTTAAAATCATAAATTCTGTATTAATGGAACAGAAGATGCAACATTTGCTTGGTGTAGATCATAATGATTTCTTTCAGCTGAGTGTTATATTCTGATGTTCTGCCAGCACTACCTGGTCAGTCAGAAATGGGCATCTGAAATGCATGTCCAAGCTGAAGAGGTTTGGCCTTAACTACTGATGGAGTAAAACATATGTAAATAGGGATTAAAATAAGTGAAGGGTGGTACTGATCCTGAAAGGAGTTACATCTGGGGAGATGAAAAATAATTTTAAAGTATATCAAGAGAAATGTTTAAGAAAATACTATGGCATAGTAACAGGTTTTCTTTCTAAAATGAACAATAGTGTATTGGTTCTGGTGAGAGGAAAAAAAAAATAAAGAAAAAGTACCTAATTTCATTAACAGCAGAAATGGGCCATTAATTAATAGGGTTTTTTATCTTCTCTATCCATATCCACTATATGGCTATAGACCTGTAGAAATCTCTGGTGCAGGGAGGCAAAATACTTGGCATTCATGTAGGAGTTTCTTTCAATATCTTTTTCTGATGCAGTTGTACTGTGGTCCATAGAAACAACACAAACAAGGGCAGGCTGAGGCAAAAATGCCAACTGGCTTCCAGCTTGGTGTGAACAACTGGAATCACTTGGCGCACGGTTGTTCTCAGCGTGTTCAGCTGTACACGTCTCCGCGTGTGTTCAAAGCTCCAGTCATTTTCAGCTGCAGTTTTTGGTATTTGTTACTTCTGCAAATCCTCTCATCTTTCTCAGTCTGGAAACGCTAAAAATGGGGAACTAGAGCTGTTTGGATAACTTTGAAAATTCGGTTTAAGTGACTTCACCTCTGTGGTGAGCAGAGAGAGGACCCGTTTCTCCAGCGTGGTGGTGTTGGCCCTCACCAGCAGACCTTTTCCTGAGCCCTTTCCTCCTCCAGTGCAGGAATTTAAAAGGTCTGTGCGCATTGACCTAAGTGTTGAACACCTTTGCTGGCTTGAGCCAGCGCTTTGCTGAGGGAAAACATCTAAACCCACCTAGAAAAGATACTGAAGAGAATTAAACACTGAGAAATTGAGTGCAAAACCAGTTGGTTAGAGAAAAAACGACCATATACAATTGCTTCTACTGCTTTATCCATGCAAATTAAAGGTGCAATTATTTCTAAAAGTTGTAAGCTAATTTTTTGGCTTGCAGGTTTTTCTTGTGAATAGTACAGCAAGACTATGTAATTCTGCTTAAATTCCAGAGGTGCTTGCTGGGCAGTTCATGAGCCACCTTCCACAGGAACCACACGCTTCCAGGAGCCATGTCTGCTTCATCTTTTGTTGCAGAGTGGGTTTTTTTTTACATTTGCTTGCGTGTGTTGGTATTAGATAGTTTATTCTAAATTGGTATCTGCTTGGGGAGGCGATACGTTTCTGAGAAAAAAAGCATAGGATATAGACAAAACACAGAAAAGAGAAGTAAGATAGGGCTCCTAAAGTGGTGATGCAATGAAGGAAGAAAAGTGCAGCTCTTTTGAGAGGCAGATTTCTCCATCAGGAAGTTGTATCTGCTTTTATAGCTTTTCTCTTCAATAGAAACTTTCTTTATTAATACCTTTTTTCCTAATTCAGTGCATAGCTTCAGCACCCAAAAATTCCGGGTGCTCAGCCACAGAGGATTTGAAAAGGCAGCTGAGGAATTAAAAATCACAAAATCCTTCCTGCTTCTCTAGACACCTGAACCATACAAAGCAAGAGGGGAGCTCAGGCTTGTAATTTGGATGTTTGGCCCTTGCAATAAGCCCCAGAAAGACTGGGTGCCTTGGCCTGGGATGCAGCCCGTTGGCTGCGTGTTCTTTTCTTCTCAAGGTGCACAAACTGCTGCTTGGAGATGATTCCTTCTACCTGCAGCGTACTGCTCTGAGCCCCCTGCAAGTAAGGGACCAAGCTGCTCTTATGAAGACAGAAAGTAACATTGGCAGCTTTCTCCTAGGTGTGATCCACGGCCCCCCTTTACAAAGGAGTCCACCATGGAAGTGGTAACTTCCTCTGCTGCCCGAAAGGTGACGAGTTTCAGCCTCCCACCTGGGAAGAGGAGGAAGCTCCAGGCTGTGCTGGAGGCCCCCACAGCCAGTGTCTGCAGGCTGCTCTGCCTCACCCCCCAAATGGAGCTTGGCACATTTGTTTCTTCTGTGCATGGCATGATCCACAGACTGCGTAATCAAAGGTCTGTTAATATCCCGAAAAGAATATTGAACTAAACCTTGAGAGAAGGACTAGACTCCACACCTATGTGTTTCTCAGGTGGTGCACTAACCATCTGGCTTGTTATCTCGTGCGCAGGGTAGAAGAGCTTCCACAGGAGGGTTTGGACACCCCCTATCTCCAGGACATCCCGACGCAGAGATGGCACTGGAGGGATGTGCAAGCAGAGATCGGGAACCTCTGAAAAGGAAGCTTTGTAACTGTCTGCATGATCATGAAGTTTTCTGGTTGCAATTACAAGAAAAAGAGCACAAATTTTGGAATGAAAGCAGTGGTAAGTGCTGGTGGTAGTCAAGTGACTCAAGTTAGAGACACTGTAGCGGACGTGTGGATTTTATAACCTAGTGTCTAGTATTTGGGTTGATTAAAAAACAGAACTGCTGCAGGGAAGCCCCTAAAATATATGATTTCTCCAACTGTCACTATAGTGGTTTTGTTCAGTTTTGTCACTTCTATCATTTTGAAACTTGATACAGAGCTGTGGTTTTGCATGTCTTTTTCCTTGTGGGTTCAGGTTTGCATTAGTATTCCATTTCCAATTCAGGCTTTATTTTGCTTTAGGGGAAATTACAGATTTGACAGAGGTTCTAGTGTGCTTGACTGATTATATGAAGTCCAAGTGGTGATGACAGAGTATTAATTTCTCAGCTTTTTAAAATTTATCTTTGTTTTCTTTTGGTTACCCTGAGCTGTTGGATAAATGACAAGTCCATTCTTCTGTTAACAAGATGACGGTTGCAAGCTACTGGCAATGAGATCTTCATGTTTACAAGAGACATGCAGGCCTCTTGAGACCAAGAGGAAGGATCACACTTTCTCTCAGATGGTTTTGGAGGACAAGGAGCAGCTTCAAACTCTGCATAGTCCACTGTTGAAAACTCTTGGTATTCCATTTACGGCTTCCTGAAGGAGCAGCTTATCTTCAAGGGGCATTTTCCCCGGAGAGGTGATATGTCTTATTCTTAAGGTAGGTATGCAGTATACCTCTATGTATACATAGTGATGACCTCCATATCTTGGGAAGTTTCACAGTTCCTTCCCTGTTAAACATCATGGCCTTGCTATTCCTAATGAAACTTTTGTTGAAAGTCTGCTGAAGGTCCTTACCTTCCCTCCCTCTTCTCTGCCTCATGAGTACAACATCTATCACGGGGAGCTTCAAGTGACTCTGATGAAACCCATCAAGATGAAGCTGAAGTGGAAAGTAGGATAGATCTGTAACACTTCCCTTGGAATAAGGCCTTTTCACCTCGGGAATTTTCCCTGCAGGTAACCGCTCATTTCTAACATTTGTGGTCAAAGTATAGAAAAACCACCCTGATTTTTGCAGAGCAAAGGTTTGTAGGCAGGGCTGACTGAAAAATTTCTCTTGTTTCTACTGTGCATCTCAGAGGTGCAGTCATGTGCCCCGGGGCAAATGTCAGGCAACTTTTAAAATAAAAGAAATGACTCTTAAAGATGCTAGTAAAAGAGGAAATGCCATGCTCTGGTAAACTTCAGTTAAAGAGCACAAAGCCATACAGCTGAAAAAGAGAGTATGTCATGTAATAAAACAAACTTTCTCACAAAAGTAGAAGAGGACCTAAAATCACTTTTGTATCTGTAAGCCTGTCTGCCTGTGTCCTTAGCACTATGACTGAGAGCCCTGTGAGAATGTGTATTAAGTTCTAGAGCTGTTTTCCCTTGTTTCACGCAAAAGGAATGAAAACTGTGGAGTAAGAAGGACCAAAAGGGAACATTCCCTGGTACCATAATCCTTTCCTGTACAGTTTGTCAGCACTCTGCAGGTGAGCAGGCTGAGAGTGCTCCAAGGCTCCACATCCTTTCTGGACGTTCCCATGTTCCACCTTCCTGATCACTTGTCTAAGGGCAGTGATCAGTCCATCGTAAATTTTAGAGCCCCTCTGCAAGCAACCCTAAGCCTTTCCCACGTGGGTCAAGTGGATTAGGAACAGAATACCTTGACATTAGATCACAGAGAGCTAGTGTGCTATTAATAATAATAAAAGAACACCACGCTTATAAATGAGCAATGCTTCTGTTGACCACCAGCAATATTTTCTTAATTTTCATTTGTCACATCTTTGCTGGCAAAGTCTAGCATGTTCCATAGCACAATCATTCCAGTGCTCGAGAAATGGATGAATCGCCAGAATGTTGGATTTCATCATGTAAATATGTTCCTGTCAGGGAACAGGCACATTAGAAAATACTTGATTGCTTGCTATGTTGAAAGTGCTTCTCTGTTTTTATATCTCAGCCTCAATCTCCACAAAGGAAGTGTTGTGGTAGCTGTGTTTTTATGGCTTGATAATAAATTGGGACTGTAAAAGCTAGACAGGCAGGTTTATGTTGTTAGTCTATGTGTCAAACAGCACAATATTGGTAAGCAATGTCTCTGTTCTAAGACATACCCAAGGTAAATACCTCTAGTCCAGCTGTAAGAAAAGTAACAAAGTTAGAGGAAATGCTGATAAAGCCTTAATTAGACATTGATCGTATGCGGCATTCTCCAAGAAATTGCTGCAAAGGCCCTATGGATTTCCATAGCCATTGTATCATAAATGAATTGTACTGCTTTGAAAATTGGCTTTATCTAAGCTGTTGGCTCTGTCTTCAAGGTCGTCTTTTTCCATTTTTGACTGCTTTGATTCCAGAGTTTTTGTTTGGAATTTCTTTTATTCAGGTTAAATAGCCTTGAGAAGTTGTTCAACGGGCGATATGTCAAAGTCTGCAAAGTTTATTGAACAAATTTCCCTACTTTCCAATTCTAATGACTCAAGACTGTATAATCAGCATCAGCACTTCACTTTGCTTCCCATAGGAATGTGTGCTTTGAATTGTACATCCTTCCCTCCTGTTTTCAGGATTCTCTTGAACTGTCACATATGCTTAGGTAGAAATGAGTAAAGTTATATGGCAGCTGTGTTTCTTTTTAGTGATCTCGTAGTCATCTTCTCTCAAAGTCCAAAGGAAAAGAAATTTAGGGCTCTGTTCTGGATAAGGAAAAAGCTAAACGAAAACATGAGAAGCAACAACTAGTAACAAAGTGCAGTCTGACTTAGTTCTGTTTTTCAAACGTGTTGTTGTGCTATGATGCATTTTAGAGAAGAAAGCTAAAAAAGGAAGTTGTGCTTTTGATTTCTCTGCATTGAGGGGAAGTATCACTTCTAAGCAAAGACAGTGCTGCCCTAGGTCTACAGCTAGCTTTAAAATCCAAATGAACTTAGTAAAATGCCAGAAATTCATTACATCTCATTTCTTACGGCAGTGAAGCAGGTGAAACTGTCCTAATCTAGACCAGATAATGGTCTTAATTATTTGGGATCTGAGTATCTCATGAGCCTGAGTACATCGTACCTGGTGTCAAAATGGAAAAATCAAGTGTTATTTTGATTTTACGAATGCATAAACAAAGGTGGATGTAGAAGGCAGGTTTATCTATTTTCTCTATATTGTGCACCGGGACTGCAGCACTGCCATACAGGGGGTTCTTTGTTTGCCCACTAAGTCAAATCCACCCTTCCACATTATTGTATCGCCCTCATTCAGACACACTTATGCCCTGGAGCAGTGAGTGAGAATTTCTGGATCCAGCTTCTGCAGAACCAATATGCAGCAGGTCAGTGAATCCAGAGATTGCTGACGCTGAGAAAGGTTTATGAGAATTGCCCATGACCAAATAATGAAGACATCACTTTTTTTTTTTTTATTTATTGCACTATATAAGAACATATTCTTTGCAGGAGAAGCTGAGATTGGTGCTGTCTCTCTCCTTCAAACTGTGAAGAAACCATTCAGATTTTATGTGATAGCAAACAGTTCCCGTTCTCTGCAGGACAACCCCTAGCTGCCTATAGTGCAAGATCTGCTCCAAAAGATGGTAACGTGCAAGTGGAGACACCTTATCCAGTGCAGTTTTGTGTTGATAAAGAAAGTTGGGGAAATGGTCCTTCCTACATGATGTGACAGAAGTGTTACTGTGAGGTGGAGCATATTTTAAAAAAGAAAAAGTTCCCTTTTTCTGTTTTGAATTCCTGTAGCCAGATACCTTAAAGGAAACTACATTAAAAAATAAATTCTGAGAGGGAAAAAAAGAAAATGAGTGAAAGTTCTGAGGGATTTACTTTTCCCTAAGGATGAGTAGAACAATCTGCTTTTTTCCATTTGTCAGTTATATAGTTATGGTAAAATTTGTTACCTATCCACATGGCAGGTCAAAATCATAACCTTAGATAATCAGCTGTAGATTGCTTATTTTTTCTTCTACTTTGCTTGTATTTTTCTACTGTGAACATAAAAATGAACATTCCAAAAAAGCAGCAAATCTTTATCGCTCTACAAAGGTATGTTGGATCTTAATCAAAGATCCTTTTTGGGTCAAAATTTGCAACTGGATATGCAAAACGTTTATGAAGATTTACCAAGTTTCTCACAATATGTTGTTTCTAACTAAGTGGAATTATTGTTCCATTTACAAATGTTTCCTCTGCTGAACAGAAGTCATGGCAATGTTCTAGGAAGTAAAACCCAGTAACAAATCGACAGAAAAATATTTAGTCGAGACTTGGAACGTTACCATACATTCAACTACAGGCTTGTTTAGGAAGCCATTTTAAAAAGCTATTTTAAAATTTCATTTCAAAGCCTATTTTATAAGGAATTTTGCCTCAGTATTTTAAATCAGATATCTAAAAAGTAGAAAAAAAAATATAGTGTAAATTCAATTCTAAGTAGTTGCTTATTCTTTACTGTCACTGCAAGTATCACAAGAGTTGTGCTTGTACTCTGCTATTACTGAAGACTTAAAAATAATCTGAGCTGAAGACACCCATTCTTTATGATTTACTCCTATGCAGGAGTCTACACGTTTTAAACACATCGGTCTTACAGAGGATGCGCAATACTGTTCAGTGCTGAAGATTTTGGTATTGTTCTGGTTGGGCCCACTCATGGGTCTCCACTTCTGGGAAACCAGGATCTAGTTATGGAGCGCTCTTCTGAATGGGACAAATGGCTTTGAAAGTATTTTTTTGAGGTGACTGTTGCTGATTGTCTTTTGCGAATGATTGGCAGGGTTGTGCTGTTGTGCCATCTCATGAAGAAGTTATTTGTTGTTGGAAACATTAAAGTCTTAATCAAATGAGGAAACACCTCCGCTATTGCAAGACAAAGTCTCTTAACTCTTTTCACTTCATCTTTTTGATGCTGACTGCGTGGATTTTTTTATTTATTTATTGAAGCAGTTCAGATTTTGCTCAGACTTCCTTCAAACATCTTCAGCTTCAGGTATGAATCTTTTTGAGGAGATCCTGCCTAGAGTAAGGAATATTCTCTCAAGTTCCGCAGCTTCTAATGATCATGCATTGCTTAACCTCATGCTGAAAGAAGACGTGATATCCAAGGAGTACCATGAAACCTTGCTCTGTGAAAAGGACAGAGAGGACCTTGCAAGGAAGATATCTCTGACATTTATGGAAAAATGGGACCTGTATATGAACACTTTGATTCCCCGCTGTTGTTTAAAACTGTATGGTAGTAAGCCTCAAAGCATCACAGATAATGAGCCATCAAGACGCAAGTCCATTCCTGGTAAAGCTTGTTTTGTTTTGTTTTAGGTTGTTAACCATTTACTTTTTTCCCATGTCATT
The DNA here is from genome assembly GCA_003342815.1 of Eudromia elegans. Lineage (NCBI taxonomy): Eukaryota > Metazoa > Chordata > Aves > Tinamiformes > Tinamidae > Eudromia > Eudromia elegans. The sequence continues at coordinate 702,005 of PTEX01000031.1, read as the reverse complement.
CTGAGATATTATGAAAGCCTAGTGCAAAGTTCAATAGTGGGGAAAATAAGTGGAGAGGAGATAAGAGCAGAATGTAGTGCCACAGCAACAAACACCAGACCCAGACGTGGAGAATAGTTACCAGACAGCCCTTTTTTTAGCTAAGCCACAATAAAATTAATTGTTTGCAACCTTCTGAAGAACCAGAAACGCGAAGTAGATTAAGGAGATTGTGATACAATCAGATGCTCTTCACTGGCATACCAATCATTGGTGTGAGCAGCATTTGTTCCTGGTACATCCTGGTAATTCATGCCAGGAAATCTCTATCTTTTGCTAGCATAGATTGGAGGAATGTTCTCCTCTGTAAGTTCCAAATGGCTGTAAGGGCAAATTCTGCAGGATTTATGAGACTGTTGCAGATTCAAGGATGTAAAGTATTCAGTGACTTACAAGGCTGGATTTAGGAGTTGTGAGATTCTTAGTGGGCAGCATAAGAGAAAACGCAAACGTTTGATGATCTGAGATATTGTCACCACTTGACTCTTACATCTGACCCACCAAAGAACTGGTAGTGTACATGACTGAGAGCAAGGTAGCTCTGGGACCTCCTAACCTTGTTCCTCCCATGGAAAGCTACCGAATCCAGTCTTAAATTATAGCATTCAGAACTATTCCTGCAAAATTTCTGTAAGAAACTGTAAAACAAGAAAGAAAGAATATGCAAGAGAACGCTATATTAGTCCTGTAAAACATATGGAAGGACGGACTACTGTGTATGGGCAATAGACTTTTTCTTCTTGTTCAAAATATATATTTGTTTCTTTTATTGTATACCCACACATATACATGCACACGCACGTGTGTATATACCTTCAACATCACTTCATAAGGCATGGCTGAAAGTACAAGAGGAAATGTTGGGGGGAAAAAAGCCTAAAGACATTTTAAAAAAAAGAAAAGAAATGGTCAACTGGGGGATTTTAGAGTTGTTATTGCACAAATTAAAAATTAATTTAAATTGAAAGAATTCATATTTTGAATGCAGAATATTGTAGCTAATATTCTGGTATTATTTATGCTGGAGATATATATATAGTTTGGTTTCTATTTTCATTTAAATCCCTAAAGTGCTTTAAAAGAATTCCCCTACTTGTCATTTCTGTAGTGGTAGCACCTAAAATGTGCCTTCAAAGGTCTTGATCCTGCCATGCCACATGTCTGTCACAAAGCTTGCATCTCTTTGAAACATAGCGGAAACCCTTCCAAAGAGCTGTTAGTTTTCATCCATCACATATTCAACTATTTTTGCTAATCCCTAGGTTTTATAGTAAAGACATGTGCTTAAAGAAATGGTTTGGGTGATGCTATTTCGTCAGGAAATGACTCAAATCACTATTAGACTTCAACTTATTTTGAAGCAAGTTATTTTGTAACTTCATTTTCAAACTCAGTGTATTTCAGCCTTGCATCTCACGGTGGTTGTCCTCTGAAGAAGTCTTACAGAGAGAATTCAGGAGAGTTACAGGTTGATATCAGCACATTTCGCCCGCCTATTTAATAGTATTGCTGCTATTTTTTGTCACAATCCAGATCTCCAGACAAAGATGCTTTCCCTGCTTGGCAAGTGCCTCTTGCAGAGTGCACTCCTGGCATCAGTTTCACAGCGCTTCCAGTAGTGATTGGTAATTCTTTCCTTTCTCTGCAGGAGGGTAGCATTTCTGTTATGAATCAGCAAAAATCGAAGCACAGAAGTTGATGGTCATCGGAGGATCTCAGACAGTAAATGACCTCCTGTTTCCCGGGCTGTTTTTCACTGCCTCTAGGAGCATCTCTAACGACTATTTCACTAGATGAACCATTAGTTTCCTTAGCTGCAGCGTTTCCTTTCTGCTGTCTCCGAGTAGCTACGAGTGTTGTCCTGAAAGTGAGCAGGCTTTATCTGCTGTAGTTTTATTCTGCATGAAGCAGCTGAACTCATGGTTCAGTCATGAAATATGGAGATCATCTCATGGGATTACAGGTTCAGAAGCTAGTAAAAAAAAAAAAAATCAGGCTTCAAGGCAGGGAAACTAGTGTGGTTGTGCTCCCCATTGGAATGGGGCTAACAATAACCAACCTTTGTAAGTAAGACTTTTGTAAGTCTTTTTCTTACAATGATTTTATTGTTTCCTGTCCTAGTGGGTGGAGCACTAGAATACAAAATTTATATTTGCGCTTGGAATTCTTTCAGTAGTTCCTGCTCTGACTGCAGTTATGCAGAGGTGTCGCTTTTCTTCTAATGTGCATAGAGGAGACGTGTTAAATAGTGATGCTGTGAAACCATGCAAGAATTTTCCCTGGCTAAGAGTGGCCAGTCCTCTAGACAGCAAGCAGAGGCCCTCACTTATTCCAGGGTGCCTGCAGCTCGTGTGACTACTCAGGATGGGTTAGAGTTGGAATTGAGGGGAAGCGCCCTGAAACTAGAAGCAGTCAAAAGCTCATGGTGTATCGAGTGCCTTGTGATGGTCACATAGGAGGAAGGATCTTCCCAAGAGAGAGGGTTTGTGCTCTACCTCCATCTCTCCAATAATTGGGATCAGCTCCCAGGAAGGAAACATGCTTGCTTTGCTTGTAGGATCTTAGCGGGAGCCCCTGTGCAGAAGCCGGTTATGGCCAACAAGTTTATCAAAAACTTGCCTTCCTGAAGCAGCACATCCTGGATGACACTGAGTTTGTCACATCCTGCTTCTCTCCCTACCCTTCCAGGCAGTGGTGGAACTATTGTTATAAGCTATACACAAGTTATAAGCCATTAGAATAATGCGATGTATTGCTCATTTGACAACATTTCCTGCTCTATAATTAGTTTCTAATTTGTGTAGGCCTATCCCCTGATACCAAATGGGAAAAACAAGAGGATGAAGTTGCAAAGCTCCTGAAGCAGTTAGGCATCGTGTAGGAACACTCAGTAATATAACTGATATAGAAAGAGATCTCTTTTGTACGTCGGATAGGCACTGGCATGATAAAGGAAAAGCTGTGATTCAGTTTGAAACTCATTAATTGAGCAAGTACAATATGTTAGGGGTTTGGTGCATGCAAGCGCTACGCACCAGGTGTAAGTCAGACAAGCTTTGCAAGTTCCCTTTTTATCGAACGCAGCGCTTGTCGTTTGGGGGCAATGACAAATACACTTGCATAGCGACTGAACTAACTTTGGATTGGTAAGGTTCCTGAGCATGTGAAAAAAAATACTTTCACTTCTGTTAGAGCAGGCAGAGCTGCAAGGTAAGAGTGGCTGCGTGCCGCTTGCTTTATCCCTTCTGATGCGCTGCTCACACAGGTGGCTTTGGGACAGATTGGAACTGAAGTTCTCAGGATTTTTTTAAAGGGCAGAAGGAATTTGGGGGCATACCAAGGACAGTTCTCCCATCCAATCTCAGTTTCCAACTTGAACTGACTGGGTCCACCGCAAACAGAGCGAGTGAAGAACCGCGGTAAACTAGTGAGAAGCTGCAGGCTCTTCCTACTGGTGGCAATGGCTCGAGGTAAGAGTGCACCTGTAGGGGTAGCTGGAAGGGAGCTTCCTCTTGATTTTCCTCCCTGGAATTCCCCTGAACCAGAAGCTTTGCTACTGCAACTGCCTTGGATTGTTTCCTTCTTTCTGTTTTCAGTTTCTATAACCAGTAAGCAACAGTCACAGCTCTGCTGACCTCCTGCTGCCGAATCCAGAGGGAAGGAGCGGGAACTGTCCAGTTTCTCCAGGTCTGTTTTTCCTTACCTTTTCAATGCAGTGTTTTGGTAATGATAAATTCATCTTGTCTTGGCTTTTCTGGGCACGGTGTGGTAGTACCCGTGCCAATATTGCTTGACTCTTTTGTAAGACAAAGGCTGCGCTTGAATTGGCAAAGTCTGGGATAATTCATAGTGTTTGTTTTGTGGGTCACTGGGGTGCTTGGTAGAAAGCTCGCTGCCGTTCATTTTGGCTTTTAGGAGGAATATAACTTATTTTTGCACGTGTTGACTGAAAGTGAAACTGAGGAGCACTTGAAGAACTTGGCCTATTTCCATTTTTTTTTTCTGAGCTCTGATAGGAAATACTCAGATTTTATTTTCTCTTTCAGAAGGGCTGTGGTTCTGTCTCAGTCTCTGAATGCAGGGGTAGTTTTCTGCCCAAAAGCTTATAGGCAGGTGCCTCTGTGCTTGGCCGTGCGCCTAGGATATCCGAGTGTGACAGTTGTGACATGAGAGATGCTGCTGCCTGGAGAAGGTGGGTCCTGCTCGCAAGGCCTTTGCCACTCTGACATCTACAGGATAACCCGTCACGAGTCTGCCTGAGCTCAGCTCTAGAGTGAGTGCAGCTGCGCTTCTTTCCTCGGTTGTACTGCTTATCCTTTTCATTGACAAGCAGATCTTTCTGGCCGATATTTACACGTTGCTTCTCTAATTTGTCTAAACCCATCTAAAGAGGAATGTGGCAGGATAGAAACCAGCTTTTTTGCTATGTCTTTTGTACTCTTTTAGTCCATAAAGCTCAAGGAAAACAGTTTCACAGGCAAGAGATTTGTAGGGAGAAGTGTCTTGAATGGAAGCGGGTGGTTTAACTGGAACTCGCTAGCCTTTTTAGAGCTGAAAGAGAAACTTTGACAGCTGTCCAAGCTAAATATAAATGAATTACCGTTATTTAGAATTTAAGAATAAGAAGGCCTTCTCAGAAATGAAAAGCTGGTAGGAACCTATGGAGCAGAAGGAGTGTTAGCGTTTGGGGGAGAAGAAAAGAGGATGGTAACGATTGCATGGTGTGGACTTCCCTCTCAATAGCAGCAGCAGAAGCAAGGGGGTAAATAGAAAGTTGAGGGGGGGGAAAGAAAAAATGGCTTGAAAGTCATGCCTGGTGGCACTGAAGTGCTTAGCTCCAAGTACTCCCGTGGAAGGGGTTATTAGTCCAGCTGTTCCACTGGCCTGCTCCTCAAGAAGGGCATTTCTTCAGCAGTCTCTGTCTTGGCAACTTTTTAACCCTCTGTCCTGATGGCAGTTGCATCCTCTTGTCCTGCTGCAGCCTGGAGACAGGGAGCTGTGCAGAGCAATCATGTTATGTCATTCTGCAGTTTAGAACGTGTCATTTGCACTGGTTGTTTGCTGTGAATTATCCACAGCTTCCTGAACTGCTGTGAGAGTGAAATTGCAGGGGCTTTCCTTTGCTCCTGAAACGACTTGGCTCGTTCATTCTCTCCGCCTCCGTACCCAGAGGGGAGCCCGTTTTACTACCTGCCAGTTCAGATGTCCACAGAGCTTGGGGAAGTACCCGAACAAGCTGCCACAGAAACATCTACCGTATTTCAGGAGAAAACCTTGCACTGTTGTGTTTGTATTAATCTTTACCTTACCCACCCTTTGGTTTTGCTTTCATAGCAAACTCCATCAGTCAGTGCCTTTGATATGTTGATCTCTTAAAATACGAGATATGGTTGAATCAAATTATTGGGGGCATTCAATAACCATAACTCTCCTGTTTACTTTAAAAATACAAAAATTTCAACTGTTACCTTGTTTGTGATTTAAGTGAGTATCTGCTGTTTCTGTAACTGGATTCTCTGTCTCGATATGCCAAAGGTCAGTGTATTTTTAACTGTGTTTCTGATGGTTTTCATCCGTACTGTTTTGCTCACCTGGAAGGGCGCTGAACGGAGCCCTGGGAGCCCCGTGCGCTGCTCGTGCTGTTGTGCTGGAGCACAGGCTGGGGCGAACGCGTCCTCGGCGCAGGTCTTGCCCTTGCAGGTGGGCTCTGAGCTGTCACGGAGGGAATAAGACTCTATCAACAGTAAATTAAGTAAAAATCAGGCATAAGGCAACAAGGAAAAGTACTGAGGGGTCCACAGCATGACCCTCCATGGTGTCATGGGATGCTGGGAGAAAAGAGGGGAAACTTTCTGGGAAAGCAACTGCTGTTGTAAGTGTGTTTGCCAGCAATGGGACTTCTTGTGTGTTAAAGCACAGCAGAACTTGGTACCCCCGAGCCTGGACAGAGCACTGTCCTCAGTGGCACAGTCACCTACTGCAGCAAAGCCCAGCTGCTATTAAGAAAGGCTTGAAGTAACAAAAGCTCTTGTGACTGTGACTTAACTAAAACTTAGTGTTTCCATAAGGACTTCGGTCTTTCTGTTGGACTTGTTGGGCTGTCGTGGTCAAGTTTACTGATCCCTGAGCTTGAAGGGAGTGGTGCATTGGTCTACCTTGTGTTTCCAGTGGGACTTGTGTCCACTTACGTCCCACCTCCAAGGCCAGGATGGTGCCGAGTCAGAGAAATGCGTCGACAACGTTACTGCCAAAGGCTGCAAAGCTGAAATTTCTAAGGCCCGACTGTGTCTGGATTGTTGTGCTGGCGCAGCGAAGGAAGTGGCAAGCCAAAACATTGCAACAAATTGAAAGTTTAATCCACTATCTTGATAGTTCTCATTCTTGGTTCTCATGAAAGCCAGTCAACTTCTGCTTTCCATTTATAGCAGGGCAGGCAACAGTCTCCAGTTCTGTAGTGCTGGCGGTGTGGTGAGCCCACACGACGTGACACAGGAGGATTACCTGAGGGCAGGTTGTCTGTGCCCCTTCGCTGCGTGCGCCAGCCCCCAGCTTCTACCTCTGCCGCCTTCTGCTGCAGAAGGCGGAGGGAGGATCTGCGGCCAGGCTGGCAGCGGGCCCTGCGTATGGGGCTGCGGGAGGGACGAAGACGGTTCGCATGGGGCGTCCTACCCCCGACAGAGCATGTGCTGCGGGGAGAGGGGCCCGCAGTCCGTGTGCGGCTCGGCCGGGCCGGCAGCACCTCCTGGACTCTGCAAAGAAACACCATGAACGGCAGCATGTTCCTGCCATGGCACTGAGCGGAACAAATCCCAAGGTGACGGTGCCCTCTGTACACGTTCAGCCTGGCGTTTTGGGGAAGAACTGTCTAGAATAAGTGTTCTACCTTTCACTGTTTTCCCTGTGCCACGGGGAGGTCTCCTAATGCTCTCCAAGGCTCAGGAGTTTGGGATGTGCCATCCCAACCCAAAGATGCTTCTCCAGAGAAGAAGCTGTCATGGCAAAACGGTGTGGGCTGCTCCTTGCATCCACTTCACTGCAGTCTTCTCTTTTCTGAGTGTCTTTTTGGATCTATATTTGTGCTTTCTGTAACCTGATGAATTTACAGGAGTTGCAAGTTCTTCCATGTTTGCCATACACTCTTGGCCCACGTGATCAGTGTAGTATCCCCTTTCCCTCAACTCCAGTGAAACTAGATCCTTGCCATTGCTGAATTTAGACAAGTCTCATCACAAGCTGCGTCTGACTCCATAAGTTTAAGTAACTCAGTATTATGAATCAACCCAAGACTCATTAAGCAACACCACTTTCATAGACTCAGGATTTCAGTGCCTTGCAGTCAATAGAAAGCCAGGCAAGCCTGACTTGTGGAAATACTGGTTTACAACAACTTGTGATTTTTGCCTTTCCTCAGAAACAACCTGCTGTGCTGCCCCCTTCATTGTTTTGTGATGTGATTTCAGACAGCAAAGGACAAATCATGGACTCGACATCTCTGAATGAAAATGGCTATCTTGATCTGCTGCACAGCGACATCGATCCGCAGCATCTCTACATGCTCTTGGAGCCCACACCATCAGGAAATGAAGAAAGTGACTTCTCAGCAGGTCAGTAATAGTCTAAAAACTGCTTGATGGGTTTAGCCATCATTCTATAGGTCACCACCTCCTCTTGACGAAGTTACCATCTAGTGTCCATGTAATGTGGTTTCTAGACCCAGTGGGTACTTGGAGTAATGGTGCAGTGCCTCTCTCTTCATCAATCTAGATATAAAATTGTGATTGGTTCCAGCTGCCGTCATCTACTCAACACTGAGTGCATATTTACAACTTCCTGCCAAGCAGGTGTAATGAATCATGCTGTACATATTGCCCGTTAATTTGTGAGCTGGTGTGTAGTGTCTTTGTTTCACATGTCATTCCCGTAAGCCGTCTTTGCAAGTGTTCCTGTGCTAGGCTGGCCAAGCATGACTTTCAACACGTTCATCGTTTCGAGACAAAAGCTTTGCAAAACAAGAGCTTGTGCTGAAGCCAAGCAACTGTAAGCAAATATTGGCATTTTGTTTCCTTCTGAGCCCCCAAGGCTCCAGCACAGTTGCATTGATGCCATTTTACAGTGTTTGTGGGCATGGACCAACGATTTCATAATTCTGTGACGGAAGAGAAAGCAGAAGGGCGGGAGGGGGGAAAAGGGGTGTTTTACTTATCAGTCCTGACACCTAAGCGAGTGAGGAGTTTGGCTCTAGCCGTTTAGCTTTCTGCTCCGGAGTCTGTGTGAAAGTGTGGGGGTTAATTTGCAGAAGAGGCGCTCCAGGGTAGGAGCCATTCCCAGCTTTCATGCGGAGAGACCGAGCCATGGCAGCAGGCAGCAGGCACACAGAGCAGGCACTGGAACTGCTTGGTTTACTAGGAGTCACCAAAGCCTCAGAGGTTAGCAAAATGTGCCTTGGATTTCTGGATAACTGTAATTTACCCTCAATTCAGTTCAGTTCCTAGCTGGCCAATGTCCAGAGCAAAAGCCATATGCTGAAGTCATAATCCTGCCTTTTCCGGATGTCCTGCTTTATGTTTTTCTTTTCTTTAGCTATGGTATTCATTGAGCCCATTTTCACTTCTTAATTCTAGATCCTGACAACGATGCTAGCAATTATGATCAGTTCAATAACATGGATTTCCTTTGTACGATGGAAAATGAGGAAAACGGGGATGAGTTGTATCTCGGTTCCAATCCACGAGAAGTTTATGCTAGAATAGGTGAGAAAGCTTTTTTTCTTTTTCTTTTTTTTTAAGTATTGACATGTTAACGTGATCATTATTTTTCTGCTCACTTCTTACAGGCTCTGTGCTCACTCTAAAACAATAGTGTCTGCTCAAAAGGGTCCTGTTGCTCATCGATATTAGGTGATCTAACCATGCCACCCGAAAGGGAAATGGATAAACAATGCTTTGTGGTTGTGAGGGGGAAAATCTCTCTATTAATGTCGCTTTTTGCTTAACACTTCCTGTCTTAACTTCTCCTTTTTAGTTCTTTATTTCCTGAACAACAATTATAGATTTTACAAGAAGAAAGCATTATTTTAACTCCTCAATTTCCCCAAGATTACGGAATTCTATTAATGAGAATAAACTTGTCTACTGTGCAATTTATTATGCGCTTATTGCATGTTCCTGTTTTTGTTCTTTGTAGCTGGGTTAATAGAATATGTACTGAAAGATCACCAGGAGAAGCAGGTGGAAGACACTTTCGGTAAGACTTGTACGGCAAAAATTAGTTGCGTCCTTGTCAGTGAGCTGGCTAACCTCTGCTCTGTACTTTACTCCCACTCTGTAAATCTGATAACTCCTTTTTCCACCTGGGAATTTAGTTCAGGCAAATTTTGAGGACTTTCTGTAGATTTTGCAGGCTCAGAGGTAGTATTTGTATTTCTGACCAAGTTGCTAATCACCTCTCCCCATCAGGTATGCAGAGCTCAACTGTCCAGTGCAGTATATGCAGTATATATCAGACTTTGTCTGAGCATGTGATGCAGTTGATGTGCGTACGTTCATTAAGTCTGCCCATCCAGAGGATTTAGCATGCTTTAAACATCCATGATTATTTCTATCCCACATACACAGAGCTGCCTGAGGAAACATGCCAGACTTTATTTCACTCCCTGACCAATGCTGCAATGGTGTAATATCCACAATCTCCACATAATGAATTGTTTCTTCAGTGCAATGCTTTCCCAGAGATAATTGCTTTATGCTTTGATTTTGTGCTATGTATGATTATATGTTGAAAAAAACCAGTGCTTTAGTATAAAATCTATCAATACATAAGCAAGTGTTTATGATTTCAAAATACGTGACGAATACTTGACGAAGGTTTGGCCCTTAAGAAAGATGATTAGTTCTGGTTACAAGTTTACATGCCTTTCCTATGCTTTTCAGTGCTCCTGGGTATATTTAGCATGTGGGAGTTTTGCACTTAATGCAAAATTATGAATTTCAATATATATGTTTTACAGTATGTTTTCTGGTTTTAGTCTCTGTTCTGAAGCATGTTTCATCATTGCGGCCTGCAAGTGTCTCGCTTTTGCTTCTCCCTGTAACTTTTCTAAGGGAATAATGGGTGCCATTTGGCATTATTTACTGCTTTTTACCAGGGAACCTTAACTGGGATGAAATGGCTGTTGAAAACACTGAGAAATTGACTGATGTGAAGATGCCGAAATGTCACAAACGAAGTAAGTAAAAAAATAAACCCCTGAGGAGCTTGAAGGGCATTTGAATTCTAAATGTGCATTAAGTTCTTTGTTTCTTTTTTAAGCAGCCCCAATAGATCATTCGTGTAGTTCATCACAATATAAGCAGATGTGCACCCTCTAACTCTAGGAATGTCTTGCATATTTAAATCTGTGGTGATTTTGCTCATCCTTTGTGGGATGGAAGGGATTACAATCTCCCCAGACAAATCTGTTGTAATTTGCAGTTTGTTGTTGTGTTATATGACACTATGAGCACATTATATTGCGTCACTTTTTTGGCATCCTTATGAGAATGTCAACTTTGTTCTCAGTGTGTCTCTAACTTGGCAAGTTTTAGCTGGATGATGAAGCAGGAACAGCAAAAGCCTTGATTACTGTCACAAAAATCAGCAGCCTTGCTGAAAGTTCACAGTCGTGGTAAAAGAATATGAAGTTATTCACATTCATTTTTTTATAAATATGAATCTACCAGGTCTGAAATAACTGGGTTGAAACACTCCCTTCTACTTTAAAAAGTGAAAACTTTCCACAGTGGGAATTTAAATCTACCAAACTGGGCTCAACTTGCATCACTTATGATCATCTTTCTTTCCATCTGCTGCCCTAGGCTCTGCAGAGAGTTGCACTGATGTTTCAGAACCCAAATACCAGAAAATTGGTGAGTTACTGGATGGATAGGAAATGATCACTGAGTGTCGATTGTCTTCTGTTCCAACATCTCTTCCTCTCCTAAGTATTGTAGCCTTGTCTTGTAGGCAGAGGCTGCTCTCAGATTTGGTGGAATGGTGTAGTGCTGAATTTTCATGTGTGAATGCTTGAGCAGAGTAAAAATCACCACAAAACCACATTCTTCCTATCAGGCCCCTCAGTCTAAGTGATCATGCAACATCTGTGGTCTCGTATCAGTACCTGCAAGTTGGGACTGACCAAATAGCAGAAGAAATTCTGTCATCGCTGCAGAAATTCAGCACTATGGCTGATTGAGTTGCAAGCACTGCATCATCCAAAAGCTTTCTGGTGTGAGTCTCTTCACAGGTGCTTCCTAGCTGTTGTATAAGCCTTGCGATGTGCAATTGTGTGTGAAAGATGTCAAAGAATGGTAAAATTCACTCAGGCTGCAGTATTTATACGCTTTTGATCTTCTGGATCTGTGCTCTGGGCATTGACTTTAGCTTATATTAATATATATTATTTAGTCTGTCAACGGCTAGTGGTCAGGAAGAGCTGGGTAATCATTTGTATTTTTATTCATTGAACCTTTCAGGATGTTTATTTAATGGCTTTTGTGGCCATTACATTACACCATGAACTGTGGCTCACAAACCTTCCAGATTTGCCCAGAAGCTGCAGGAGAGCATTAGCAGCCTCCTTTTAGAAGCCAGGAGGCTTTCAAAACAGGCAACTAATTGTTCTACACTCCAATCCTTTTGATTCCAGAGTATCTACCTATCAGCACGAAAGGGAACCAAGAGATTACAGAGTATGCAGCTCCTCCTCAGCAGATAATTAATTTTGTTATTGAAAACGGCACATCAAATGTTATAATATATCCAGGTACGAACCGTGATCTTTAATTTACATAAATAGGCAGAACGTACTGGAAAATCAGTGCTGCCAAAAGAGGTGTTAAGTTCCCTACGCAGTCAAGGGTAGCTGCCAATGAAAACTGTCATTTACTTGTTTCATTTCCAGTGTCAGCTTCTTCCACTGAAACACTGACCCCCTCAAGGTTTCCAGTTAGTTTATGTGGTAAGCGCAAAATGACTTCTTGTGCATGGAGTTCTTGGGGTGGGAGAAGGACATTGCTGGTTCTTGAAGCCTTTACTCATGTTGGCCTTCTTCAGGAAAAGAAAAAAATAATGGCATTTCCTTCTCTGTGTTGACCGCTGGCTGCTGAGGCTAGTCCAAAATGTGAGGCAGATGGGATTGCAGAGCAGCTAGTTCTAGGAGATGCCAGAGATTAATCCACTGGGTTTCTTGTAAAGACCATTTACTCAAGTTTTATCTGATTAAAACAATTATGAGGGAAAAAAAAAAGAAAAAAGGGGGTGCTCAAGCATCATCTGAATGAGGAAATGAGGAGCTGATGCAGAGACTTAAGCACTCTGCTAGGAGCTAGATTGCCGTCAGCTCCTATAGAAGCCCCAAGTCCCAAATGACCTCTTTCCTATTTAACTTGAAAAATACAGTAACTTTAAACAATACAGATATACACTTAATCTACAGAAGGCCTATAAGGGAATTAGAGTTTTGGTCAGGCTGTGGCAGATGTTCCTTGGGCGCTCTTCTTCCAGAGAGCTGTTAGACCCAGGAGTTGGGCTGCAGGGCATGTTTAGTTGCTGATCGCTGTGTTTCTTGGCCGTGATAGCTGTTTGCCGTTTAGTTTCAATTTATTATTGCCCTCTAGTGGCTAATGCCATCCAAAGTAGCATTTTTTTGACTGAAGACTAATAGGTAAATACTATTTCTAGGTTTGGAAAAATATTTTTTAATGGTATTTTGTACAGAGCTAGGGACAGGACTCTGATTTTCCACATCTCTGCTGAGTGAGATAACCACCAGACTAATGGTGCTGTTTGGTTTATAACATCTCTAACAATTTAAATTCTGCCCTGGACCTGCAAAATCTTTCCTACCAAAAGCTTTGTCAAAACTGATACTTTCTCACTAACAATCTGTTTGTAGAAACTACATTTTCTTTGGGAAAAATTCCCATTTCTTTGTGTGTGATGCACCCTGCTCATCTGACTGCAAAGGTCTGCAGAAGTTCGGAGGGGAAAAAAAAAGAGGTGGGGCAAAAAGAAAGACAAATGGACAATGATGGTATTTTGTAATGAAGAGTAATGGATAAATTCTCTTACCAGCAGGGTAAAGGTTTTAGAAGTCACTTATTTGTGACTCTTTTACTTAGCACCTAGTTACAAAGTGCAGGATAAGAAAAAGAAGCTGTCGCTTCTGGTGATGTAAAAAGGCCTGGCACGTGCCCAGGAGTTTAGGCAACAGCCTGACTCTTACAAGAGCAGTGCATGTCCCTCTCCTGGGTTATGTTTGCTGTTTCACACGACAGCAGTTGATGTCCGCTCATGTGCACTTCTACTTGCGAACTTTTTTCATCTTTCTCTTGTAAAATAGGCAAATATTTCCTCCAGTAGCCTGCACATGATTTGTATTAGACATACTGTTAAAATCAGTATAGCTGAGTCAATGACATCTTCCTCAAGTATATTGTTGTGTTTCTCCAGACTTAGAAGCTTTCAAAGAAGTACAGGATCCTATCGTTCCTTCTGAAGAACCTCTTAAGAGACCAGGTGAATTTAGATCTCTTAAACTTTAAACTTTGGCTATTTATGGTTAGTTTTTCCTCTGTTTATTCTAGAAAAGCTGTTTGTTGTAGAAAATGTGACATGACAGTTTGTGCAGCACCCTGAGCACAGTTCCTCTTTCTAAGATGTCAGATTTGTCCACCTGTAGACATTGCTCTATTATCTACTCGAGGAGTGCAACGTACTCCTTGCAATGTATGAAATGCATATTTATATTTGTACTATTTATGTCAGATACACAGCTCCCTCTAAAGTGATTCAGGGCTTATGTGTAAAGGTGTCTCTTGTGTCTGCACTATTAATTAAGTACCTTGAGCTGGAGGAGATGAATCCAGACCTACATGCTTGCTGGGAAGTGACGTATTCTGGCTGTAGTACAACTATGAACACCCAGAAGCAATGCTGAAAACTAGGCTGTTTACTTCATAATGTTTCTGCTTTTTGTTTTTCTAGGGCCAGTGGAAGATTTTTGTCTGTCTCTTATGGATTATTTCCGAGATGTGTTCAAATTTGTGGCCATGGAGCGTGAAGTAACTCTTGACCAGCTGTTTATTGATGGGACTCTTGTTCAAGGCCAAAATGAAATCAGGAGTGGGAAAAATAGTGTAAAAGTAATGGAAAAGGACCTAGTGACTGGTAATCTGCAACAGAAGGAAAAGGCAGCCCTTGAAAGAAGCCAAATATTTCAAGTCCCAGGAAGCAAAGAACTGACGACTAAAGTGATTGTGGTGCTAGGAAAAGCCGGAATGGGAAAAAGCATCCTTGTTCAGAAGATCTGCCAGGACTGGTCCAATGGAGAGTTGTCTCCGTTTGAGTTTGTCTTTTGCTTTGAGTGCAAACAAATAAGCATGCCTGAGAAGCAATACAGCTTGAAGGATCTGCTGCTTGAGTTTTTTGTAAAACCTCAAGAAGGAAGCAATGAGATCTTTGAATATATACTGCAGAATCCTGCGAAAGTCCTTCTGGTTTTTGATGGCTTTGAAGGGCTGCATTGTAATGAGAACTCTCCTCATGGCTCGGAGAGCGAGCCTGGCAAGGAGGTGTACAGTATCAGGGAGCTACTTTCAGGCCTCATCCAAAGAAAGATCCTGAATGGTTGTACTTTACTGCTTACAGCAAGACCTAAAGACAAGGTGAGCCAGTATATGTCCAAGGTGGATAAGACTGTTGAAGTAGTAGGATTCTCCCCTCAGCAGCGAGAATTATACATAACCAAATATTTTGAGGGACTACCCTACGGGGATAAGGCACTCAAATTAATCAAGGATTGTCAGTACCTTTTCAGCCATTGTTACAACCCTCTTATGTGTAGGTTGGTTTGTTCTCTCTGCGAGACAGCACTTGAAATGGGAGAGAAAGACCTTCCTTCAACTCTTACTGCACTCTTCCTGAGACTTGTTCGGCATAAACTATCACCTGTGCAGAGGGATGTTACGCCCATGCAAAATCAAGAGAATCTTGCTATGCTAGCCCGTATAGCCTGGTATCTTGGAGAGAAGCAACAAAGTGCCATGAAAAGTCAACTTTTTCCTACCAAGGAAGTTAAAGAATTTGCTCTGAAGTATGGATTTGTCCTGCCGTTTGCATTCCCCAACCATTCAGACACCGGAGAAGAATTCGGTAGCACCTTCTCGGATTTTGCCATTCAGAATTTCTTGGGTGCACTTCACCTTGTGTTAGCAGAAGAGGTCAAGGATAAAAGCCTAACCAAGTACCTGTCTTTTCCATCCAAGAAGAAAAAGCCTTATAACTGGTTAGACTTAGTGCCTCGCTTTTTAGCTGGATTGCTGTTCTTCCAGGATGACCCTGACTTCTGTTCCCTTTCGAACAAGGATGTAAAACAACCAACCAAAAAGCAGAAGACACTCCTGAAATATATTAGAAGGCTGCAGATAGATAACCTCTGTCCAGAGAGGTTACTGGAGCTTTTCCATTGTATTTATGAAACACAAAACAACTATCTCTTGCAGCATGTGGCCCTAAGACTTAACCCAGAGCTGTCTTTTCTGGGTGTTGTTCTTACACCACCTGATGTCCATGTGCTGTACTCTATTTTAGAAAGGTCAAGAAAAGAGTTTTCCTTGGATTTGCAAAACAGCAGCATTGACTTGCAAGGGCTAAAAGACCTGGTTGGCCTGAAGAATGTGGCATCGTTCAGGTTGGTCCTTCTTTGCAGTTAGTGGCATCAGTCATAGCAGGTAGAAGACGTTTTTCATGCAACAGCAGAGTCACATCTGTTGATTTCACATGTTTTGTCACTTTGCAGGGCTTCTCTCAGAGATACAATCAGGCTCTGGAAGTCTTTAGAAGAGGCAAAAGAGTATGAACTGCTGAGAATTTCAACAGAGAAATTTATCCTTGATCCCTTTAAGGCAAAGACRATGAACGATATCAGGGACCTGTCGGACCTGGTGGAGATGCAGAAGATCATCATTTGGTAGGCTCGCTTAGGGTCAAAAATGCTCATMATRTATTAGYGATTTAGTGGTTAGAGACAGCAAGYTTTTGTGTCRTTTCACATGTTCTGCTACTCTGAGGTACAGTGGTTATCCTGCAAGGGAGGAAGGTTGATGGACACCTGCAGAATATTTCTCAAAATTGCCAGATTTTTTTTTTTCCTTATGTTTCTTTTTCATCTCAGGATATGTTATTTTGTACTTGCTTTTGTTTACATACCTTGTGCCAACGGATTTGTTTTTTTCTCTGTAGCACCTAGGCCATAAATACTAGCTTTTTGTTTGTTTGTTTTCATAACCATAAATGACCCAAATCCATCCTTTGACTCAGACAGTAAAAGCTTGTGTTATATAGTCCACAAGCCATGGGTTTCCTTCTTGCTGATGATGTAGCTAAGAGAGTGATTATAATTCAAAACAGGAATGAATAAACTGTTCTATGTTTTTTGAAATCAAAATTGAATTGAATTCATTTTGGCACAGATTATTTTGATTCAAATACACACAAAATAAATTTCTTGATTGACAGAAAATACCTGTCAAACAGGGATTCATTCCAAYAATCAATCCAATGAAGAAAAGCTGTAGCAGAAGCTGTTCTGAAGTTTCCCAGTTTCACAGAAATCTCGTTAATGTAGCAGTGGTTTATTTATTGTAAAAGGTTGCTAACACWTTTTTTTATAAAGTACTGCTTTGGTTGCAAAAATAATTTCTCAAAATTTTCTTCTGTTGTGATTTATTTAGTGTGCAAGATGTATCTGATTGGAACAGCTATGAAATTCCTGCCATCAAAAACCTCAAGAAACTAGAATTTGCGTAAGTGTTACTCCTCTCTRTTGATATATGTTACGTTTAAGACTAAAGAGAGTCACGTGTGTTGGCTTAAACTCATTTAAATCATTAAACTCATTTAAAAATGGTCTACTGAAGTCTAGTTAAAGGAAAGACAATAAGTAAAACCCCTTTATTTATGTTTTGGCAATCTGGACTGGATTATTAATATATGGTCAGAACTTGAAGATGTCCTTTCCAGTTTCCACAGTGATRCATAGAGCCTTGCTGCTGTCAAGGYKGTTTGATTTTACTGAAATTTAGCTCATTATCAGTAGCTGCAGATCTYGTCCCACAAGATGTACAAATACTGYGATCAAGATCCAACAACTTCTGAAATAATCTTTCCCAAGCCATGCTTCACTTTCCTGTCTGAGAGAGTATAGTACTTAGTGAGAAACATGAAAAGAATTGAGATACGGGAATCTTAAAACAAATGAGAAAGTCTTGCAAGAAGAAACCAAGAAGTGGTAAATGTACCTACCACTTTCTCAGTGCAAACAGTTCTGTTCTTTTGACCTCAGCCCTGTGGGATCCTCTTCTGCAGACTTCAAAGCAGAAGTTGACACCCACCGGTCTGCTGGGTGTGGTGGTTTGCTAAGGAGGGCAGCCCGGCTTCCCCTGGGGGCTGCAGGGCAAGARAACAACAAATGTAAAAACTTTTGGTGTTTCTGAGTGTGAAACAACTGCTTTGTGTCCGTGTCTGTCTTCCAGGCTGGGTCAAGCGTGTGGCCTTCAGGCAGTCCTAAAACTTGTGGGAATTCTGGCAGCATTTCCATCACTGCAGCATTTAGAGTGAGTAGATCTAGAGATTAACCATGACACCATTGATCCTCAGCAGCCCTTGTTGATTGGGGAGTTCATGTACTTGAGAAACGTCCTGTTTGCAACAGGATTTTTTGTTTAGGTGAACCAACTGGAGAAAAACAATCCATTAATAGAACAACGGGCTGTCTATGAGATCAGAAGACATCTAGCATCTAATTGAGAGTGCCTAAAACTCCTTCCATTGGGGTATCTGAATGAAAAAAAACTCACTTCTGCTACGGTTTGGAGAAGGAAAAATTTAAGTGGGGTTTTGAAGCATGTCCTGGATTTTGTCTACTTTGTTTCTGTGTGCGCATGAAATCTTATTTCAGTAGAGCTGAAACACAGATATTATAACCATTTTAATAACTGTCATTTTAATGACCACTTTAATAGCTGTTTAATAATATTTAATAATAGCRAGGTCAGGCAGGAAGTGCTGCCTACCACTTGCATATCAAAGAAAACGGGTCAAACTATTCAACTAGTGAAAAATTCCTAGGCARTAGGAATTCCAGCTGGAGAAGCTGAAATTTGGGAGCCGTTTCTTCTGACTGAGGCCACACWGGGGAGGAAGCTTCTTGAGACATAAAGAATGGTCGCTGAGGTGAATGAAACAAAAATTCATATTGACAGGGAACTAATCTTTTCCCTGTGGTCATGCAGCCTTGAAGCTCTGAGTGAGAATGGCATAGGAGATGAAGGAGCAAAGAGTCTATCTGAAGTCTTTCCAAAGCTGACATCTCTGGAAACGTTAAAGTAAGTTGTCAGGGTAACAGTTTTAGAAAATTATGAAAAATCCTCAAGCCTAAGAGATTGTGTCCGAGCAGTTATGGGCACAACAAGCTCATGGGCATGGTACAATAGTTAGTCTATGGGCATATTCAGCCTCTGCATTCATCAGAGAAATGGGTTAATCCTACAGCATTAGGGACAGTGTGTTAGTAATTCCTCGGTTCCCTTTGAGGGCAGTTGTTCAGCCTTTGTGCTGTGCTTGACCTGAACAGACTGTGCGAGTTTCTTAAAAAGAACCAAAGAACAAAGTTTGTACCAAGAATTTTGAGTACGTCAGTACCCCTTTCAGGGAGAGCTGCCTCAAAGCTTCAAGCAATGAAGGCAAAAAGGTCGAGGGCYGGGCCAAGACRGCAAACCCTTGGAAAGGGATGAGCRAAGTGCAAAAGATGGAAGGAAGRGAATGAAGCAGCAGTGGAAGGTGCAGGAGAGCTCARGTTGCTCCTTATGATAGTACTAAGGGAGCGGGAGAAGGACAGGAAGCCTGCCCCAGTCACAGACTGCCCTGTACCAAAGTCACCAGTGAGGTGAATTTTCCAGAGCTTTTAAGTAGCAATAAATAGTCTTCTATTGTCCTCCCTCCAACCCCATCCCCTTCTTGTGTCCCTAGCAACTCGCTGCCCTCCACGAGCATCTGGTTTTGCAGTCCTGTGCAGTCAGGGCTTCAGAAGGGGACTGCTTGTGTCTGGCTTAGCCCACGGAACGTTTCAGCCTTCTGCCAGTTTAAGTGTTGGGGTCTGTTAAGGAAGAGATTTCCTTTGTGTGTCGTGG
The DNA here is from genome assembly GCA_003342815.1 of Eudromia elegans. Classification (NCBI taxonomy): domain Eukaryota; kingdom Metazoa; phylum Chordata; class Aves; order Tinamiformes; family Tinamidae; genus Eudromia; species Eudromia elegans. Next base: position 682,740 of record PTEX01000031.1, on the reverse strand, counting down.
AGGTTTTTTGGTTTGTTTGTTTTTTCTCCTTCCACTGGCAGGTAAAAATTACAACTCTAAATTTTTCAGAAATGCTCCAAATTTGACAAGAGGATAATATTATTTTCAAGTTTCTTGAAATTCAGCCTATTCTTGGATTCTAGAACAGGGAAAAGTGTCGAGTTAATGGTGGCTTTAGCATACTGTACTGCAGCATCACATGTGCTGTTCAGGACAACACCTAAAATGAATTTTCCCCACATTATATAGAATAAATGTGCTTAACTAACAAAAACATCTTATCTGCTACAGCTTATCACAGAATAAGATAACAGATGTGGGTGCAGAAAAATTGGCTAAAACTCTTCCTCACTTGTCTTCATTGAAGACCCTTAGGTGAGTAGCTGTATCCTGTTCAATCATTTTGTACACCAGACCTCACTGCTTCTGTTAAAAATTACTGAACGTGCAGCAAATATGCACAGACTTTGCAACAGGCAAGTGTTGGACTTTATTCCTGCCCAAAGTCCAGCGCCAAGGCACGTCCCATAAGGAAGGCTTGAGCGTTTGACTTCTCTCTTTCACACTCCGGTCATTTCCACACATCCACCTTAGGGAGGACATGAATGTGTAGGCCAGTGTAGACTCGGGAATATTACAAGTGCCGTGTTGGCTTTTAAATCCTATTCCGAATACCCAGCGATCAATAGCGCCCTGAACAAGTGTTTACACAAGGCCATGGTGTGCAGGACTGCTTGCTGAGTGCAGGGCCGTGTTGGGGTACGTGTATCCTGGTTCAGGACCAGAGGTCCATCCCACTCCATTAAAGTCCTAGAGAGGAATGTAAGAAACTGCAGAGTGCAATTATGGAATAACTTGCTCATGGGGAAATCCAGTTCTGAACGCCCTTCCCCAAACATTTGTGCCTGATCTTCTTGCACCTTTTTAATTTATTTGATGCAGACAGGGATGTTCATTAAGAATCTAGACATGTTTTTACTGTAGCTGTGTAAGCTGAAGAAGGGAAGCGATTCTGTGCTTTATTTCATAAAGAGAATATGAAACTTGCGTTTTAAAGATTAACCCCAAATAGTTAAGCATGAATTGGAAGGTCAGATGTACCAATCCTGTCTGAAATTCCCTGATCTATTACTTTACATATTTCATTATTCAGTTGTGACTTTACTAGTTTTATTTCTTGCAGCTTGTACAATAACAGTATYTGTGACTTTGGAGCAGAAAATCTTGCAAAAATTCTTCCTGCAATGGCATCTTTAAGGGTGTTAGAGTAAGTATGAAGTCTTGTGAGAAGAGATAGGAGAGCRAAGTTACTTGCGCGCTGCAACATCAGATCTGGAGGAAACGTGTGGAGGAAAAGCGGAGGGGGCAGAATTTGAGGAAGAAAAGTTCTGATTTGTGATGATGTTGGTTTAGAAGAGGCTGACAGTGAAGATGTAAAGGCTGCAGAAAGCTTACGAGACGGTGCCTGACGTGCCTTTGCCTGGAGATACTATTTTGTGCCCCTGCTCTGGATACAGACGGTGCTGCCGCTCCGGCCTGCAGCAGCACAGAGGGTTTGAGAAGGCCATTTTCGTCCTAGGGGGTGGGGAAGCCCTGTCTTGTTGCTGCCTCTCCRTATGGGGAAGCTCTGGGTCATTCCCAGCCTCACGTGCAGAGAAAATCTGCTTGTGCTGGAGTCCAGACGGGCCGCGGTTAGAGACGTGTAAGCAGCGGCTCAGCACGGAGCCTGTGGGGCCACTGGAGCTTTGGGTTTTTGGAAGCAAGAATCTTTTCTGATTTATTTTTCCTTCCTTCCACTATCCCTAATGAAGCCTCTGTGGTGTTCCTGAAACTGAATGACATGTTTGATGGTACTGCGAGGTGATGTGGTCTGAAATAATACATATGTTTTGGGTTTGTTTTTCCTCAGTGTTCAGTATAACAAAATAACTGATGTCGGAGCCCAACAGCTGACTGACAGCCTAAGAAAATGTCCCCGTATTAAGAATTTGCTGTGAGTCCCTTGATATTTTGCTTATTTTATCTTTAGTCAGTGAATTCGGTTAGAATTTGTGCTGCATCATTTGCACCGAGCTTCCCGTTGTTCATCCCAGGGTGTCCTCCGAGTGCCTCTGACCCTCTCTGGGCTGCAGGGCTTGGTTTTGAAGGAAAAACCATGCGCAGCCGTCACCAGAGGTTGGAGAGACAGAAGCTGCCAGGACACATTCAGAGCCAGGGAGTTGGATGGGAAGCTAACGAATACGCAGGGGGACAGGGCTGCAGCGCATCCCGCAACCACTCACCGGAGGGGCCTCTTTATTCTGAAAGAAAATATGTTTTAATTTATGTCGTACTTCAAATACTTCTATAGAGCTGTGTTCRGAAGGGAAAGACAGCTTTGCTAAAGAAACTATGAAACTAGTTAAGCTTAAAATCTTTTTCCTTTTTGAATCTGAATTACAGGCTGTGGAATCCTACTATTCCCTATGGAGTCCTTGAACATCTCCATCAGCTGGATTCTAGAATCAGTGTGTAGATTCAGTTGAACAAAAAGGTAATTGAAACCCTGCCTCGCTGAGACATTAAAATCTGTTTTGATGGCATCTATTGATGTATTAACAATTCTGCAGATCCACGATGGAGGGGAAAAAAGGATGCCCTACAGTTTTCAGGAGCCGTCTTAATCTCGCTGCCTTTAGTCCTGGCTTTGCATCTTTTACTCCTTTGTGCTTATTTCTGGCTTTGTTGTGCTTAGAGGTCACCATCTCCAGAGGCCTCCCTGCAGGTTCCTGGGGCAGTGCCTAAAGCTCCTCTTTGGTTAGGGGACAACAGGCTCCTTCCAAAGAACATTTCAGGGAGGATCACTAGACGCAGGGGCATGTGAAGCGCTGGGAATGGCACAGGATCCAGAGGAGTCTGGATACCTTTAAAATCCAGGAGCTCCTTTGAGAAACCTGATCTGTGCAACAGGCAGACGTTGCTGTTGCAGGTGACAAAGAATGGTGCCTGGTGGCGAACTCTTCTGCAGGGAGTTCTGAATTGCTGGTTTTCTCCCCATTGTGGTTTCTTCTTTCGGAAGGCACTTGGAAGAGCTTTGGCCACAAGTGTCCTCTTCTGCCTCATGTCACGGGTCTTCCTTGGTTTTGTCCCAGGAGTAAAGCATGTCTTGTCCTGCGTTGTCTTGTCCTGTTCCAGACCTGCGTTCTATACTCTCCTCTGCTAAACCTCGCTTATATCACCAGAGTTGAAAGCAGCATTTGCTGTCACCTAGAGAAGCAGATTTCAGTGGGAATGCCGTGTCCATATGTGGGAATACGAGCTCATTCCAATGGCAACATCATGCCTGAAGGAAAGTCTCTACCCAGGTCCTCCCTTCCCTTTCTCTGCCCATTATTGATCATGCATGAAACCCTGCTTAATGAGCTCGGGAGATGGAACTTCACTTCCACTGGAAACCTGAGCAAGCATTCCCAGATCCCCCGAGAGCTCCTGCTTTTCCCCAGTTTCTCCAACAGCTGCTGATCTAACTGGTTTACTAACTGGTTTAGCAGGCTCCGTGGCAGCACCAAGGCAGAGGTGGCTAAGCACAGAGCTGCCTTCACACATTACTGTCACCCCAGCCCCCTTGCCCTCATGCCCCTTGTCCTCGGCAGCAGGGCTAGAGCAAACTCTGCCAGGACTCCCTGGGCTGCAGCCCAAGGAGGTGGCCTCCTAACCTGTGTAGWGCCAAACTAAACACCTCTGTGCCCTTGTCGTGTTTAATAGATGAGCTCTGTGTGTCACGGGGATTAAGTTTTGTGCTGGTTTTCAGTAAGTCCTTTCACTTTTCCTTCGTTAATACAAATCCTCAATAGGATATATATGCATATATGATTTTAGTGATGTTAATGAGCATATATGATGCATATATGATTTTAGTGATGTTAATGAGCATTGCGCTATTGGGCATGTATCTAATACTCTGTTTTCCTCATTTCACAGGTAACACAARGGAGAGCAGAAGGTCCCTTCTGTATTTCCCTATCCTTGCTGCTTTATGAATCAGGGGAAAAAAGTGCTGACTTTTGTGACAGTGGCAAAATGTAACAGTCTCCTTTGTGCTCCTGGGTGATTCTTGAAGTGGGTGAATGGTGGGCTTCAAATACACAGTCTCGTAACGGGCTATTCAGAGACCCTGCCATTGTGTTTCCATTGAAGTGATGGTGATTTGGCATCAAGCTTCAGAGATGAAAACAACATGTGGGTGTTGCCATCAGCGTTACAYGTGCGCAGGAGTCACCAGCGTGCTGACAGTGTAAAGCTGCTGCTTTGCTTCACCAAGCTGTAGGACCACAAGCTGCTGAACCTGCCACCTCTGAAGTAGTAATAGAGAAAATCTGCATGTTTACCGTGCCGGTGGTAACTGCAGTTGCACTTGTTTTGATGATTTTGGGCTACAAAAGCCCAATTTTCACTGAGAAATCTGGATTGATTTGAAGCATTAAGRACAGGAACATGGTCAGGATGATCGGTCTAGAACACAGCCTGATACAGCAAGATTACCCATGTGAATCTAGAAGTGGCTCTTCATATTGTCACCAGTGCTGTCTTAAGGGACACCAGGACATTTCCTTTCAAATAAGTCTCTTGTTATTGGTTCCTGCCAAAAGAATGGGAGGGGAAAAAAGCACTGAAGAGAAGAAATGAATTAGAAAGGGAAAACTACTAAGGATTTTTCTGAAGATAACACAGAAATCTAAATGCTATAAATACATTGAACAAAAATCCTTCAAGTGACAGTCATCAAACCTTTCCAATTGGTCTAAAATGAAATCTTCAAAAGTGTTTTTTTATTTTAGGGAGTGGGRAAAAATGCACTTATATTTATATATGGGTGTAAGTTATTAAGAAACAAATCAGATTCTTGGTCACAAGATACACCTCAGCTTAAAATATTTGTGCATGAAACTTTGGAGAGCTGAAAACTCTGACTTGTGGCACRCGTTGTGTTCCCGTTCGTGTACCTGGCCTGGAGGTTCGTGGGATTTCTGTCACCACTTGCAGGTGGTAACATAAACGTGCAAGGGTCTGTTTTATACTTGAAAATGAAMCCCCTGCTGCGTGTGGGTTGTGAGGCCGCCTTTTGCAGGGCTAGGAAGCAATGAGCAGGGATGGACAAGGGCAGACCTGGTGGGGCAGAGGTAAAGAGCACAAGGAGCAAGGTGGAAAACACTAGGCTGACTATGGTTTTAGTTAAAAAATGACCATTTTGTGCACTATCTGCCCAGCTCTTCTGAGCCTAGCCAGAGCAATGCYGCTTTACAGGAATCGTCTGCAATTACTTCTCACTGTGGCTTTACTTGAGAACGTGCTAAATAAGATGAGGCAGGACTCTGTCTCGTCTACGTGAAATGGTGTTGGGCAAACTACTGGAGTGGGAGCGTTTGTACAGATAACGTGCAGACCGCAAATTGCAATGCAGTTTTGGGGAATTTTGGTATGTCTTTTAAAATGCATTAAAATACTCCTTTTTACAGTAAGGTGCAGAATAATTTTTTCTCTTTGAAACCCTGTGARAGCACCGCTGGCTTCAGTGGCAATGGCAAGTGAAGGGCTTCCTTATTCTRGGCTAAAAGAAAGCGCTGTGTGAGATGGGGCACCCGCAGGCGAGTCCCGTGCTTCGGAGAGGGGGAGAACGCCTCCTCCGCAGGCAGCCAGGCCTGGCGGCGCTGGAAGGCACRGAGGGGCTGCCAGCCTCAGGGGAGATGTTACTTTTCACCATTTCAAGTTCTCAGATTAATCCAGATTCAATTTCTGGATGTTCTTGAACATCTTGTGTGTAGAAGACTGAATTCACTCTCTCCCCTTCCCCCAGAATACCCAGCTACAACCAACCATGTGTTCTAAAAACGTCTGGCTTTTAGAATTAGAAAGTACTGTATGACTCCTTAGAAGATAAGATGCTGTGGTCTGTGTTATGGTGATGGGTATTTTTTATTTTCAGTGTTTGCAGAATGTATGAAGCTGAGCTCTTCGGAGACAGCAGAGCTCCTGACCCGAGGTCCGAGCTCGGGACCAAAGTGAGCTGCTCGGGTAGCGTATTGCCCGATCTGTGCCCCATGGGGCATGGCCAAAACATGAAGCCCACCTCGGAAAAGAAGCACAAAACAGCAGCTCCTGTAGCTATGGTGGTCGCTTGAACCCTGTTCATACACATGACCTTGAGTAATGGGTGTAAGTTGTCCCTGTGAACAACAAGTTTTAATACACAGGAGTGAAAAACGGTATTTCTTGTGTTAATACCAAATGGGCATGTGAATATGTGGCTATGGATAGGAGCAGCTTAAACTTGTGTTGGGGAGCAACGCAACCGTGTTGAGGACTGGGAGACCATTTCAGCTGCACGAGGAGTTCAAAAGCGCTGTCAAAGCAACAACACAGGAAGAGCAGGGGGAAAAAAACGTACCAGGCTCTGCTGTTGTGTCAARCGGGATGCAGTGCCAGCCCCCTGTCCCCTTGAACTGCCTGTCCAGAGGTCGAAGGGACTCGTGGCACGTCTGGAGCCGAAAGCCTGAGCTGTGAGAGGGTGGCAGGGACACGTGGTGGAAGACCTAAGGTATGGACAGACTCCAGGAGACATGAGTTCAATTCTGTTTCACYTGAAATGTTCTTGATGCTGCAGGAACTGCACAATTATGGAAAACAGCCTTTCTAAAAAAAACATAATGAAAATAAGACAAAACAAGTACAATACCTGCCCTCGGTGACTTTTTTTCCTTTCTCTCACAGTATGAGAKTGCTGGTGTTTCAGCCCAGGTCTGATTTTTAAAGCAGTTATTCCAGGAGGAAGATTTCCTCTAAGCTGCCTTCCCAACAGTCTGTGTAGAACTATTTCCAGGTACTTGTGAAAAGGAATCTGGACCTTCCTGGAAAGCCTATTTAAATCACTTTCTGTTCAGATGGAAAAGGAACAACCCCAACAAATGTGAGTTTAGTTTTTCATGGAAAAGGTCAGTCTTTATTGTATTGCTTTCATACCTGTACATAGGAACAGAAGCTTAAACAATCTGAGTATCTTGTGTTAGGTAATGAATCCACCTGACATATAAAATTCACTCTCTGATCCCCATATAAATAAAGTGTCTAGCTCGCACAGTTTAGTCATAGCTCTGCCCTGAACAGAACCTTCCCTGCAGCCACATCTGGATATATTCCCCTGAGAGCGCTCTGCTTTGCAACTTCTGGCTGGTAGTTTTCAGCGTGTAKAACTCGTTTCCGCCGTGTGCAGTGTGTCCCTGTGGGGGACAGGSTATTTAGCCAAAGGTTTACCAGATCCGAGTCAAGTCTGGCATACCTGTAGTAAGGGAACAGAGCTCTGTTTCRGTCCAGCCCTGAAGGACCCCTGGGAGCCCAGCAGTTTGCACCAATCCCTGCAGCCGGCGCACACGGTGATCACGGGGCCAAAGTCACTGTTAACAGGGGCTGATGCCAACTCTGCCCACCGTCCCCTTGGCTGCCTTCTCCTCTCCRCCTTTCAGAGGATAATTTCGTTCCCTGATTTGATCCCGTAGCCAGGCCATGATCCATTTCAGGTGTTTGATGAATCTGTTTAAAAGAAAACGCACAAGTATAACGCATAAGGAGTAACCTTCTAGACCTGCATCCAACAGAGAAATACTTACATGCATCTGATATAGCACCCTGCAATCTCTAATAAAAAACAAAACCAAAAAAAAAGRCACTTCTCTCCAGCGATRCTTTGTTCAAAACACTTTGGATCCACCAGTAAGTAGCTAGGGAACTATGTGACATTCTTGAGTTTGGTGACAAAACAAATTGCCATTAAAATGCTATATCCCAATTTACCTCATTTGCCTTGGTTTGGCCAAAGTATCTGACCGTTACTAGAGGGTGATCTTAGCAATACATGAGGAATCTGAACGAGGATTCAAGCGTGATTGTGCCATGTTCTATATGGACAGGTTGAGGAACCCGGTGTCACTAACAGCGACATTACAGGAAGCCACAAAGCAACCAGATCRCCACAAACCTAGGGGCCAGGGCCCTTCACAGACTGAAGAGCTGATTAAAAGACTGGATGCAAAGGACAGGGCTTGATAGGAAAGGAACCAGCAGCAGGGTCTCCCAGAGCCCAGCTYTACTCAGATCATTTACGGCAATTTGTAGTGGCAGATATTAAATGGTGTGTGAATGATACCRTTTAGCAGAATATTCGACCTGCCTTTCTATTCAGCTGTCCTTCAAATTTCATTTGAACCTAATTTTCAACAGTGGAAAAAAAAACCTACTGTTTTGCTGCTTCGTGATTGGTCGTTGTCACCTGAACTACAGTGTCGCTATTTTTCCCAAGGGAAACAAACATAAATTAAAATTGATTCATTCCTTAATTCCCCTGCTGGCTTAAAGCTGACAATTGTCTCTTGTCATCTGCTATCAAAGCAAGYTGATTTAGAGTAAATTTCATTTTTATGACGAGGAACAACAAAAGCAAGAAAATTCTTCATGATTTAGTCTTCAAAATCACTTGTGGGCTGTGGCATTTACCCAACGAAATACTCAGGCCTTAAACATTTCTGCTCTGTATTAGGTATCTCTTAATTTTCTATGAGTCATTTTAATCCATGTTATTAGCAGCAGCTTTTCAAAAACTGTTTTTAAAATCTGCCTCCTTGAAATATATAAATGAATGTATTTGGTAGAAAATCTCCTAATCTTAGGAATATGCRTGGCTGCAGTTAATGAGCGTGGTCAGTTCCTCAGTTAACTGAGACTTTTGTCTTCCTTCCCGGATGGAATTCCTGTTAACAGTAGTTGGAGCCCAACAGTCTTCACAGCAAATCCACCAGGTGAGTTTGAGCACAGAGCTGCTCTTAATTTTCATGACACCTACAGCATTCAAAACACAGTTCTAAAAAATCATCGCTATTGCTCTTAGTCCTGCTCTTACTATAACTGGTATAAAATCGACAACTGTTCTGTATCGTGGAGTCAATCTGTTTCCCATTTTGTTAAGAGAGATTTCTGCGAATGAAAGAAAAAACATATTTAGACATGGGAAGGTAAAATGAGTCACTGATCACTTCCATAGGTTGTTTTTATGGTGCCAAGTCTAAGAGGGAGAAATCAGGAGGGGGATTCTGATGTGCTTGTGTATATATCTCGACTACGCCGGTCCAATAACACCGGTCTCATCTGCTGCTTTATGTGGCATCTCTCTCTTAGAGTGAGCAAAAGGGGCACAGGTAAACGAGGCCCACAGCACACACCAGTGGCAGCCACGGGCAGGAATCCAGCACGTTATTCCCACCTCCACGCTGTTTCTCATGCAGCCCGAGCCCTCACGTCAACCCGGCACTAGCCGGTGAGCAGCGAGCGGAGCTCTGAGCGCTTCAGATGCTGGCACAGAGCACGAGTGCTGAGTCACACGCTCCTCAGTGCTGGATCCTGCTCATCAAGGACATTCACCACAAATCACCTTGATGCAAAAAAAAAAGGAAAAAAAAAAATGCCTGTGCTGTATTTTCTATTCATTTTTCTATACTGATCACTTTCGCTATTTATTTCTGATTAGATTACTTCACGATGAGTCACATCTAATTTTAAGATTGTACAAGGAGAACAATCACATAATCTCATTGCAAAGGACACTTGAACTAAAAAGCTAGATGACATTAGGAAGCTCCGTTCTGCTCAGTCTACACAGACGAATTTCTGCATTCGAATAGGATAGGAGGCTTCCTGCAGCTGCTGAGCTCTCGWGCCTCAACCTCTGCTGCCAATTAATCCTGACTATTATGCTCAGAAACCTGGCCTCAATTTTGCTTCTTTCTTCATTCAAGTGAGGTTTCTGGTGCAAGAGAGAACTCTTCTGATGCGMAGGCTCTTTCTTTTACATCTAAATAAATCCACTCTAGGGCTTTTCCTCCCTTGTTTCTCAGTTCAAGCCACACGAGGGAGGGCATCGCTTGCTCATGCAACCCATGCAGAGACACTGCAGGGTTGGGGCTAATCACAGCGGCTCGGTTGTTCTCCGTAGTCCCCGGTGAGCCACATGAAGAACCCTCCTCTTCAGGCACAAGAGCAATGCCCATAGATTCTTCAGCTCTGCTGGGAAGGCTGAGATCCACTCTTSCTGCAGGCTCAGTACTTGTGGTCTGAGCAGGCAGAGCAGCTGGGGCCTTCCTCATTTATTTACATCTTCCTCACAGAACTGGGGTCACTTTGGATACCCAGGGATTTATCCGCCCCTTTCCACGCCTCATCTCTGCTCCCAAAACGGACCCCACCGAGTGGAGGACTCGGAATGGAGGAGCTCCTTTTCCGCATGCATTTCCAGGGACCTGGCGAGGATGAATGCCCCAAAACAGTAACCAGCTGATTCACAGAAATTCCTCTTCATGGAGGCATGCCGAGTCCTCGCCTTGTAATTGAATAATTGTGTAATTTGTGGCCTGGTTGTTGAATGAATAAATATMCTGGAATATATACATACTTGGAACATATGCATAGAGAAACAGCATAGTAATCATATTTTTTTTGCTGTCTAATGATTCATCTAATTTTAAGGGTTTGTGATTTGACTCTCGGTGGAAACGRCAGTCTAAAATAACTTTTGGATGAAAGGTTGAGGGCTGCAGGTGGGTCTCGGGCAGAGCTCCATTGACTGCAGTGGCAGGATGGACTTCTGAGCTCTGCGAAGGCCTGAACCTTTCAGTTCCCACATCTATACATTGCGCTCTGCTAAGCTATGTGCTTATGTAATAGGAAAAACCCACTAGAAAAAGACAGCATGACTGCCTTTCTCCTTGGGCCTTCCTGAAAACTGGATGCAATCCATCACAACAAATTCCCATCAGCAAAAAAGTGAAAGATTTTTAAAATCCCTGTAATAGTGCTGGACTAATATTTGGCGTTTGAGGAGAGGTATTTCGGGGCAAGAGGAAAAGGGTTGGGCCTTTTTGCACACCAKAGATTTTGTTTAAATTTTCATTAACCGCTAAGAATTTATTTCCTGGAAGACAGGCAATGGGGATTYGAAGCCTGGCAGAGGCTTTGGGCTCTCCTAGATCTGAGCACTCGCGCTATATGCTGAAATTAGGAGGGACAGAAGGGGAAGGCAGTCACAGAAGCGGCCCGCGGCGTCTCACGGGGAGTTCAGTTCTGCCTCAAACCCGGTGGCCGCCGAAACGGAGGTCGGAGGGATTCGGCACCAAACGCCGGCGCTTCTCCTGCCCTGCCCCGCGGCCCCACGCGCCCTGCCCCACGCGTGCAAACACGGGAGCGCCGCCAGCACCGCCCCACAACACCAGCTCCCACGGGGTGGGCATCATCGAGCAAATACCTCTTCCAAGTTCTCCTACATTACTGAGCAAAATCCGCTCCTGTTACTTCACATGGGGCCTCAGGAGCAGTTTCTAGGGATATTATTTTATCAACCTGTATGAAGGAGGACACCACAGGAAAGGTAGTTTTTTTCTTAAACTAGAACTTATTAATGTAGCTTGATATGGATGGTATTTATTTAATAYGTCCACAGAAGACGTATTAGCAACGTTACAGTGAAATTTCCTGCTTCTGTGCTTTCAAACGGAAAATACAAAGGGTGCCCAGGATTTGTTTCGGGATGTGCAGCCAGCATTTTGCTGACRCCTCTCCCGGCACATTCGTGAACATCCTGCACTTTACACCGTGAACGTTTTCTCTAACACACGTTTGGCACGGGCAGCTCTAGCTAGAAATGGAGACTTTCCTCCCAAGCGCATCTCAACGCCGTAAAACACTAAATCCCTGCGAGGGGTCGGGCGTTTCCCGGGGGCCGCAGCAAAGCCGCACGCTGTGACCGATGCGCACGAGCAGAGCGCCGAGGGGTTCGGCACCGCGCAGCCTCCGCGGGGCGGCTCGGACGTCACCGGGGCTGCCGCGCGGTTTGGGGGTTAAAACCGTTCCCATCTCCCACCTACGCGGGCCGGGGCCCGCCCGGGTCGCGCTCAGCAAGGTCCTGCCCGCCCGCCCGYGGCTCCGCCGGGAGCCCCGCGTCCCTCCGCGGCCCCGGCCCCGGGACTTACGTGTCGGGCCCGTGTGCGAGCGGCGGCGCCGGGGGCCGCTCCGGAGGCCCGCGGCTATTCCAGGTAGCCGTCGAGCAGCTCGAGCTCGCCGTCCGCGTCGTAGAGCACGGAGCCYGGCTCGGAGAGCGCGCCCAGCTCCAGCAGCGCCTGCTCCACGTCCTCGGGCAGGAAGACGATGCCCACGTTGAGGACGATGTACTCCATGAGGAAGGCGTAGTACAGGATGAGCACGTTGACGAAGAAGAGGCCCACGTAGAACATATAGGGCAGCACGAGCAGCGCGGGCAGCGGCCACGACTCGAGCGCGTCGAGGCG
>PTEX01000031.1:556445-669631 GCA_003342815.1 Eudromia elegans | reverse complement strand
CCCCGCCCGCGGGGCCGGCCCCGGTGCACGCTGGGACTTGTAGTCTGCGCCCGGCCGCGCGCGGAGGGTGGCGGCGCGGCGGGACTCCGTTTCCCGGCGTGCCCTACCCGCGCATGCGTCGTGGCGCCTCCGTGCACTGGCCGTGCCGCTGCTCCGGGCTCGGCGGCCGCTGCTGGCTCGGGCGCCGCTTCCTGCTCCGCGGCCATGGAGCCCTAGAGCCGCGCGGCCCGCGCCCTCCGCCGCCGCCGCCACCACCACCACCATGTTCGGCCGCTCCCGCAGCTGGGTGGGCGGCGGGCACGGCAAGGCCTCCCGCAGCATCCACTCCTTGGATCACCTCAAGTGAGCCCGGGCCCGGCGGCCGTGAGGGGCGCGGGGCGCCGAGGGGCGGCCGGGAGCCGCTCCGGAGCCGCTCCGGGGCGAGGGGGTGACGCGTTTTCGCCTCTTCTGCCACCTCCCTCTCCGCGCGGCGCGTGCCGGTGCTGGCGGGGCCCGCGCCGCGCYCGTTTTCAGGGCAGTGGCGGCTGCGTGGCGCGGTGTCTCGCGCGGGGCTGCGACACGGGCTTCGTGTCGCCGAGCGTGTCGCGGGCTCGCCCAGGGGAGTGGAGCCTCGTCGGTGTCAAACGGGGAGCGCTGTGTCCCCGGCGAGAGCTCCTGGGGTGTCCGGCAGCAGCGCGGGGCCTTTAACAGGGAGGTTGTCCTGGGATCGGCAGCGATTCCCAGCGGTGAGTTCTGCAGGCCCGCGGGGGCGGGAGGATAAAACTGCAGAGCTCGGGGTCGTGGTGTTCCTCCGGGGTGCCTGATGCACCCACGTTATTGCTAACTGCGGAAGGACCGGGACGGCTTCTAGCTCTGCCGCTGGGCAGCTGGAGGGAGGAGGAGGAGGAGGAGGAGGAGGGATAGAAGAGGAATCTGGTTATTGCAAGAGCATCAGCGAGGCCTGCGCTTACGCTGCGTTTCGGCCTCTTGGAACCTTTTAGGCAAGAAATAAATGTGATCGTACGTTTTCTCGTGTCCACGGAAGGTAGAATAAGCAATATCCTGTGTGATTTGCAGCAGGAAAGACTTAGTCTTGTTACAGCTGAGGTATAATTATATACTTGATTTTGGAGTTGAAGTGTGTAATTATCTCTGAGAATACKGGCTTTGYTTTGTGTGTGTGTCATATCTGGTARCTGTGAAATCTAAAATAGCATTATTGTAAATGAAGGACACCTAATACCTTTGGTCTGTTTGAACAGTGYCTCTTCCTACTGTTTGTGTAGCTAGACTATTCCTTTGTTGTGTTCTTTACCTGTTTTCAGTTCCAAAAATGAAAGCATATAATTGCTGTTTGAGGCAATAGCCTTTAGTCGCAGTGCAAACCTGGAGCTATTGCTTCCTCRGTAGCTGCATAAACCAGGTGCTCTTCTCTACGTCAGGGTTTCTTGCTGCTCTCTCTGACTATGATGATAGTCGCTGCGCTCTCTTTCTGCTGCTCCTCACCATGGGAGCTGAGACCTGTGCATAAAATACACCCCTTGTACCTCCCCTCTTCCCCCCCAAAAAAAACCCTCAAACAAACAGGCAAACAAACAAACAAACCTGTTGCCAACTGAGGCCAAAAGATACTCTGATCTCGATAGATGTATAGGTAGATCTAGCGGAGAGGACACTTCTGTTTTCCTTTCCTCTTGATCTTCAGTCTGTGAATTAAGCTGGTTAACTCCACAGTGGAATGAATAAAGAGAATTTATGTTCTTTATTCCAGCAATTTAGTATTAATATCTTAAACTTAGCTGTTTCTGAAGATATCTGATTGTATTTTTTTTCCTGTTCAGAATTTTCCTTTTAATGTAAAAGATTGAGGAACTTTTTCCAGAATTTGCGCTTAGTAGCTTTGTTTCTAGGTACAACAAACATTTTGTTTTCTGCTTTTGCAACCTGTTTGTAAACTCTTTTATCAGACCTGTTGTTACCTTTTAGGACAACATTGAGAAACATATTTAAACTTGGTATTTTAACTAAAAACTTTTATGCATGCAGGATACATTCCATTGTAGTTGCATGCTGAACATGCCTCATGACTTGGTCACATGCAGTGCCTGTAATTAAGTGTAGCTGAAGATTATTGTTTTGCATGTGATTAATTTCCTGAAGTGCTGTCCATGCTGTGTGTTGAGTTGCCTCTTTAGGCAGCAYGAAGTAGCAAGTGTATTATGGTTAAGTTCAGTGTTTTCTCATTTCCAAGTTCTTCATTTGCTAAACTGTTATCTGTTTTAATGTGTTTTTAAGAAGTAGAAAAGAATATTTCTGCAATTTTTGTGTTCGTAAATAGCTATAATACATTACTGTGATAGGTATGGTTTCTTACCAGAAAGTATTCAGAATTTTCCGTTTTGTTGAGCCGTTGGCAAAATCTCCTGCTGATATCAATGATATCAGGAACTTTGGTACTTCCTATGTGGTGGTCTTTTATATGTTTGTTTATTTAAATTTCAAGCTTTCAAATGTAGAGAGATAGAGTCTCTCTAGAGTCTCTCTATCTCTCTATCAGTCTTTCATACGGAGTTAGTATTTTGGAGCACAAGCTTTTGTCCTTTGTAATGAGCATGTAAAGATTATATATGTTTTTCAAAAATTGTGTAAATATAAAAGCACCCATTTTGCACAGTATTATAATGAAACAGGATGTCGCATGACCGGTCTTGTAAGAGAAGCAAGTTCATGCATTGCTTTCTCATCCATTTTCAAGTAAAGGGCTAAAGGAGTAGCTTAAAAGTAAAGCCTGTGTTTTTCTCTTAACGCATTGGTATGCTTTCGAGTCAAGGAATTTGCAGAAAYATTATCAAACAAATAAATTTGGASTTAATAATGTATTTATGATTAYTATATGTTCCTTGCTTTGCTAGACAAGTTTGTAATGCTCTGCATTACCATGACTCCTGAGGTGGGTTATAGCCTTATAACTCTTTCATTGCTTATACTCACCAGTAACTGGAGTAAACCTTGTCTTGTAGTTTGTGTCCTGTAACTGATTAACTGGAAATACGGCTAAATTATCACATCTGTAAACATATCACTTCAAATATATAGGCTAAAATATTAGCCAGTGTAACATAAATTGTCCTTCTAAACCTAAGCTAACTCTCCTGAAAAGCAGTTATGAAGCAGATGTGGCATGACCAGYTCAACTGTTGATTAGTCTATTAACTCACGTGGACACAGCAGTGACTTGGTTCATCTTCCTGGTAGCAGGTGTAGCACCATAGTTTCTTCAGCACTTGTTAAAAAGCCTCAGGAATCCTAATAGGGGGTCAAAATTAGAGACTCTTCAGTCTTCCCTGTGGCCCTTCACGCTGTCACACGGAGGGGTTTTATTTAGAGTTGTGAGACTCGGATTAACTGAGGGAGGTTTGCATGTGAGCTTTGTCTTGCTGTTGAGTGACTTGCTGTGGACCRGCACGTGACTTGGCAGTTACGTCTGTAGGAGGTAACTATGAATCATTCTGTGTTTGTGCCTTACCTAAACAGTAAGTGCCTGTTTAATGATTAAGCACTGTCCTAAYTGGCAAATTTATAACATCTTACCGTAAGGTAAAAACTTTTCTGGAATAGCTTCTGTTTCCTGCGTAGYGTGTGATGATGGCCTGTGTCTTATAGCAAATTATGTGAAATTCTGGCCAGCTGAGAGCACTGCTATGGATCGAAGAGGGTTGCCAAAACCATTTGTAAGTTTTGAGGAAACTGGAAGTATAGTCAAACTTCTCTTCGTTGAGTTAAAGCATGAAGGAGGTGCTAAGGCTGGTTAATATCTTGGTTTGTTTATTCTGAAGTTTAATAAATAGGTGGAACAGCTCTATGCGTCTGTGCAGTTAAGTGGTGCTTGGGGTATTTGCCCTGTACAGTGATTAAGTTTCTCAGAGTAGATTAAGCTACTGGGAAATACAGTTTTCTAAAATGCTCTTTCAAATTTGTTTTGACCCATTTCTGAAACTTATTATGAACCAGGGAGTCCCCAGGTTTTGTTTTGGAAATGCACAATTCTTCCTGGAAGTGTATGGTAGCTTGGCAAAAAATCTKTATTTTTATCTTTGGTTTAGTAGCTTTTGGAGGTCATGGTGTCTKCGACTCTACTTGAAGATGGCATCCTTAGCTTTTAAACACTTGTTTTAAACTTTTATGCTAATGGTTTGCTAGAATTTGAACCATAATTGGGCAAACTTCCACAGATTCAAAATATCRGTGATAGACTGCTACATGATCAGAATTTAGTAAGCTTAGGCTTGAGACTTAAAGAAGAGCAAACCAATCTTTGATAGTCCTGGCTGTTAACCATCAATTAATTAAGGTCTCACAAGTATCACTGCAGACAGGCTGTATTCTAGCTGATTCTGCATATGCATTATTCTGGACTTGCAGTTTTCCATATAAGCTCCTTGGCCTAAGTCCTCACGAATAAATTTCACGAAGTTGCTATAAGAAGCACATGGGCCAAGTTTTATGTAATTTCTCCTCTTATCATACGTATAAGCATTCATAAGTAGTTTGGGTAGTTATGATTTTTTCATTTGCCATATATTCTGTTTAACAACGACTTTTCCCTCTGAAACTCTAGAATTTTAGAATTATACAATGATTGGAAAGTACGTGCATCTAAACGGAGTCACAGTGTCTGTAGACAAACAYGGTGGGTGTAAAAGTTAGAGGGAGGCTTATTAATTACAAATAACTTTTCTTTCAGGTATATGTATCATGTTTTGACCAAAAATACAACAGTAACAGATCACAACCGCAATCTGCTGGTGGAGACTATTCGTTCTATTACAGAGATCCTTATATGGGGGGATCAGAATGACAGTTCTGTCTTTGAGTAAGTAATTTCAATCATTCTTCAAAAMCAAAATCCAGACCGAAAATTACTTGGAGTTACATAGTGAGATCTGGTGTCAAAAGGTTAACTCTTCTAAGACTGCCTTTCATGAATGTTGGTAGAAAGGGAGCAGAAACATAAGCAGGATCATAAAACTAGGATCTTTTCTTAAAAAAGAAACAGAGAATCAATGCCAGAATAAACAGTACATTTTATTAACAGCAAAGCGTTCACATTCCAGAGGCCTTTCCATATAATGTTTTTGTTTGRGCTTAAAATTTTTGATATAGATACAGAATCTAGCCTATTTTAAGGTCAAGATTTACTCAGTGCATCTATTAATATCATATGACTTTCATTTGTTCACRTTAATTTATGTAAGATACTCTAAAGCTCTCCATTCAAAACTGTCAGCCTGTGAATGCAAGTCAGGGAAGCTGCCTGATAAACTGGATGCATTAAAATAAGAGAAGGMAGAATAGACAGCCCTTATGTCTTTATATTCCTTTACTGTGTAAGTTGACTCTTGCTAAAATTCCCTACTTCCTTTCTAGACCTTTTGGAAAATGTTCTTCTGTTATATAGATAAAACTTGCAAAATACTTCCTAAATGTGCAATCTGTGAATATTACCTCGAATCATCCTTKATACTAGTAAAATAGTGTTCTTGATAAATATAGCGAGTAGTTTACTGATAACACTTTCTTGGATTGTAGCTTCTTTTTGGAGAAGAATATGTTTGTGTTCTTCCTGAACATTCTGCGTCAGAAATCTGGTCGTTACGTGTGTGTACAGTTGCTGCAGACCTTGAACATCCTTTTTGAAAACATCAGCCATGAAACATCACTGTGTAAGGACATATTTTAAATTAGTTAGTATTAGACGGTCAATAAGTGATTTAAATTAAGGTGGGTGCCCCGCCACAGAAAAACTCTCTTTTTAAATCTCTTTTTAAGTCTCTTTATTTGAGCACTTCTGAAAATATAGAATAATTAACTCCAAAATATTTTCTAATATGAATTTTCAGTAGTACAGGAGTAGTTGTTTGATACTGTTGAAACACTTCACACATTTCAGGGGATTCCTTTAACTCAGTAGTTGGTTGTGGCCTGAAATGTTTGTTTTGTTAATGGAGATTATGCCGTGGAAGTCTATCCTTTGACCTGCTGGAACTGTTCAGGCCTCTCTGATGCTGTCGTTCAGCTGAAATGTATTAACTTTAAGGTTTTTGGAAACATGGGAAGAAGACAGAAGATTAATGCGTAGTTAAAGGTGTACTCCAAGTCAGTTGTACACAAGCCTTTGAGGGTATATGACTGAGGAAGATAGAGCGGTTTTCATAAATATTATTTGTTTATGCTGTTTGAGGAGTTTGATTTATTGGCCACAAAATAAATAAATAAAAAAAGTGGAGGTATATTTATTCTCCACAGACTCCTGTTCTCCTCATATTCGTGCTAGAAATTGTCGTTTGAGGAGTGTGACTAAAAATTGGGCTCTTCAGACATCAGGTAGTTTGCTGCTAGCTAGTACTTTAAAATAGAGCTTTTTTTTTTTACTTTTGATTAACCTGTGTCATATATACCTTTTTTTTTTTTTTTCAGACTACCTACTTTCTAATAACTATGTGAATTCTATTATTGTCCACAAATTTGACTTTTCTGATGAGGAGATCATGGCGTATTACATATCATTTTTGAAAACTCTTTCCCTGAAACTCAACAATCACACTGTACACTTCTTTTATAATGAGGTAAGTGAAGGAAGAATTACAGTGCAAGGATGAGAGGAGTTTAAGTAAAAATTGATACCTGGTTGAGATGGAGTCTCTTCAGTCTCAACACGACTTATTTGTTCCAATTTTAATTTTATTTGGTAATAGCAGCTATTGAGAATTTATTTATGATGCTCACTGGAAAAACATTAAAAAGGAAGGTCCCTATATTTGTGCAGCTACAGTGTGACATAAATCTACAAGTTAATGTTGTTTTGAATGTTTCAACAGTTCTCAAGTYTGCTTCCCTGAGAATTCAGTCAGTTATGTACTGTTTACCATGTTTTTGTAGACAGATTTTCTTTTTTTCTGTTTTACCTCTCARTTCTTGAGAAGGCTTTGCAGACTTGGATTAAGCCTCTTAATCAAAGGCCAAAGCTGAAACTTTTTTCCCCTTTCTCCATACCACTTGTAGCCAAAAGAGGGCATCAAAGCTCTGAATATGGGCAGACTTAACACAGAATAGCTTGGTGAGAGCATTTGTTTTATCTTGAAGCTCCCACTGCAACTGATCCTGCATTATTAAACCACTTTGGTTGCTTTATAACAATTAAAAATATCTCAACAATATATGGAAAACATTTTTCATATTGAATCCTAACAAATTCTCTGTACATGTATACAGTTAATACATAATGCTTTCTTTCTTTTGTTACAGCACACAAATGACTTTGCTTTGTATACAGAAGCCATAAAATTTTTTAACCACCCAGAAAGCATGGTCAGGATTGCTGTTAGGACTATAACCTTAAATGTCTACAAAGGTATGTTTTTGATATTAGAAAAAGCATGTATACASAATGTATGTTTTACTGTAGTTTAATATTAAGCTATACATATTTAAATTTAGCTTCTGTTATGTGGGATGGAAAATCTTAGCATGCTGGTGTCCTCACTCTACATRTGAGCATGTTGATCATTATGGAACAGAAACCCCAAACTACTGCATGAATTTGTAAATAGCATGGTGTTACAGATTACTCTACTGGACAGTCCTTTTAGACACAAGGAATAAATATATCACAGTGGCTAAGCACTGGAACAGGATTCCCAGAGAAGCTGCGGAATCTCATTATTTCTTGGTATTTTTCAAGGCTCTGCAAGATCCAAAGCAACCTGGTGCAGGTCTGAAGTTGACCATGCTTCAAAAAGATTTGGCCTAGATAACCTCCAAAAGGCCCTCCCCCACTAAATTTTCTCTAAGACTATACATATTCATTATGTAATAGACTGAAAATATTGTAGTGGTGTCTGAAAAATGGGTGCATATTCAGAATGCCGCTAACTCAACATACTGCAAGGCATTRTGAAATAAGTTCATATGGGGCTTCTTACCCTTTTATCGATTTTGTTGTTCTTATGTTTGAATTTATTGCACATTTAATGCTGCTTTCTGTAAGTTAAGAGAAGTAGTGATTTGAGGGCAGATGTCTTTGTTTAAGAATGTAAGATCTGTMTTAAAGCAATGAGCAATTGACTTTACAAGGATTTTGAATAGGCCTTTTAAAGTGGGTAGCTTTGTTTTTTGGTTTAGTGTAGTGCCTATATGGATSCTAAACTAAATGATAACCTTTCATAGTAAGAATATTCAGCTGAATGTTGCAGTGTTATGAAGATTACAGTTGAAAACAGCTTAGGCTTTGAAATTTCATAATTTTCAGATTACCATTTGCAAATGTGCTTGTCTAACGCATACCCTGTATCTTCTAGTTTAGATGCTTCGTGCTTTAGCTTTTTTAACCCTTTTGGAGGATGTCAGTATCCCAGTTCCTAACCCTGTTAACTGTTGTCTGTTTCTTTTGCCCTTCCTTCACTGATGATTCCTGTGTTCCTTAATGCAGTGTCATGTAAGTCTAACTAGCTCGACTTTCAGCATTATTGCTTTATTCTTATGCTTTTTCTGTTCTTTTTGATAAAGAATGTGCTAAAAAAATTTCTGAATTCCACTAGATTTGTTTACCTTCAGATCCATTTAAATATATCAGTATTAGGCTCGTTCAAGCCAATAGGAGATGATACGAAACTTTTATAGATGCCTGTTTCGTGCATCAGATAAATGCAGGTATATACTTGTATGAAAAGCAAGCATGTAATGTAAATTCAGAAAATAATTTTGTATTAAAAAACATGGAAACTGATTTTTTTTCTTTAACAATTTCTCTTCAGTGGACAACCAGCCAATGCTGCATTACATTAGAGATAAAACTGCTGTCCCCTATTTCTCCAACCTTGTTTGGTTTATTGGAAGCCATGTGATAGAACTGGATAACTGTGTGCAGACCGATGAAGAGTAAGCTTTTGCAAATGCTGGATATTGMATAGAAATGCTTTTCGCAGATACTTTGATAATCTTCTTACTTTGTCTGTAGTAGTACAGTTAATCTGAATATAGTCCCCTGCAGACCTGTCAAGCTTTTAATTCTCTCAAAGTTATGGTAGTGATTCTTTTAATTAATAGTTAGTACTGTGTTCCCTATCTGAGTTAACATATTATTGTTTAGCAGTGTGCTTTTTCATCTTTGATTCTAGATATTCACAAGACATAAATGCTCTTATGTGATTCTCAGTCTTGTTAACTTTGCTTTTTTAATGTTCCTTCTCTGTGTGCTGTACAGAACTACATTCTGAAAAGTATTTCTAGGAAAGAAATTGTAATATGGAAAATTGAACTTTAATATATGGCCTGTCAGGTCTGGAATTCRTGTGTAACACTCTGCTACCAACTACACTAATGTTTTGTTGCTTCAAGTTACCTTTGGTTTATATACCTATCTTAGAATGGGTAGTTAAAATCTCCCACTTCAAGAAAGTGTGAAGAAATTACATTACAACAGAAAAAAATTGTTTTTGGAAACAAACCTTACAATTTCTTTTATGATTCACGTCTGAAAAGGCTCTGAGGGTAGAAACTGAACTTCTGTGAAAATATTCAGTCTTTGGGATGGGGGAATGGGGATGTGTATCCTAAAGCAAATGCCAGCCTGAATTCTTTTCRCTAGTTGTTTCAGGTGATTATACTGAAAGCATCTATTTTGATAGTCAATCTGCACAGGGGTTTTTGAGAGAGATGTATGTGAATTCTGTCATTAGACTTTTTTAAAACACTTATATTGTTGTTTATATCTGAGGTTTTCTTTTATCTCTTCTCTTTCAGGCATAGAAATAGAGGCAAGCTGAGTGACCTAGTAGCAGAACACCTTGATCATTTGCATTACCTTAATGATATCCTGATTATTAACTGTGAATTTTTAAACGATGTGCTGACAGATCACCTACTTAATAGGCTCTTTCTTCCCCTCTATGTGTATTCGTTGGTAAATCAAGATAAGGTAATGGACATATGCCAATATTCAAGTCTTAAAGGATTTTCCTGCTTTTGATGTGTATAGTGATTTGTCCAGCAGGTATATTATATAGTAGGATTAATATTGACTGTGTCGAAGTTCTTGTGTTTGAAAGATTTTGAGTAAGATAACTGTAGAGAAGTACTGTAGGACTTGATGTAAGAATAGTACAGATAAATTTTATTCGCTAAACGTACCGTTTTGGATAATATGGTATGTTAAAATTGGTTTTAAATGTTAAAAATGGTGAGGATGAAAAATTTTAAATTTGAATGTGGCAGCAGTGATATTGATATAGTGGAAACTTTCTTTCTTTTCAAACTATGGCCTTTAAATTTAGTTGAGGCTGTGCTTCAGTGAAGCTTGTGTACATAAAAGTCCAGGTTTTTGTGCTAAATTGMGACTTCAAAGAAAAGGCCTACTCTTTCTATTTGAGGTTATTTTTCCTTCTGAATCTTCTACAGTGTGTATGTTCCTAAGGTCTGCAGTGCTTGTGAATTTCAGAGTATTTTCCTTGTGTAGAGCTAAGGTTCATTACAAATTAGTGAATTCAATATGTTGCACATGCACCGAAAACTGAATCGTGATCATCATCTCATCCTGCCATTGATGGGATGTATTTGAAACAGAGCAGAAAGCAGGTTACCTGATTTCTACTTTGGTTTGCGGCTGTTCTAACTCTTCCTTTTAATGAATACACAAAGAAAAGTTTGAATATTCTTGCACTWGAAAATCAACTTTTCAGACTAATACATTTGTTAGTCTGAGATCAGAATGATCTACTGTTTTAAAACTGGACTATTTTTTACCTCTTGGCATGACTTTGATTTCTTTCTTTAAAAGCCTCGCTAACGTATTTTAGAAAGATTTAAGTAACTRCTAGTGTGTTAATTAAAAGTCCTTGCAAGCAAGTTATGGTTAAAGTATGTTATGAAGGCAGCAACCATGAAAGACTACAGCAGTGTGCGTAGTCGTGTATGTTTTTTTAACATATAAAGTTAGATGTAAGCTCAATAAGATAGACATTTTTAATTCAAAGTCATTTTCAAGAAGTGAACAATGRCATGGTGCTTTCTGGAAGTTATGGTGATAGGATGTGGAAACACAGTATTTTATTTTTACAATAGCGTAAATGCTTTAACTTTGTATGAGTAAATTAATGTATTTTATAACTCCTTTCTTTCYGTAGGGTGGGGAGCGTCCAAAGATAAGTCTTCAAGTTTCTCTCTATCTTCTTTCTCAAGTATGTATTTAACTTACTCTGTCCCATTTTATAATGTTCTTTTGCAACAGGGTCCTAATTTATAATAGGAATTGTAGCTTTTTTTGACGCGTTTAAGCAAAATTTTTAATGAGAAATTGGTAAACACTCTTTAAATCTGTTTTAATAGTAATAAAAAAAGCAAGCTCACTTGTGTTATGGATGGACCAATGAACCCTTCATTTCAATCAATGTCTTTCCACAATGAATCTTGGCATATTTGGCAGCTATTAGCACACTCATTGCTCTGGCAGTTGTCACACRGCATATAATGGAGCCAGACAATGTCCTCGGGCAGAAGTTTGTGTAACAATAGGTGGAACTTAGTTGGACAGTATTTTGCACTTTGTACTTACCCTAAACTTTGAAGAATTCCAGGATTGAGTTTTTACCAACAACAACSAGGCCTCCTGTCAATGGCAATTACATCATTATGTTGAAACTTAAATCTGACTAAAGGTAGACATTACTTTATGGCCCATCATTCTCCTAAATTTTTAAGATCTTTTGTTTGGCAGAGTGTATACAGGCTAATACATGGCTCGTGTGACTGCATGCAAGTTGGTTCCGTGCAGATCAGATGCGCCTGCTGCATGACATTAACTGTAAATCACTGCAAAAATAATTGTGTGCTGGAGTCCTGTTGGTCATTGACATGCAAGAAAGTTAATGGATACTGTGTGCTATATGCAATTGTACAGTTACCCAAAACCCACATATTTATGGAGTGATTTTAATTTGGGTTCCCTGCTYGAATATTTAGTCTGAAAGGTGATGAGGAAGATAACTTCATTTTAGAAAGAGGAAAGCTTGCAGAAACACTTCAATTAGGTAGTATAAAATATAAAGAGCGAGCAGATAGCTCTATAAAGAATTGTGATCTTCTGTCTGGTGAAATGGGCTTCATGCACAATGCTAACAATTGTACTTTCCCTATATATATATACTTAATGTAATAGTATTTAATGAGGCCAAAGAAATATGTTTAGTGGCTGAAATCATGGAATTGTCTTGTAATATTTAATGTTTCTTTCCCCTCTTATTTTAATAGGTTTTTCTAATTATACATTATGCACCTTTGGTGAACTCATTGGCTGAGGTTATTCTTAATGGTGACCTGTCAGTGTTTTCTTCAAAAGTTGGGCAAGATATTCAGAAGAATTCGGTAAGTGGCCAGCTAATGTTTGCACATTGGTTTATTTCCATTTCTTTTAACTTAAAAGAGATGAAAGAAAATGCTTGAAAAATAAAATTGAGTGTTTGGAAACTGTTAAGTGATAAGGTTTAGGAGGGAAGGGAAAAAATTAAGACTGACTTTTTTGTTCTTTTCTCTCAAATTTGGCAGCTTTAAAATGTTCCATGCAACTTAAGTGTTTTGATAGAACCATAGAACCRTATCTTCCAACGTTACAATATTTGTGTATTTATGCATGCATATATAACACATATGGTGGTACAAGAATGTGGTGGACACGCAAAGTGAGATACTTTGTCCCTTCTGCAGATGTTTTCAGCTCGTTTGAGACATCCTTACAAAGAAGTCTGCCCTCGGTTTCAGTTCATAACTTCCTGGTAGTGAGTCTAGAGATCAATCGTCACCTCTTTCCTCCAAAATTATTTCCTTATACGACTTGTAACAGARTGAGAGAATTAGTAAAATATAGCCAGCTTTATGGTTAATCCTTTTACTATACAGGGAAATTAAGTTTTCTAATCTAAATATTCTCAGGACTTCAGTGTTAAAGCTGATGATGGCTGAAAATCTGCAAACACCCGTATACATTCAGATGTAATCCTGTGTAAATGTTCCTGGACGCTGTTATTACTGTTACCCACCTTGTCCCCAAGAGTTTCATGTATGTGGGGKTTTTTTTCCCTCTTTTGTTGCTAGTTTCACAGTTTTTGAAATGCTCTTTCTTAAAAGGCTTACTTGGGCATAGTCTTAATAAGGAGGTATGGCCTTACTGGATTAAAGAGGCTTCTCACTATATATAATTCTGTCTCTGAGATGGGCGCTGTGTCCCCTACTGTCTGACCGAACAGCTAAGGGTGTTACTGTCTCGATAGTCTATAGCCAACACTAGATTTGCAGTGCCTATAGCTGTGAGAGATTCACATTTCTTCCTGTTCAATGGTGGAAGCTCCGTGGGCTGATCTTTGCCAGTAGCTTTTGAACCCAGTATTTGACCTGCTGACTTTTTATTTTTAGAATCTAATCTTGCCTAGAAAAAGCTCTACAGTGGARTAATGGAGCTGCCCTTGTGTTGGGGAGATAGAGCAATCTCTTGTGTTRGGAAACGCTTGACCTTCTAGCTGCATACCAAATGTTTTTGGGTGCGTTTCTTGTGTAGAAGCAGCACAAGTTAYTAGGAAATTTGTGGCAAGAGGGTGGAGCACTCTGTGTTGCAGAAGTGAGAGTTTTCTTTTTCTTCCCCTGTCACAGTTACTGTAGAGAGTTGCAAAATATTTGTAACATTAATGTTTGCGTGGTTAATTAATGTTAGGAATATTAGGGGGTTCCTATAAACCTCAATTGTTTTATGTTTGCGGTGATGTTTAGGTCATTGCTTCTTACTGGTCATAAAGATGCGGCCGCACATGAAATGAGCTTTCTGTTATACCTGAATAGTTACTAAATGGAAATTGTATTTCTAGGCTAGATGCTTAGTAAAACTGCACCAGAGGTGAGCCTCATTGTACGAGAGAGAGAAGTTGGAACAGTTTTAGTGGAAGAGGGTAAAAAAGGAAAAAAAAAATTCATGGGGGGAAGAAAAGAGGGAAGAAAAGATAACAGCTGTTTCCTTCACTGAAAACACTGATGGGAACCCTTCACTGCTGTAAAGTGTAAGGCTGGCTGGTGGAGCTTGCTTGTTCTAGGGTCAAAATGCCAAAGTAGCAAGCAAGCTTGGCTTTTAATTTAGTTTTGGCTTTGTTTTTCAATCAGACCAAYGTTTGTTTATTTTAACTTCTTCCTTTCTGTTCTACTTTGCTACAGTGGTAGTTTTGTTCTCCTAGCCTGCTGGTTGTTTACAGGATAATTTCCATGTGAGGTGAAAGCTGGTTATCTCTAAATCTGCATTATTTATTTATTTACGAATGCTCAGCTGTCATTAGAGAGGTTATGAAATATTTAAATTGCAGTGGCACTGTCAGTGTGTGTACCAGCCTGCAGCACTGAAACATAAGCAGGTAAAGCTGAGAAGTGTTGCAGTTGCTCTGTGTAAGGGCAACCTATCCAGAGTTGTTTAGAGCAAATAACAATGATAATGCAGGAATAAACGGGGCTATTTATTGGAAATCAGACTTGCAGAAAAAAAAGAAAAAAGAATGCTGATGGCTTAGGGTCCTCCTCATGATGAGAGTTGAGCCTGTGTAATTGAGAGAATTTGGCCATCATCACGTTAAGGTTTGCCTTATTTCCTGTGAGAACTGTTTTCCTGCATAATTARGATGTGGGTCAGTTCTACCTGTTTCTTTTCTTTTTTGTTTTAGTGTGCTTTTTTTTTTAACCTACTTTCTCTTTCCTGTAAGAAGTTATTACTGGTACTGCCTTATTTTTGCCAGCAAACATTGCTCAAGGTAAACCAAAATTAAAAATATGACTGAAAGATGTTTTGAAAGTATAAACTCAAAACGTATAATGGTTAAATGTATAATGGTAAATGTATAAACTGTAGGTAGTAAAAAAAAAAAAWTCTGATTTTACACTCTTTCAATTATATAACTATATTATATTTGACAGTGAAGAAAATATACTAGCTTTACTCTAAATATTCAGTTTATTAGGGTATCACTATCAAATGGTCTTTTCTTTCCCTTGCTCGCATGGTTGACAACAGTGTTCTGGGGTTGCGAGGACATCAGCAGCGTGTGTTCTTTATAAAGAAAGCAGTTCCAGTAATTCCAGATGTTTTATAACCTTCCTRTATTGCAGATTGAGGTGGGGTTGGGGTTGTGAAAGGTTCTTCCTGCGCTGTGGCTTGTTACAGTGACAAATGCAGGCTGCCTTATGCAAGACTCAGAAAAACTCTTTAACAAGTCAAATTCAGAAAAATATTTTAGCCTTTTGACAACTTCTAGGGTTCTTGAAAGATAGTTTCTTAATCCTTGTTTTCTTGTATCACCTTATCAAGTTTGGGGCGAGTCTTTGCCAGACTTTATTTTTCCCTGAGGTCTGATATATTCAGTTTCAGTGCTCGCTGTGCTAGAAACACCTAAGAGAAGGAACACAATCCCAGTTGTGTATTTGTTCTGTTCTCACGTTTCCTTTCTTCTGCCTGCCCTGTTTTGTGTTCATCCAGTTTCAGATGAATATGATTGAGGTATAAAGGTCTGAAAGGTAACGAGGTTCCTCCTACTCCTTGTTCAGCATAAACCTGTGTGGGAAGGAAGCCCCAGACCATGTATTTGGGTGCTTGGCTAGAGAGAGATCCCTTACCCACGACTATGGAAACGTGAGCTAAGAGAGAGCATGTGCTCTGGTAATGGAACTGGCAGGTCAAACACAAGAAGGGAGCAGAAAACATCACAGCTCTGAAGCAATCCACAAAAGTGAACCAGGTTTCGTTAGTCCTCCTAGGACCGGAACTTCTTGTAATCTGCTAAAATGCTGACTCCCTCTGGGAGGCATTCGTCACCTACATTTATGTTCTCACTCTATAAACAAATCTTCAGGAAAGTGGATATTTATCGAATACTGTTTGTTTTGTYGTAAAGATCATTGCTTTGCCTTGAAAAGCAGACCTCTAATAAATTTGACAGAACACAAGTATATTTCAGTCTAATAAATGAACTTCAATTGCCTGAATTTGTAGTAGTTGACATGGACCTAATATGTAGTTGAAAGAAGTTTAGATTCCAAAAAAGTGTGCAGCATAGAGCCCTGGTTTTCATTCCCATGCAGCATAAGATTTTTGCACACACATATTAATACCTTATTATTCATATGCAGCTTGGTTTAGCTGTCTTTATCCTATTTGCAAAAGGTGTTTTAATTTTATATGTAGAGTTTACTTCACCTACTGAGTAAATTTCGTTATTTGAACTTTAGAAAATGAAAACTTTCATTTTTTTAAAGGAAGTTTTGTTGTAARTAATTCTATATCCTTGTTCAAAATGTCCCCAAAAGAATCCTTTAATTAAATGCTTCTTAGTTTGAAGTCTTTACAAAGTGTTATTTTGCAGATAATTCTGTTCTAGTAATGATTTGATAAATTTCAGTTGAGGTCTACTTTTCTTGAAAACTAATTTGGATTTCTAAGTGATGTGCTGAATTGTATTGTAAAAATAATGGTCATACAAACTAAAATGTCTTTATAAACTGCCTCTGTAAAATATCTCTGTAGCTCAGTATGAACTWTTGAAATTTGCAGGCCAAGTCAAGCATCAGATGTTTCATCAAACCCACTGAAACTCTAGAGAGGTCTCTGGAAATTAACAAACAGAAGGGGAAGAAGAGATTGCAGAAAAGACCCAACTATAAAAATGTTGGCGAGGAAGACGAAGAGGAGAGAGGATCCGAGGATTTGCAAGATGACCAGGATAAAACCAAAGGTACAGAAGGGAGTTCAAAGGGCATCAGAACAAGCAGTGAAAACGAAGGTGAGTATTTCAGTAAATAAAAATGATGCCCACAATTTGGATAACGTTCTTTATGGTTTCAACCAAATTTTGATCTATGAAATGTCTCTTTTTTATTTTCCTGGGTAAACATAGGATTTTAATTTTCTGTTTAGATGTGAGGGGGTTTTTTGTTAGTTAAATCATTCTGTCAGTACATGGTCTTTTAAATATGATTAAAATACATTAAAGGATTTTCATTTCTTCCTATTTGGCCTCTAGTGAAATCACCACCTTGCAGATAGTTGTAYGTGCTTGTTGAACATTTCTTAAGTAAACTTAAAGATTTTGTAATGTCTTTCTTTGTGGGTTTTTTTTTTCTTAGAGGGGATTGGCTCGTAGACTGATGGTGCAGCTATTTTACTTTTACATTAAGACAATTAGGAATATTTTATGTATGTTTGAATGAATAAATGCTGTCAACTAGTATGTATTGTCACTTTTCACTTGTTGATTCGTATAATAATTTAAAATAATTTATTAAATTTYTTGTTTGTTTGTTAGAAATAGAGATGGTAATCATGGAGAGATGTAAGCTGTCAGAATTGTCCATCTCTGCTGTGACAGAACAAAATACAACAGACGAAGAAAAGAGTGCGGCGGCCTCTGGGAGTGACTTGATAAATTGGAATAGGTAGGAAGGAACTTTGATTTTCTTTGGTTTTCTTGATTGCTGTCTCTTAGTTCTATCGTCCCTCTTAGGAGATGTCTAAAATGTACTCTTAAATCAAGTAACATTCTTAAAAGTATGTGAGGCAATGGAAAGGTAGGCTGTGGCCTCTCTACTTGGCAATTTGGGATATTATCTTATTTTTTTTGTCAACTTTGTGCACAATTATGCTGCCTGAAGTCGCTTGTGTTAAATGCAGTAACAGTGTAAAATGTTTTCATTAAAGATGAGTTTTCATTCTGGAATTATTTAAATCTCTGAATTCAACTAAGGTGTTTTCTTAGCAACTGCTATTTGCACGTCTGTCAATTTTATATACACTTATATATGGAAATAGAAGCCTTCCTTGGCCTGAATTTTGCAAAGTTTGAGTAGGAAATTATTTATGAATAAGCCCTATTAGCATATATATTATTTCTGAAGGGTGCTAGTGTATTTTAGATTATTAATCAATCGTCAAGAGAAGTGTTCTACTGTGAAACAGTTTCTTTTAAAGAAGAGTAAAAAATATTGAAAACTTAACTTGCTTGGTAATGTTCTCACAGCAAAGTAATATGAAACTAAAGTACAGTTTCCAGCTTTTTCTGGGTGTAGAAATTCTTTCCTGATATCAAAATATAAACTCTGCAATCTAATCCTTTTTTTGTGATTCTTTTTTTAAAATCAGCTCTATCTACTTATATTAATTATCCGTGAGTGTCTCACAGATAATTTTTATTGTAAAAATTTTGTTGTGTTCTTATTTTCAGACTACTCAAAATGATGTTTTAGAATAGTATAAAAAGTATTAAAATAACCATATAAGGTAAAGCATTAAAATATATTAAAAGCTTTTTTTAATGATAAACTGAACTTGTCACTACTGACACAACAATACTTGAAAGTATGTCGCTTGGATAGCTTTGATAACACTAACTAATAAAAATAATTGTCTAGTATTTAAGTAACTCGTTGTTTACATAGTATTTAGGTGGTTCTTGAGCCTGAATAGCTTGGTTCTTTTGCTTACAAACTTGTCTGAACTCTTCTGACTATGTGTAAAACATCTTATTGGGTTTATTACTTGGCATTTTCATTACGACTACTATTTATGTTGCTTTTGCTCACATAGTTATCKTCTCCCTTTACATTAGCAATGTCATATGGCAAGTTTGGCTTTGCCAAGTAGAGCAAAGTTGAATTTGGGCAAAGARGAGTTGTAACTTGGTGCCAGTTCATTACATCAGGGAAGATGCTTGTGATCTGACATAAAAAAAATGCATTACTGTGATTGCCACCTCATGAACCGCCCCCAAAACTAACATGTCCTGTTATTCTTGCACTTACGTGGTTCTATGGAAAGGGAACATATTCTCTGGAAGGGAGCGTGTTGTAAAAGCGTAGATGGAGCTGGAGGGCAGTGCCAAGTGCCTTCTATCTTTTGTTGAGTGATTTCCATCAATTGTCTCCATGAGGGAGCTCCGGATGCGAGATACCTACCCAGCATGTTGGATTCTTTACTTTGATAGCCCTTCCGACCTTCAGTTAACGGCAGCAGTGAGTTTGTAGTGGACACTTAACTGCTGTGTCTGAAGGTGGGAGCAAGTTATTTTCCACTTTAGAAGTTCTTCTTATGATAAAATATGTTAGATTGCTAATATATTGCTGCATTAAGTGTTAGAAACGTGCATAGCATAAGGATTTTCTTTCACTTTTAAAAGAAAACTTTAAAATTCAGTGAAGGAATTATTCTTGGATCTTTTTTTTAAGTAGAAGATTGAAACCTAGCTCTTTTGGTGACCTCCCACCTTCCTTAACTTGTATGTCCTGGCCATTTATCCTTTAAAAGATGAATGCAGGCCAGCTCAAGACAAGAGCGAAGTTGCTTTGCATCAGGCTTGGGCCAATACCAGCTGAATCTGCTTTATTTAAACAGCTTCTGGGYTAAGTTGACTTTCTGATCTATCCGGGTGCAGATGAAGTGAATTCAGTATTTGTAGCTTCCTTTATTCAGGGCAGTGGTTGCATAGTCTTAAAACTAGGAGGCAAAAATCTTTTCCACTCCACAGCTTTTATTTTCCTGTTCCAATTTTCCTTCCTCCTTCTGTGTCTGTGGGGTTTTTTGTGTGCATGTGTTGGGTTTTATTTTTCTTCTGTAACTGTCTGACATGAAAATTTTTATTGCTTTTGTTAGTATAAACCAGCGTCYTCCTAACTTACAGTGGAAATGGTTTTTTTTACTGCAAAAGTAAAAACATTCTAAGTCYAGCCCAAATCTGAAGGCAGTTGTTTTCTGTGCCATGATACCAGGTCTCACCACTCCCCTGTGTAGATCATTACAACAAGCTGAGGAGCACTTCTGCATACATCATAAATATGCTAGAGACAGACTCCACAGAAGTGTGAGCAGTTGGGAAAGTATTATGCGACACACCTCGTTAAAATATCAGAAAATACAATAAAATTTACGACTATAGCCTGATTGATCTCAAAATAGTTATTTTTTTGCTTCAGTCCTGAAAATGTACATAATTTTCATTAGCTACATGTGGAATATGAGATCTAATTACTCATTTTTCTGTAAACATAGTCGGGTTTTTTTGCACCACCTGAAAGTGACCTGTTTCCACAGGCCTTTTCTCGACATGGTCTATAACGCACTGGACTGTCCTGAAGATGATTACTATGCTCTCTTTGTGCTCTGCCTTCTGTATGCCATGTCCCACAACAAAGGTGAGTATTTTGCCCTTCACGGAAAGAAAATGAGTCACGTTTAGTTATTAGACCTAACAATTAGATAGATACTGCCTAGTTAATGTCTTACCCTTATACATGTATTAAACAGAAATTCCTTACACAATAAGAGGGAGAGAAAATAAATGCATTAAAGAACATCTTTTATGACAGCTTGGGTGTAAAACGTTCAGCATGGATTCACTAACTTGATAGTCTTCTATGATGGAAGGAGTGGCTGGGTAGATGAGGGCCAAGCAGCGGATGTTATCTACCAGGACCTCAGCAAGGCTCTTGRCATTGTCCCTCACAACACCCTCCTGGGCAAGCGCCCAAAGTGGGGGATGGATGAGTGGACGGTGAGGTRGACTGAGAACTGGCTGGATGGCAGAGCTCAGAGGGTGGTGATCGGTGGCACAGAGTCCAGCTGGAGGCCTGTGGTTAGTGGTRTCCCCCAGGGGTCAGTCCTCGGTCCGGTCCTGTTCARTTTATTCATTAACGACCTRSATGAAGGGATGGAGTGCTCCCTCAGCAAGTTTGCTGATGAYACYAARCTRGGAGGARYAGCYGASAGCCCTGAGGGCTGCGCTGCCATCCAGAGGGACCTGGACASACTGGACAGCTGGGSGGCRAGTAACCTCATGAAGTTCAACAAGGGCAAGTGTAGGGTCCTGCACCTGGGGAGGAATAACCCCAGACACCAGCACAGCCTGGGGACCGACCTCCTGGAGAGCAGCCCCRYAGAGAGGGACCTGGGCGTCATGGTGGACGACARGTTGACCATGAGGCAGCAGTGTGCCCTCGTGGCCAAGAAGGCCAATGGGATCCTGGGGTGCATTAAGCAGAGCGTCTGCAGCAGGTYGAGGGAGGTGATTCTGCCYCTCTACTCAGCCCTGGTGAGGCCGCACCTCGAGTMCTGTGTGCAGTTCTGGGCTCCCCAGTGCAGGAGGGACGTGGAGCTGCTRGAGAGAGTCCAGCGCAGGGCTACGAGGATGATCAGGGGCCTGGAACATCTGCCCTATGAGCAAAGGCTGAGAGAGCTGGGCCTSTTCAGCCTGGAGAAGAGAAGGCTGAGAGGGGACCTGATCAGGGTCTACAAGTACCTCAAGGGAGGGAGTGAGGAGGATGGGGCCGGCCTCTTCTCAGTGGTGGGCAGCGATAGGACTAGAGGAAACGACCACAAATTGAGGCACCAAAAGTTCCACAGGAACTTAAGGAAAAATTTCTTGTCGGTCAGGGTGACAGAGCCCTGGACCAGGCTGCCCAGAGAAGTTGTGGAGTCTTCTTCCCGGGACATCTTCCAAACCCGCTTGGATGCCACCCTGTGCCACATGCTCTAGGAGACCCTGTGTGTGTGCAGGGGGGTTGGACTAGATGACCTCTAGAGGTCCCTTCCAACCTTAAGCATTCTGTTGGTTTCTTCAAACTGCAGTGGGATTAGTCTGTTYTATTTTTTAGTTTTTCTGCTTTGGTTGGAGGCCCCTGTATTCAGTCTGAATATATAAGGGTTGTGAAGTGCTAGCTTCAAGGTGCCTCTTGAAGGCAAGCCGGATGGTGGTGAGGATCTCCAGGAAGAAGACTCATGAGATAGATTAAAATCTTGCAGACTAAAAAGTAAAACTGTTAGATGACCAGTTATGGCCTCAAATAGTCTCTTTTTACTTTGTTTATCTTCTGTATCTCTCTGCTGTATTTTAGGGTTCACACAAGTTCCTCCTGCAACCCCTATATACTCTAGGTACCTAAGATGCTTTCCTGAGACTATTTACAGAGAATTTCAGGGCTTTCACAGACACAGTGCAACAATTATTACTGAAGGCAGCACCACAGCTTTGCTGTACTTTAGTCCTCTCTGGCTTTAACTTCTATGTGTTTTTTATTGTTGCCTTTTTTCCCCCCCCAAAAAATAGTGTTAGAACCAATTTACCTCCACTAAAAGTGCCGCTGTGTATGTTTCACAAATAATAATGGTATATGCAGTTAAGTACAAGTTTGGAATTGGAAAAAAATAAACTGAGGTACACTGAGTTTCTGTTCTAAAGGAATATTTATTACCATTCCTTAGAACAAGGACACTGACATCCTCAGCAATCCATCTCTTTTTTACTTTAAGAGCTCTTACAGGAACCAATCTGTTCTGGGAACCAACTCTTTCTGAGAAATAACCTTACTATTTTACAGGAATAGGAAGCTAAAATTGTCTTTTCTCGGCCCCATACCTCAATACCTCTGTGACTTCAGGATGTCCACTGAATAAGAAGCTCCTGTTTCCAGAGTAAAATTTCTCTGTTTCTAAATTAGATATGAACTGGTCACTTACTGCCAAAGCAGAATTTAAAATCAGACCTCTGTCTCTTCCTTTAGTCTTTATGTTGTTCTCATGATGCAGCAAAAGGATTTGAGTGTCACCAGCCATTTTGTTGGGCCTTAGGTGTCTTCACCTAGTAGACTGCTTTAAAATCTGTCATTTTCCAGTGATATACAAATTTATTTAGGKTTTTTTTGTTTGTTTTTYCATGTTATCCTTGTGATAGAGAAACACAGAACTGTATTGTAGGAGGACTATTGCACTCTCGTATTTAGCTAGAAGTATACTCGTGTTTGCTTACTTATTTCCTTTCCTCCATCCGCCTCCAAAGGAATTGATCCAGTCAAACTCAACAGAATTCAACTTCCAGCTCAACATGCTGAAGAGAGAAATTCCTATAATCATGTACTTGCMGAGAGGCTCATCAGGATAATGAATTATGCTGCACAAGCAGGTATTACACTTAGTATCTGTCATCTTGTCAAGCTGAAATTTTTGCAGGTATTTGAAATAAAATGCTAGTTAGCCCCTTGTCTTTCAGGGAAAGTATCTCTCTGTTTTTTGTTGAACAATAAATAGATAGGGACTGTGAAATAAGAGTATCAATTTTCCCCTCAGTTGTTAAGGAAACAGGAACTCTGCTTGTCTTCTGAGTAGTTGCTTTTCTGCTCAGGTCTGTGCAGAGGTCTTTGGTTCCGAATTCCTACTTTTTGCTTTGTTGAACAAGCAAAATAACTAGCAACAAAGATGTGTAGTGATTGCTGGTGGAATGTAGAGCATCATCCTGAAACCATGGTTTGGGTGCTGGTGCTCGCAACACTAGTTTGAGGGTAGTAGTAATCTAAAAAACATGGGAAATTGCTGGTACCCTTTGTTTAAAGCTGTACTTTGYTTCCAAAGGTGATAGCAATGTTTTTCTGTGATGGCTTTTTAATCTCAGCCTGTATATTCAGCTCTGAAGTGTTTTTCAGAAAACATTTTTCCTTGACTTCAGGTTTTCGTGAGGTCATGTTTTCAGGGCTCAGTGAAGTATTCTTTACTATGTTGAGATTCTAGATCTTTTCTAATGATACTTTTTTTTAAAAGTATTTCACTGATTAA
This sequence comes from Eudromia elegans, assembly GCA_003342815.1. Classification (NCBI taxonomy): domain Eukaryota; kingdom Metazoa; phylum Chordata; class Aves; order Tinamiformes; family Tinamidae; genus Eudromia; species Eudromia elegans. The sequence continues at coordinate 645,990 of PTEX01000031.1, read as the reverse complement.
TCTCTAAGTTTTTATTTTCTTCTCATCTGTCAGCACTGTGTATCTGCATCAGCACTCTTCTTTGTCAGATAACAAAAAAAAAAAAGGCATTAATGAGAACAGTAATATTTATGTTGTTTCTGGTTTGTATGCTGAAATTCTGTTTTTGTAGATGGAAAAATCCGTTTGGCAACATTAGAACTTGGCTGTCTATTGCTTAAGCAACTTGTATTTTCTAAAAATAGCAGCATCATAAAAGATGTTCACCTTGCTTGTCTTGAGGTAAGTATTTCTTTCTAATTACCTGGTCCAGTATTAATTATCTTACTCTTGTTGTATATTTGAATGAAATTATTTCCTACTTGATTACAAAAAAAACATAACCKAACCTAATGTGAGCCTTTAGAACACCTTTCATTAGATGATACTGACCAGTGAAATTAAAGAATTGATACCCGTTTTCTGTTATCTCAATATCTAAACTCTTAACCTCTCAGGTGTAAATATGTTTTATTTTCTCTAAAATTTCAATTAGCCATCTCGATGTAAAAAGTGGTTAGCATTTTCAGATAAGGTGTATTTTTAAATGAAAGAGCTCTTTTCTGCTGAGGTCTGGGCTGAAGGATATGAGCGTGGTGACAGTTTGCTTGAAGATGCTGGTTTTCGAATGGTGCATTGCCCTTTTGGAGTGGGTTTTCTTTATTTATTGTTGTCGTTCTTAAAGGAGCATTGAGTAAGTGAAGTTCTTGTTACCTGAAACACGACTAAATTGTTGTCTTTTTCCTAGGGTGCCAGGGAAGAAAGCGTTCATCTCCTACGCCGTTTTTACAAGGTGGGTACCCTGGCAGAGAGGGTGGTTTGGCTAAGGAGGAGTTGGAGGCAARTCTGTAACCCTGCTTCCACTTAGTGTCCCTGGTGCCTACTTTTTGGGAGGAAGAAAACATGAAAGGGAAGGAAAAGTGTTCAGTTGAAGGATTATTCTCCTTTTCTGCCTCTCTCTTAACYTGCTGATAAACTTCCCCAAACGACTTTTAGAAATCTTGTAAGCTGTGAGTCCGAGAGCAAATGAACAGCCCCGGGCCTTTATTGTGACTGCTGTGTGTTTCGTGGAACAGAACCAAGCAAATATGAGAAGAACAGTTCTCGGATTTTATCATTAAGACTAATAGGGAAGATGCTCTTTTCTTGGTGTTGCTTTTTGATTGCATCTTATCTCTCTTTTTATATATTTCTTTTAAAGGGGGAAGAAATTTTTCTGGATATGTTTGAAGATGAATACCGGAGTATGACAGTAAGTGATAAATAAACCTATTAGCCCACTCTGAAACTCAGGTACAACACAGCAGTAAGCATATGTAAGAATACAGTATCTTTATTTCTAATACACAAAAAGATTTTGTTGTTCTTTCTGAGGAGTTATGTTTACAGTTATATAAAACATCTAATGAAATATCACACTTTTTATTAAAAAGACATTACTGAATGTGCTTTTAGCAGTGCCATATGTGAAGCACTGATGTGAAAGTCTAAAATGAAGGCAAATTAAACTTTGCATTACAAAGCTTAATTTTTAACCTGTAAATACTTCTTAAAATCTAATTCTCTTTTTCTATTATTAAATTAATATTCAAGTAAAAATGCTGTGTATTTTCAGTTACAGACTTTTTTTTTTTTCCTATAGTAGAGGGATTTAATAAGCAACCACTAGTTATCTTTTTGGGGAAAGAAAGAAAAAACTATAGTTGATATTGCTGCACCTCTTGGCAAAACGGACTCAGTCTGGGATGCAGAGTGAGACAACTTTGTTCTAAACCAGCTTCTTTTATACTCTCTTAACATAAGTGTTGTGAAACTTGCAATCAGTCAACATCTTGTCAGCTGTGTGGTGGTTGTTACCTTCTTCTCCTGCTCTATTCCTTGTCTGCTGCTGAGACATTCCTCCATATGGGTGCAGTCCTCCTTTTCCTGCTTTGTTCCTTATTTGCTGACAAGACATTTGGTACCATTTTCCGTAAGACTGGTAATCACAAGGCATCCTGTTCTATTGTCCTTGAGGCCTCCACAGATMTATTGCAATAACTGTTAATATTTAAAAGCAGCTTATGTGTAGTTTATCACCCTAAATAACATAGATATTTAATGATACTTTTCTCTGAACATGTTTCAGAGTTTGTTTATTTTATAGTATCTGGAAATTGCAAAGTTCACAGGAACATTTGTGGGTTCTGTTGGCTCTGAGAATGACTGTGTGTCTGCACTGGCCTTCTATATCAATTGTTGTGCAACAAAAGGGAGGGGTTTTTACATGTTTCAGATGTTGCGGCTCATCTTCTAGTAAAAGGAGTGTTAAGTAGGTCGGTATATAATGACTTGGGGCAATTTCATGCAAATTACCTAGAAGGATAGGTATTTCAAATTCATAAAAATAAGGAGTCCTGTAAGGAGGAGACTCTATTAGTGACAAGTTTGGAGGAAAATATGTAGCGTACAAATCTGCTGCATTTTGCCAGGGGTTTGGGAAAAAACCTGCTCTGTTCTAGGTGACTCTGTGTGTGCAGGAGGGTTGGGCTAGATGATCCCTAGAGGTCCCTTCCAACCTTAAGCATTCTATGCAGTCTATGATTATTAAGGATTAGAGGATTCTTTCTTGATGGAATGGAGAGAGGAGGAGAAAGAAAAGAGAAACTCTCCTATTTGTTTCAAGCACAAGGAAAAATATGAGTTAAATTTTCTACTCAACCACACGAGAGTCTTTGTTCTTTAGCACTCATGGAACAGCTTTCCTACTCTATAATCTTTTAGTTTTTGCTGTGGTTTGTCAATATGGAAACCACARTAGTGTTTTAAGGATCAATGAACAAATATAAAGTAGAGATTGCATGTAAAAAGCTTAAAATAGTATGTATGATATCAAAGATTCTCAGAATGCTCTAAAATCTTTCTACTCCAAATATTCAACCATGTGGTACATTTGAAAGTAAAGGTGTGAGCTTCAACTGTGCTGTGTAATAATCAATGCAAAACTATTTTCATAGATGAAACCCATGAATGTCGAGTACTTGATGATGGATGCCTCCATTCTGCTGCCTCCAACAGGGACACCGCTGACGGGTATAGATTTTGTGAAAAGATTGCCCTGTGGAGATGTGGAAAGGACGCGAAGAGTGAGTAAAGCTGTCGGTCGTTCCTGCACAGTGGAATACCTCCACGGTGCTCATGGGCAGTTCTAGAAATAGAGACATTTTCCCCTTAAGAAGGACTTGATTGAAAGCCTCATCTATAAAATCTGTGAGGTCGAACACAGAACTGTTTACACTGTCTATTTTTTATCTGCCCCAGTACAGAAATGTTTTCACTCTGGTTTCTTATATCTGGTTGCTTTAGTACATGCTGAGATTTTCAGTATTAGGCAGTGGTGACGCCTACATTAAAAAGATGTATTTTGTAGGAGAATCATAATATATTGCCAGTTTTCTTTCATGATCTGGTATTTAAGTCTGTCCTTTGTTATATTCTCACAGTAAAGTAAAAATCCCCAGCTGGAGGCTGTTTGGGTTGCTCCATGTTGATTGTATTTGTAGACGTAGCAAAAATGGAATTCTGCGCTTGAGAGTGTTCATCTTGGCAGAGTTTTGTGGGAAAGACTTTTGGGAGTGAGAAGAAGGCMAATACATGCTTTAATAACTATATCAATTTGTAGAGGTGATTCTGACATTGTGAGTAATAACCACATCATTATCAGCAATTTTATGATAGTCACATCTGAGTCCTTACCTGGCAGTGACTTCTAAGCCCCTCTAAGTCTTAAAGATACATTCCCGTGCAACGTCCCTACTTCAGCTACRTGATTCCTGGTTTAGAACTGGCTCCAGCCAGCCAGCATATGGGCAGAGCTCTTTGAAAACTGTGATCTAGGAGGCTTTTGTTTAATATTGAGAATAAATCTAAACATGTAAATATTTCTTATGAGCACTAAGTTTCATTTTAGTGGATAATTTCATTTACCTCTTCCATAAACTGTGTTCCTTCGGGAGCTTTGAATTTATGCATGCATCTGTGTGAGCACATTCAACGGCTCTTAAAAAAAAAAAAAGATGTTTCCAGGAATCTTCTGAATACTTTTGCTTTCAATACAAACTGTAAGCCACACAACTCTTGTTATCACAGCAACTTAAGTTTGATAAAGTACCGTGAATTGACTTGAACAGTATAATTCTTAGAAAGCAAAAATATTTCCTAGAATTCTCCGAGGCATTGAACAGAACACTACCTAGAAGTGCTCGTTAATAGAAGCTGCATTGTGGCTTTGCTTGTGCTAAATTAATGTGCTAGTTAGTGTCAGAAGAATCATAACTTCCTTGTRTTTGGCAATTCTGAAAAGGGGAAAAAAAAGCATCATCAGGTATTTCTGCTAGCAGTGTACAATATACTGCTTGTCCATAAAGATTTTCAATTGCTTAGCCTAGTAGGGATGTGTCTGACTTTTSCAAAGTGCTCTTGTAATCAAAGTACTTAATGCTGTAAATATAAATCCCAGAAAAATTATTCTAATTTTTGCTGCAACTCTGTAGAGAGCTGTATTTTTGATTTGTTGATTAGTTGCTATATGGGTCCTGCGTTTTCATGCAAAATAAACTGTGACCTTGTAGTGGACTGCTTGCATTTTATGCGCCCAGAGAAATATCTCATTTATTTTGCTGAAGTATGTTCATATTAAATTATTTTTATGCTTTTATTCCCTTCCCATTTCTTGGAGGGAAAAGGGCGTTAAGGGAAAAGTGGGTAAAGCAGGATAAGGAATGGCTGTTTCCTGGCTTAAAATACTTCTTAACAGTTGGGTCAACAAAAATGCAAGGATGCTGCTGCCCTTCATTAAATTTTGAGSTTTTTAAACTCGATGTAATGACCCTTCTTCAAACATCAAGCAGTAGAACTGTTTTATAATATGTTTATTATGTAAATTCACAGTGCATGCGAACGTGATCTCCACAAACCTGAGATCTCCCATTATAAACTGCCTTTGCTCTCGAACTTAGCATGATATTTCTAGCAGACATCCTTGGCCGTCTTTACTTGTACCTTTTTGCTCTGTTCATTCTGGAATACAGTTTCTTCCTCTCCCCTTTGCCCTCCACATTGAATAATCGTATTCACTTATTAAGATTTCGGCAGCCTGCCAAGTTCGCCCACTCTCACACTGAATCACAGAAACTTCCCTCATCATCCCTAGTTTTCCCAGAGTTTCTGGAGGCTGGCAAAGCATGCCTCTAGTCTGCCAGTAACCATAGCTGTTCCCCCGTTAGAAATAAAGGGCATGGAAGGGAAGAGATTGAGATTGTGTGGTTTTCCTGGACACTGCAGCTGTTCCAAGAATTGTATCTTTCACAGTAAGACAGCAGTCTACAGTGTGCCAAAGAATTCCTGTGTAGGAAGCCATTAATAAAAATGTATTTACTGTAGTATTAATAAATGAAAAAATGTTTTCAGTACTGAAGAGGAAAAAAAAAAAAAGCAGAATTCTTAGAAGATTATAAATGGTACCTTTCAAAACAGGCTAATGAAATGGTGGTTGTTCCTTGCCACTTTTTCCTTACATGCTGTATGTCATTTATTTCTAAATCCAAACAAGAATATCTGTTTGGGAGAGCAGCTGTCGAGAGCTCCTTGGGCCCGGAGCAGCTTCCCAAGTCCTTTGCCCTGACGAAGAGGCCAGCGAGCACAGGCAGAGCTCCTGGAGAACCTGCCTGGCATTGAGTCCGCTTTAGCCCACTCRGCAGGTTAAAGCTCCAAAAATGGCTCTCTCCAGCTTCTGTGTATTTTCTCTTTTCTGACTGGCTCTAGTCATTGAGCTATTTGAAGGCCAAAGCATGAGGGCTTCTGAAGATTGCTTCTTTAGTCATATATAAAGAATTCAGCTCTGGTAGATACAATCAGACCTRAAATAGTAGTAATTGACAACACAGCCTTTGTAGTCATTTACTTGTCGCAAGATGTACAGGTGTGCCAATGGAATAAACTCTGTGCTGGTTCCACTTCAGTTCAAAATGAATGACCCATGTTTTAATTTTTCATGTGTTGTTTTTAATTAACTTCAGAATTTACATTGGGTTTTTTATTTTAAAAAGTACACTTGTTGCCTGTCAGCRAATTTAAGGGTTGTGAAAGTAAGAGTATATTTGCAAGATTCTGTTAAGACACTTAGTACCGAATGCAGCAGTGTTTTAATATTTAGTTTTCTTAATTTCTCAAGGCAATCMGAGTCTTCTTTATGCTCCGCTCACTGTCACTGCATCTGCGAAATGAGCCAGAAACCCAGTTACCCCTGACAAGGGAGGAGGATCTAATAAAGACAGATGATGTGCTTGACTTGAGTGAGTATTCCTCCCACTTTCTCAAATGCTATGGCATGGAAAATTGCAGCAAATATGAACAGACACAAAAAAAAAGTGGTTGTAATCATATCTGTGCAATTTACTACCAAGACAGTAYGGTTAAGTTTATCTTACTCTGAACTGGAAATGATTTTTTAAATGATTAGAGGTGGGTGGACATGAACCGTTCATGTGTTACAGTTTTTAAATATTAACAGGTAAAGGATTCTGAATCCTGCATTTGGTTTCCTGACAGAATGGTTATTTCTCTAAATTCTAGATGCTAGGAGGAATTTTTTTTCCTATACAGATTTCATCTTTCACCTCTTCAGAATGTTTTGATGTCCTTAAATCACACAGCAGCTTTCGGGGGCTGGGGAGTTACTCGACAACTGCACTATGGTGTTTGCTGGTGTCATCTTTTTCCTCTCCTCCTTCCCCCCCATATTGATTTTTCTATACATCAGTTCTGTCATTTTAAAACTAGCAGTTATTTTACACACTTAAATAAAAAGTATGTTGAAGACACGGGCTTTGACATACTGCTGTTAGTTGATCAGCWCTAAGTGCTTGTTTTTACTTGTGTTCAGGCAGTGACATTATTAGGAACTTGTGGGTAGCATTCTTAGGTACAGAGAGCGTGTAATCACTAAAATAGTGTACTTATTTGTTACTAATTTGTCAGCATTTTAATTTTCAGATGTTTCTTACAAAAAAAAAAAATTGATTTGATATTGAGCCTTTCTGTATTGGAACTCTTAAGTGTGTGTTGATCCTTCTTAGACTAGAAGAACAGTTGCCTTAGTAGATGTGATGGGATTATGTCCAGTGTCTCAGAGACCCTTTTTGTGCGTCTCAAGTCCTTCAAGAATACAAAATCCCTGAGTGAAGAGCCAAAATAAGCAAATAGTCTGTGAAAAACAGAGCAGTTGTGCAAGTAGCTTTATGGATAAAAAACATAGATTAATTTTCGATAAAAACACTGAAGTAGGGTCTAGTATTCAGTTCATACAAGTGTTAAGGATGTGCTTCTTGCACAAAATCAATGGAATCTGACATTATTTTTAAGATTTAAAAAAAGAAAGCTGTGGCAGTAAAATAGCTTGTGTGGTCTAAAGCAATGGTACTCTTACAGCTGCTATCCTCAACAAAATAGCAGATAKCTGGAGACCTGGCCAGTCTGAAGCATTTTTGCTTTAGAGATAGYTCTTTAGAGAGACAATATTAGCTTCCATGACTTAATTAGCTATAGTTGCTAAATATGCTCTTTTTTAAGACAAAACTAAGTATTAAAAATTAAACTGTTTAAAAATTATGTGAATGCTTACAAACGAAATTGAGACCATGTAAGATATTTTGTTTGGCATAATTTCCAAGCAGGAAAATGTTTTGAGGATAAACTCATGTATTTGCAAATGTGGAAGGAATGCTTATGGAAGCAGGTAAGAGAAACCCTAGGGGTAGATYCAGAAGATAAGGAAGTATGAGGCCAATGTTTGTGTTTTGGTGGCTGTGCAACCAGTGCTATTGGTGGTTTAGTCATCTCAATTCATGTTTTCCTACTACTTTAAGAAAATATGTAAGGGAAATACATCTTAAACAGTGCTCTTTAGTAATTGTGTTCTTTCATCTTCACACTGGCACTGTCTTAGGTTGGAGAATTAGTCAGAATGAGCAGTGCAACCTCGCTCCTTTCGGTCTTGCTCCYTAAGATATTAAAACGTAAATGCCTCCCTTGTTTTTTCCCTAACAGATTGAAATTTTCCCATGTGCCTAGTAGCAAARTGGCATAGCAACATGGAGAGGGTTTATATGACTTGCAGTCATCGCAGCAAMCAAATTTTTTCAAAGCAGTTAAAAAATGCTGTCATTAAAGGGTATACGTTGGTACTCTTTCTTCAGATTTCAGCTGTTGATTCTGAGCCTTCACTCTTGCATAAATATTGAAATTCTTTTTTCTTTTTTTTCTAAGAGCTTTTATCTTTGCTTTGAAATGCTTTCTTGCTGCTTACTTCTAGGGAAGAAAAAAGGGAAAAAAGATCTTTAAAAGATTTTTAACAAAAGGTTTTAAACTTTCCTGGAGAAAATATGAGTGATGCTGTTAATCACAAGATCTGGAGTATTAGTTGGCAGATAAGAAATGAAGCTCATGGTTGAATTACTCTTGACTGTAAAGGAATAGTAGTATAGAATTAACTCAGTTTCCTGTTTCTAATGAATTACAGATTTATTGTCTTTGAGAGAGAAAAGTGAAATAATGAATCAGCATCTGCTGAAAAAAATGTTCTTCATAAGTTAACTGGAAACATGACCATAAGGYAGTTGCCAACTTTTAAATCAAATTGAAACACTCTTTCCAAGTGCAGTTTGCTGGGCCAGAGACCRTTATTTGGTCTTACGGGTCTCTTACACTAGGGAAGTGATGGTTCTCAGCACACAGTCTAGGGAGCTGCACTGCAGGTACTGGGCAGTTCATCGCAGGTGGTGCTTTATTTATGACACTTCRTTTCTAAGGCAGTTGCTTTTATGCAAAATATGAGGTATCCTTTTCTTAGAACTTGTAACGCAGACGGTAAATTACTCATTCTTTTTTCTACTCTGCATGGTTGCTTGTARTTCTCATTGTAGGACGCTGTCATATGAAAGAGTCTGTGTGGTCCAGTGTGTTTCCACTTTTTGTTTTTTAAGAAAAAAGAAACACACAGCTACTTTACAAGGCTAGATGGTAGCAGTGCATAGAGACCTAATTTCCAGTAAGGAATGAAACCATTGGTGGGAGAGAAAACTAGCTTATTAGTCCAAAAAAACTGCAGAAGAGGCAGTAAAGTTAATGTTCCAGATGTTCTCTTTTTGGGTACCTATGTGGCTGAGGGACTGAATAWATAGAAAAGTGAGACTCGGGACTGCTGAGTGATGGGTTGATGTGTGAGATGTGTTGAGGAGACTCCACAAATGTAATCGTGCTCTAATCCTGCCTTGTTGCCAACCTAGGGTTGGCAAGCTAGAGACAAGTTGCCATGAGTACAGAGGGATGGGCAGGGATGAATAACCATTGACTCAGGTTTGTGGAGGGATTTCTGTGTATTTGTAGACCAGTCTTAGGTCTGCAGTGTCCTTATGTGTTTGGCTTGCAAAGCTTGTTAGCTCTTCTCTGACTCATTTTGCCTTCAATGATGTAAAACAAGCTTTACTCCTTTTAATCCGATGATTAATATTTTAATTTTCAGCAGAATACTTTATCCTTTCTAGTACAGTAAACTAAAATTCAAAATAAAGTTTTTGGATGCGCCTTTGAGTCAGTACTAAGCTGGTTAAGATGGTAAATTTCAAGTAATTTCAAAGTAAATTTCAAGTAAATACTAGCATTGAGATAGACCAAGTATTTATTTAGCTTTGGAATTTAAAGGTCAGACAGAAGATTTTTTTATTATTGTTATTGTTGTTCTCAAGTTGTTGGKTTTTTTCCCTTCTTGGATGACTCTTTAGCTGCTGTTTTCTGCTTGCTTAATGGAAGTCTGCAGAAATGCCACCGAACTGTAGCACGTCCCAGGAGTGAGCGGAGACAGTTGTATTGCAATTARCTCAGTTAAGGTAATTTCTAAAGCCCCCTCAAAAGCTTTGCTAAATTCTTATCATTCAGTGACGCTTTCCTTTAGGAAATGACCTTGTTTCCTTTAGGAACAAAATTGAAAGTGTTGAGCTGTGAAATGTATCTGAATTTTTTGGTGATGTCTAGTGTTGTGTCCTCTGTTGTGGAGGCTGTTCTATAAGTACTTTACTGCTGTCAAAATTGTAATAGTAATGTGGAATTCTTACCTATGTGTTTATTATCTAATGTGTAAGAGCTTTTGAATGCTCTACAAACAACTTTGGCACGAAACTCAAAAATGTGCAATAGTGCCTTAAATGTCACCAGTCAATAAGGCTCCTGCAGGCCTTATGTTTTGGTAGTGCAGTTGGAATGAAGGGTGGTTAATTAAAATGACCATACTCATCATGCTTAGGTAATCTTTGATTACAAAACCCAGAATTTAATGAACAAATGGAGTTTACTTTCAGTCTCACTATTTGAGGTAGTGGATTCTTCCTTCCGTAAAGGATAAAAATCCTCATTTAGCACAGATTTCAGCAACTGAGTTTATCTTTATGGAATCAAGCACTCTGAAGGACTACTTCTTCAAGTGTTAGGTGTATCACCCTGTAGTAGGCAGTACTGGTGTTACATTTCCCACCCTCCTACCCTCACTGCGTGGTGCTGCCATTAGTGTATTTTGGAAGAAAATGAGCCTTTTCCAGTTCAGTGCATTTTATATGTTGAATTTTTGTGATGAACTTAAGGTGGTTTTGTTTTATTTTTAATTAAGAAACTACTTGCATTTTGACCACTGCTTTACTCACCGAGTGGGTGAATGTGTTTCTCAGATGTTTTGGCTACAGAGTCAGTGTTCAGTGTGGCTTAAATCAGAAGACAAAAGATTTTATGCAGGACTTTTAAAAATGTCCATGTGCATACACACACAAGTGTGTGTGTGTGTATATATAGGTATATTCATATATTCCTTGGGTAGACAGGAAGCTATATCTGTAGAGTGTATGAGAGTTAAACCTGAACCTTTTATAGAAATGTTTGTGTAGGCCCAGATGCTGTTTAGTATCTAGTGCAGATAGCAATCACTCTAAAAATACGAATTATGGTAAGAAGGTGTTACTCAGTTGAGCAGTATCACGGTAAATATTACTTACTTGGTGCTGTTGACACAAACTAAAGTTTAAATGCAGGGTATTTGCATAATGTTGATAGTTCTGTGCCTTAATATGTTCCTAAATGTGCGTTATCTGCTGACCTCTCTTCCTTGCRGACTTTAGTCTTTACATTGGACCACAAAGTATAATTACAGCTGTAGATTTTTCAGGTCTTGTTTCTTTTCATGTACCCTTGCATTTATTAAAAAGCAAGACATTGTCCAGAGCTAACGCTTAAGGAGATTCAGTTAAAGCAGTGACTTACCCCTTTAGCACASAGCGAAACGGCCTGTATCAAGGTCCAAAAACTGGAGCTAACTCAGAAAAGGCTGTTAAAAGTCTCTCTTGTTGCCTTTTCCTCCTGCTTTGATTATTGGAGGAAGAATCCATTGCAAACAGCCAGTGCCTGATCCAGTCCTTTACGTGTCAGCTGCAGCTTGTCGTGTCTGCTTAGCTAGCAAGGCAGACACTTGCTGCAGCGAGGTGGTGACAGGCAGTAAACCCCTTGCAAAGTGGCACCAGTGCTTGTCTCCATGAAGCTTGGTTGTGTTCCTCAAGAGGGAGCCTCCTGTGTCAGTAAGTGGCTGAAATGACACTTTTCAGCACAGAGAAAGATGTTTGGCCCTGGTCCTCACCATAAATAGATACTATTTGGTCTTAATAGGTCATTTGTTAAGCATCTAGGATTGATCTTTACTTTTTAACGGGTTGTTTTTCTTGGGATGTTTACTTCCCCCCCATACACCTTCTTCTCTGTCTTCAGTATTGTGGACTCTTTGCTCAGCATGATCAGAGGCGRTGCCCACGGTGAAAGCCTGGTTGCACAACCTCAAGGTTTGTTTTGTTGCACCATTTTTATTAATGACACTGTTTCATGATTTATTCTATTGTCTTTTATAAGGCTACGCTCAGTTTCTCTGTATTCATGAGGTCTTCGAGTGAAATTTCTCCAGCTACATATGTGCATATGTGCCCATTTATGTGTTTTCATTGGCAGCACTTCTTAAACTGCTTGTTGCTGCTGTCGTTATCCAGGCTACCTAAACTGAGCCAGTGCAGGGGTCAGCTGGGCATGGCAGCGTGAAGATGGAGCATCCAGGTCCAGCCGTTCATTGCCCAAGAGCAAAGGCCAGGGAGTGCCAGCACTYTGACATAAAGCCTGTAAGATAAATGCTGTGGCACAGCTGCCCTGTCCTGTGGAGGGATTTAGCCCGTGACAGAACACGGACAAAAAACGTTGTGTGCGATTGCTTTGAGGGTATTCTTGCTTTGATTTCCCAAATATTCATTGCTTCGGTACTTAGAATTTTCTGAACATAGGGATGCCCACAGTGATTATCCTAACTCCTATACATACAGTGTCAACCAGTAACAGAGACTAACAAAATGCAATATTTATTTCACCTATCTCTCCTATTTATTTTTTATTTTCGGAAAACTCCCAGAACTGATTCCATCAGAATGACTTTCAGTTTTTGCTGGCATTGTTTATTTAGTCCGCAAATGTATTCACTGATATTTCGAGATAGACACTGATATGTCTACTGACCGTCGAGTGAGACTCTGTRATGTTAAGTAGCAGTGTTCTGCTTGGTGGGAAAGGTTAAAGCACTTTTTATAAAAATCATTTTATTGTTTTGAGGCAGGTATGGTCAACATTGGCTGCAGCTGGATGGATCTGTATGTGTCGTACGTACAGTACAGTATGTATGTACTGTACATATGTACATACAGTACTGTACATCTGTGCAGTCACACTGTATGTGGCTGTGAATTTAGAAATGAGTCAGGTGTTCCACAGAACTCGGCCTCCTGGCTGGGTGTGCTGCTGTCAGAACGGTGATGCTGGTATTGCCAGTATTGGTTTTTACTGTAAGCAGTTTTGCAGCAGTTGCAGATGTATGAAAGCCTGCAGGCTGAGGCTGTGCCTGCGGCGTTTGTAGGTGTCTYGTGTAGGTGGCTGCTTGAATCCTTCACAGAAGCTAACCTTCCACGTGAAGTTCAGTGGCAGCTCAGCGTGACTCTCGGTGCTTTGATCTTGGTTTCAGGCTGTTGGTTCTGTTCATGACAATGTCGACCTTGCTTRAGAAATGAGGATTTATCACAGAATAATGTCCAGCCTGGTGCTCCAAGCAGGGTCAGCTGTGGCAGCTTGCTCAGAGCCATGTCCAGTTCCACGCTGTTTATCTTCCGTCTTTGCGGACGGAGACTGTACCAGCCTTGGGCAAACTGTTCCAGTGTTCCACCACCCTCACAACAAAAAGAAGATGCCTCTCTTTCAGGATGCTTGAAACTTGATAAGCATCTAAGRGAAATATCTGTCTTGTGTAAAAAGTTGCAGCAGAGGCTTTGCTTTTAAACGCCAGCACACACCTTGGTCCTGAGTAACATCAGGGGACAAGATTCTTCTAGACTTAGTAACAGAACTCATCTTCTACCTCATGCGTGCAGGGTTCACATCTTACACAGATGGCATTGTAAAAGAGATTAGTTTGGTTGTTTTACCTATTTACTTCTGCTGAATTTAAGAATACTGGTTTAAAATAGTTTGAAAATCTACATGCCATGTAGGAGCTGATGTTAAATTGTATTAACTGAGTACATTGCTTGCTCCTGCTGGTCTGCAGCACCCCGTGTATGGTTAGCATCTCTAATACATTGCACCTTGTATTTAGGATTACTTTAAGATGAAGAGAAATAAATGGTAGCTCATATTTAGAGGAATAAATTACCAAAGGTAGTAATGAAAGAAATATGTGATCTTGAAATCCTGTGTGGTGGCTACTAGATTAAATCTTAATATTTGCAGTGATATTTGTACATGTTCTATGTTAAGACAAATTTTTGAATTGAGTTCGGAAAGTGGTAGACTATTCGTTTTTTCCTCTCATGCTATTACTGAGGGGGAAAAAAAATAATAAAATGACTTGTCCTCTGGCTTGCACTCGGGAATCCATGCTCWGGGTTTCTTCTCTCTTCCATTTGCCACCTCAATTCATCTCCACGGAGCTCTTCCATCCTCCCTCCAATCTCTCCAAAGTTCTCAAACCTCTTTTTGCTCTTCAGTAGCTTTTCTTTTTATTCAGTTTCTTTTCTTAGTTCATTTCTTTTTATTCAGTTGAACTATTCAGTGAATAGTTTAACTTACTGTATCAAATTGAGAGGAGTCCTGGCTGGCATGTGAAATACAGAAAGGGTAAACACCTKAGTGTGAAGCCTGTGCGTGTGAGAAGCTTTTCCTGGCATTGGCTGTGGTGGTTGGAGGTGAGAGAAGACCTGTGGGTAGGTGATTGTGTTATTCTGAAGAAGAAAAATAAAAGCACATTGGTAAGATGAGCAGAGGTCTGCTAGGAGTTGTTAGTGCCAGTTTATGGGATGCTCAGTAGAGTTCAGCTGGTGCCGAGAGTCGGATTCCAGTCGTTTCTCAAGATTGATGGGTTTGAGCTAGAAAAGATACAACAAGATTTTGAAGAGATCAGGAAAGAGTATTTCTGGAGGTGTGCAGTCTAGGGCTTTTGGTTGGTTTTGATCTAGTGGAATGATTAAGGGATATGGATACTCGATATATATYGGTAAAACACATGGGTAAGGGAAAAGATGTCAGCTCAAGTAGCAAGTATTGGGGGGTTGAAAAAAAAGAAACAGCTTGTTTAGACAGTCTGTATAGCCTTGAAGATAGAAGGCTTGTGAAAATCTGCAACAAAATTCAGAATAAACATTCTAGTAGTAGCAAAAAAATAAACAATATCAGAATGGAGCTTAATTTTATGAAARATTCTCTGCAGTGATACAGGATATATTTTTCAACAAGACTTTGAGACTTCCATTCATGAAGTAAAATAAACATTTGTGCTGGTATGTGCTGAAATTGTCACCTTTTATACTTAAAGGTGATGATGACAGTAGTAAAAGAAAACAAGGCAGGCATAGCATGTATCTAYAAGTAACTTGTAAGGTGCTTGAGCCACTACAGTAAAAACATATCCTGCTYTTCCAGTGTAACTATGAGTGCAATAGATGATTGTGTTTATGAGTATTTTCACTTTTTCCCCTCCTCCAGATAACAGTGACCTGATTGCTTGTACAGTGATAACAAAAGATGGGGGTCAAGTCCAAAGGTTCCTGGCCGTGGATATTTACCAGATGAGTTTGGTTGAGCCAGATGTTGCCAGGCTTGGCTGGGGAGTTGTTAAGTTTGCAGGACTTTTGCAGGTAAGGAAGGTTTTTAACCTGCTTCCATAGTTTTTTCTCAAGTGGCAAACTGAATTTAAGTAGTATAATACCACCRTTAATATTGGTATACTAACACAAGCGTTATCTTACACTTGAGCWTTGTTGCATGCTTACCTGTTTCTTCTGTTGCTGAAGTAATTTGTGCTTTTAAGAGCTTTCAAATTTTATGAAGTGCACATGGCTAATTAGAGGGACACTTTAAAACGAGTGATTCGCCCAATATATATTATATGTCAAAAACTATCCCTGGTTGTTAATGGGATGTGTTTATCTGATCCCTGAAATCGTACAGAATTAGGATTGATCCCCAAGTGTTCTTTTCTCAACACAGTAGTGCTGGAGGGCAAATCCTCATATAAGAGTAGGGAAGTTAAAAGATGGTTGCTTCACACTAACCTCTGCTTATATAAGTACTTTCAAAAACTTAGAAAAAGTTTCATTTATGTCTGCTTCTTACCTTATAGCAACATTAATGGTTTTATTTCCTGCAAGCTTACTATGCCTAAATAACCCAAATGAATTTTTGGCTGACCTAACATCTAAAAGTACCAATTTCTGAATTTTTGAATTTAAAAAAAAAAAAAGTTTTCTTAAGAATTTTAAGTGATGCATTAGTAGTTTAAAAAAATCTTTCATTTAATCTCCAGGTTTAAATGTTAAATCTTTCCCTGGTTACTTTTTTCTGTTCCTTTTCAGGATATGCAGGTAACAGGAATAGAAGATGATAGCAGGGCTCTGAACATAATAATTCATAAACCTGCTTCTAGTCCTCATTCGAAGCCATTCCCTATCCTTCAAGCTACGTTTATTTTTTCGGATCACATTCGCTGCATTATAGCGAAACAGCGTCTTGCTAAAGGTCGTATCCAAGCTCGGCGTATGAAAATGCAGAGAATAGCAGGTTAGTTGTTGCTCTTAAATCACATATAGCAAATCACACTGTAAGGCAGCATTGTTTGGCCAAAAAAAAAAAAAAAAAGTGAGATACCTCTAAAGAATTTAAACGGGTTTGAGTTTCCAATGTCTTTTATTGAAGTAAAATTTGTTTTGCCTAAGCGAAAGCATCACATCAGAGAAAGGATGAGAAAGGAGGAATTGCATATCATGATGTTATAATGCTTAATGCGTATGCATATGATGGTGATGAACAATCTGAAAAGTTAGCAGCTGGATTTCTCAATGTTTGCAGCCTTTGCCGGTGTATTTACAACTGTAGTTAAGAAGTAAATAAAAGTGCTTTTTTAAGCAGTCTGGTATTAGTGCAAAGATTCTGGGCCARCTGAGTTTTATTTTCACTTACTCTTCCTCTTGCGTATTTTTGAGTAACAAAAGTAATCAATTGTTATTAAACATAGCTCTCCTGGATCTTCCTGTTCAGCCTTCAACTGAAGTTATGGGTTTTGGACACAGTTCTGCAGCCACGTCACAACACCTTCCGTTCCGATTTTATGACCAGTCCCGGCGTGGTAGCAGTGATCCTACCGTGCAGCGCTCTGTTTTTGCCTCCGTTGACAAAGTTCCAGGTAAGACAGCGCTCCTTATTATGCATGTAATTATCAGAATTACAATGTTAAAATGATTTAAAAGGGTACAATGTTAAAATGATTTTTTTTTTTCCCCCTCAAAATTGTTGAGGAGTGGATTATTTCTGTAATAGAAAAATAGCCACAGTTTGCTACTTTCAAGTAAAACATTCAAAGACTGAAAATAGACCCGTTTTACAGTCTAAATGTTAAGTGTGGTTCAGCCTTTGAGTTCTTCGGTGAGTTTATTGGGGAGGCTGTCTGCCTTGGCAGAAGCTTTCTGAGGCCTTGCAGCAAGATTCTGTGAAGCTGCTTGATAAATGGCACCTTCAGCGTGCAAAAAATTTGTGATGCCCCCTGTATTTTAAACGAAAATTCCGTGACGCTGTAGGAGATGTTTCATCTCCCAAAGCTTGATGTGCACGGCCATATAAGCACTGCTATCTCTACAGAGAAGTCTGAAGGAACCCGAGAATGTATATAGGAGAGGTCACACTTTTAATCAGCTTGAGTTCCATATAAGTATCCAGTATAATATTTTAAATAGAAACAAATAATGCTAACCACAGCTAGCATGATTAATGTAAATTCAGTGGTTCTTTCTATTACTTTCAGTTGCCTAGAGCCTCAAACCTTGAGTTTATAAAGTCCAATTAACGAGTCAGATCATTAGCAGCAGCTGAGACAACATCTACTGAATATAAATAGTTTGTCTTGCACTTCCAATTTACTCAGTTTCACTGAATTGTCGATAGTGAGATTAATTAATTTGCATGCTGCTCTTAAATTTTGTGGCTTGCATCTGCAAAAGCTGAACTGTAACATTTATGTAAACGATGAAAGGTTTTTACATATGATACCTGTCTGAACCCCATTCCAGGGTGAGACTTATGGAAAAATTTACTTATGGGAGAAGAGGTAATAGCCAGGTGTGTATTCCTAGTGTGTTGTGAGATATATTTCAATAGTAGCTTCTCCAAAAGCACTGCAAGTGTCTTAATACTTTGYCATCCTTTACAAATTGAGTTGAAATATGAATCATCACGTTGCACGCGTTTGGTATGCAACCCGTCAGCCAGTTGTGCATAGTTCCTCCCTGAATAAGTTATGATCATCCCTCCARTGCATCCCAATAGCTGGGAAACTGAGCACTAGCAAGGCAGAAGCAGCCCAGGACTGCTCCTAAAACATCAGCTTTGAACCAGGATTGAGGGGACAATTCTGAACTGAGGCTTGCTTTCTGATAACTCCTCATTTCKTATTTCAGCTGATCTCTCTGTAGAGTTCTTTCTTTCAAATAATGAAACTTCCCCTTCTAAATTCAGGCTTTTTTTTTAAGTTCAACCTCATACTGTTTGAAGCTGCTTCTTTTTGCTATATTAGTTCAAGAATATTCACCTTGTTGCTGCTAGCTGGAGTCATTGTGCACAGCTCAGCATTTCTCTGTCCATGCCATTCACAGATTAAAATCAGGGGCAGTAAAGCATAGCGCAGGCAGTATTTGCACGCAGGTCTTGTACCGTGGTGTGACTAAACAAGAGCTTATTTTGCCAGAGTTCCTGCATGTGGGGAGCAGAAATAATAAAAGCTTTCATATTCCCAGTCAGATTTTCCAAAAGGCAAATTCATATTATATCACTAACATGTTCTTCCTTACTGCTTTTGATGTAAGCCTTCCATGGAAAAGGTGTGGTTGAAAAGGTGCCAGCACTCTGGATGTTGCTTGCTGGGTCRGGATCAACCTTCTCTCCGAGTACGCCCTTAGCCGTAACGAATGACTTCATCTCCTAATTTTATTTACTTATTTGTTTATTGGCACCTGGTAGCTAGTTCAAACAGCAGGGTTGCTTGCTTTGAACTCCAGGAACTGGAGTCTTTCAGTGGGTGCACTTGCAAGCCTGGAGTGGAAAGAAAACATTTGAATCTCTTCTCCAATAATGAGTGTGAGGAATTGGACACAATACGAGCTTTCAAATGTGCACACAATATGTTTATGTCACGTGCTATGTTTTTCAAATGCTACTGATGGTAGCAGTAGCATTACAGTGTTAATAACAGTAGCAATATTAATACTTCTCTCGCCTCTCATTTACAAATCAGATGCTTGGTCCTTTCCTCCTTAACTGCCATGAACAATTCTTGTCTTCCCCAGATTTTCACACAAGTCTTTGTGCTTATCTGTGATTTTTAGTTTAACAGAAACTTCTGGGCGACTTGTTTTCAGAATTGTTGAACAATCAACCKTTTGTGTATTTGTTTCGTAGCAACTCCTATTGTATGAGTTATGCAGACCTTATGCTATGGGGAAGAAGCCAATATAGCAAAATGTGGACTGTTTTATAAGAAACAATTTACATTTTCTTTCAGTGATGGCCTTTTTTGAATTAAAGAAGAGTTCTCAATATTTGTAGCAAGTTAAACACCTCCTTAGTAGGACGGTGTTAGCTGCAGCAGTGCAGTAACACTTGGAGAGTTTGCCAGCCATTATGGAGTGATTACAGGCTCTTCCAGCCCTCCCGAAACCCTGCTTGCATACAGAGGATTGGAGAGCAACTTCTGAAGCACTTCTTTACTCCCACGACATCAGACCACCGATAGAACTGGTGTTTGCTAGCTTGCTGCTTCGAGTTCTCYTTTCTTCAGCCTCCCTTATTTTTTGGGACACCACACCAGACTGATTTTTGGCCTTGCTTTGACTATCACTTTCTACCTTTCAACTAACAACCCCTTTYTGCTAGACCAGTGTTTTAACGTGTTCTGAGAGTCTCCCAAAGACGCTCCTGTGTTTCTGTTTATGTTGAGGTGAAATCCCAGGTGATCGTATGCCTTCATCATCTGTAAATGTCTGAAACTTATTGGTGTTTATATTTGATTTGAAAGTCTCATAGTCAGTCTGACTCATTGCCTGCATACACTAATATCTGCATGTAAGCTTCTGATGGGCCAAAGGCCCTACATACTTTTGGAAATTGCATCTTGGAGGAGTAAGTGCACAATTCCTGTGCATAGCAGGGAGGGAAAGAACTGATGTGAAGAGACCTGCAAGCTGCCAAAGAGTGAAGTGAGGCAGSCAGAGGAAGGAGAAAGGATGGCCAGATTGTATCAAAATAGGGGAAGATCAGAAGAACGTGGGGGAAGCCAGAAGAAAACTTGTTTAAAAAGAGCTATCAGACACTATATTAGATGTTCTGTGTTCTAGAATGAGGAATGTTTGACTTATGAGGAGACAGAGTAGTAAGGGACTCTTCCAAACTACTTACTAGCCAGTCTTGTTGTCCTGTCTTGCAGGCTTTGCTGTAGCCCAGTGTATAAACCAGCACAGTGCATCACCGCTCTCATCCCCATCCCCTTCAAGTGGGAGCACAGGACGCTGCGATTCCGTGACTGCGAGCTCAACTTCCACTCCTTCTGCTGTGCAGAGCCCATCAGGTATTAAATCACTGTTTTCAGGCTGCGATCCAAGGGATTATATGTTCAGTTTATAATAAGATTATTTTACTGAATGATTGGATTAACTACGTATTAGGACTTTACGGTTTTAAAGCTCTTAGTCACTTCACTAAACCAGTTCAAGTAAATTGCAAGGCAAAATTTAGTCATCTTTTCAGATTTCTGGAACTCTGCATTGAGTAAACGCTTCACACCTTCAGCGATGATCTTAAATAGGTGAGAAATAACTTCTACCCTCCCTGATTTGTCTCCTAGCAATACAGCTTTTTTTTTTTTTAACTGAAATTATTGGCTTGCCTAAAGTTATAATAGGAGGCTTCACATGAATCATCTCTTCTGAAGTGGCCAGCATTTCCCTTTGTGTTTAATACTTATTACAAATTAACCATCCGTATACCTAGTAGTTCTTCCTTTGTGTGTTGTTCTTGTAGCGAAACCTATAGCTGTGTATTCTGAATACCAGTTATGTAGTAGATGACCTCAAGATGGAGCTGAGCAAGAAATTTATGAAACAGCATGTTGAAATGCTTTCATTCTGCAACAGCTCTGATCCRTTTAAACAAAYAAACAAAAAACCCTCCAGGCTTTTTCAAGGTGTCCCCTCGTTTTGATAGTCACCTGCAGCGTTGGTCAGTCTTTGTAAGGATTGTTCCAGGCCCTCTATTACAGCACAGCGTTCCGCCTTCATTTGAAAGCCTCATGTCAATAAGTTTAAAGYTTTTTTACAGTCATACCAGGAATGATGCAATCTTTATTATGCAGTTAGTGTTCTCTAGGTCATTAGTATCACCGAACACTGTCAGGAGATCAATATGCACTATATATTTGAGGTGGATAGCCTTCTTGCAAGCCTTCTTAAAGGGGTAAGTTAGTGAGCAGTATGGAAAGCACTTGGCACCAGATTAAAAACATGTTGTGATAGACTAGCATGTAATCAAAATATTCTTGTAGTAGGTACCGTTTCTGGAATAGAAGTTGTGGAGTTTTGTGCAATCTGTTCCAGAATGTGGAAGGATCTCGTTTCATTGACAAGTGATTACTGTTAATTAGTCTCCTGAGACAGTAGGCAAATAGGTGGAGGCTGCACAAAGAGAAGAAGTGGTATGATTTGTCCAAGGYCTTCCTGCTATTACGATGTCCTCTGTTCTATTTGGATCCCCAGCGCCATCAAGAAATGAAACACAGCTACAAGTTCTTGGCAACACTGGCTAAGAGAAAATTGTGGTAAAGGAGATTTAAAAGGTGTTTTGTTGCTGTAAATGGCATGGTAGTTCACAGAAATATSAAACGAGCTTACTGCCTGTTTCAGAGATCTTTCCAAGTGCATGTTGTCTGACTTCTGTGAAAAACTGAGTAGATGCAGAGCAGATAATTCCCCAGGTAGCATTTCAAGACAGTACATTAAAAAAGAATAATCACAAACTTCAATTACAAAAATAAAATCTACCTATTTAGCATGCAGGCACTTATTTTTCCTTCAGTGAAAAAAGCCTAGAGAGAGGAGGATTNAAAAAAAAAAAAAAAAAAAAGGTTTTGAAAAGTGTTTTTTTCAGTGTCTACACTTCACATGCCTGAACTGCCCACGAGTAGCGTGGCCTCCATTGTGGCTTAAAGTGTGTTCAAAGTGCCACGTGTCAGGCAGGAAAGAGCATTTCTGCTTTTCAAGCAGCATCATGGGGCACTGCTAGAATATGATTTAGCCAATCTAGTTGTGACGACACAAGTCGTTTGCCTTGATGCTTTGGGGATAGTGACTTTCAGCAGTGTTAGTGGAAACACGAGGGAGAATCTGCTTCAGCTGTGGCAGTGCCCGCTCAGCAGCCTGCGGGGAAGGCCCTGTCTGGAGCRGGGCCCTTGGGCCGAGGGCTTTGGTGACACGCGTTTCAATGATCTGTCGTGTCAGAGCAATCTGGTGCTCTGTGTTTCTGGGAGCAGCTTTTCTGCATTTACTGGTTTATTCAGTTTGTTTCAGTTGGTAGTGAATACAGCAAAGCTGGTGTTTATCCTCTTCAGTGAAAAACTAAGCCCTCTTTCACTTCACTTAAAGGTTATTGACACTAAGGTGCCTTACTCTGCTGAGAGGCAGAGGAGGGTGACATGACATGAAGGAACGTGAAAGATTGTCAAATAACAAGTAGCTGGTGGACAGCAAGGACAGTTACCAAGACCTGTTTTGTGCCCCAGGGTAGCYCTTGACTGCTGCTGGCAACCAGTCATATTCGAGTCTCCCTTCTCCTTTCCCATCTCATTTTAAACACACACACACATGTGCACATGTGCTCCTGTGAGCACATACAGGTGCTCCYTATCCCTTCTTCCCTCCTATGCCTTATTTTCTGCCCACTGGTGAGGTGGATGTCCTTGAAGAGCATGGTAAGAACTGCCCAGGGAGTTCAGTCAAAGAAGGCCAGCCAAGAAGAGCGGAGATGGGCACATGGACTTCAAGAAAACTGCTCCAACTGCCTTCTTGAAGGAAAATGTCTTAAACCATGACAGCTCTTCTGCAGTAAGCTCGTGCTTGTGCTCTCCTAGACTTTGAGAGATGCAAACTGTACCAAGTTTGATGTGGTTGAAGGGAAGTTTCTAMTCTCCATAGGGTTTTGGAACAAAATACACTGATGTTTGCATAGAGCAGTGCTGAGAATGAAATAGAGAATAGTCGCATATTAGTGGAGAAAAAAACAATGTCTCAAGGTAATGCATATGTTGACAATTAAATATCAAAGAGCTTTTGCAAAATGTATTGCAGGAAAAAAGGAATTTGTATTAAAAACACTTGCTATCACTCCTACCTGACACAATATCTTGCTTAATGTGCAGAGGGAGCTTAACTAAACTTGCATAAAGAGATGCCTGACTTTTATGCATATTTCAGTCACTGTAAGTTGCACTGACTGCTTTTTAATGAAGAAATTATCTCTTCATGAGCTTGCCAACTCTCCTATCTGATAACTCTCACATCATTTTATGGCATTGGCACTTTAAACCCTAGCTGCTCCCACATTTGCAATGCTTAGAGATTAGGTTTAGCCTTTTGCAATATCTCTGTTCCTTAAAATGGAAAAAGTCAAAGCTGTTCATTAAAGAACAGTTCTGTCCCTGTCAAGACAGGAAAAGCAGCATCAGGTTCTGAAAGCATTGCTGTCAGGTTGTTTTTTTATATATACATATATTTAACATAAATTTAAATAGATATTTAAAAACTTTAAAAGAACATGTCTGTTGYGCTGTGCATAAGATAAAAATATTCTTTTGCTAGGCATATTTTAATTATTAAGCATCTGAGCTCAGAGTCGGTCTCTTGCTGGCTGCACTTACTGAAACTATACACTTYTGTGAGGTGCTTGTTTTTATATATAGCAAGAGTGAAGATACGGGAGCTCTCTTACAGTGAGTTAGCACTCTTCCAGGAGTGTCTATGTTTAACTTCGTCTATGCTGTATTTTATTACTTTTTAAGTTCTTTAAAGCTCTCAAATGCATTTGACTCCTGCATTACTTACAAAGATATTTATGCTAAAGCAGTGACTATCAAGGACTTCAGGAAGCATTGATCTTCTGTGCCATTTATGCTATATTTCATGCTTCTGGCAGATACTGATGGTAAATTGTCTAAAAGAAGCAGAGAGCGCTATCTCTTGTTGCACAGAATCAATTGGGTTCTAGTCTGTAAAATAAAAAAAAATATATATATACACATATACACCGACAAGAGGATGCTTAATCAAGCATGGAGACCCTGTGAAAGCATTGCCTGCCATCCTCTTGACCCCACTCCTCTCTTCCCTCTCTGAGCAGCAATRTAAATGTGCTGTGACTGTTCCTGTTCGACGATGCTAGTAATTTTCTAAGTAAGAAAGAAATACTGTTGTTTCTTGAAAGTTTCATTTCTGAAACTTTCTATGCACCAGGCTTCATAATCCTAACTGCTGTTATCTTTTAAAAATGCTGCATTTGGCTTTGTTATAATCCAAATGTAATACTTAAGTTYTCTGTCGCAGGGAAACAGGCTTCGTGGTCTGAAGCACTGTCACCTTCTCAGTACTGCTCTGACTTATTGCCAATGGGAATCGAATAATGCTGTGTTACCAGGAGCTGTAAGAAGATCCCTTCTTTTAATCTTTCAAAGTGTGAGTCACCTTGTAATGCAGAGCCCTGCCCGTGCAGCTCAGTGTACTGCTGTGTACAGTGTACAGTGCACTGCTGTCAGAACTGCAAGCCTTAGCCCAAAACATCTCATGTGTGTTTCCAGATAGGTAAGAAAAAAGAGCTTCAGTTCAATGCACTTTTATTTTTAAAGGATGAATCCTTCCATCTGTAGAAGTATTTGCCATACTGACAAAGCTCTTGGTATAGTGTTAAGTGGTACTCAAGATAYCAGCAGTTACGGATGTGTCCTTGTCACTTACTCTTGTTGCTGCTCTAACGTTTATCCTTTGTCTTCATTCCAGTTTCCCTTCCCTGTGTCGTTGTTAAAGCCTTCGTATGATATTTCACTGTGTTTTCCTCTAGTAAGATCTGGCAGGAAAGGACGACGGCGGGTGTTTAGTCTGTCGGAGGCTGACAGTCACGGTGGACACTGGGTTTAGGTCTTCAAGCAGCAGCTGCAGCCGAAACTCACGCAATGTCAATTCAGGCAGGTTCCTCCATAAGATTTCAAAAGCCCACGAGGCCAAATAGAGCGTAATGATGTTTGGTTGCCGTGCAAACAGCAGTGATGGAGATGTAGAATACTGAAGAAAGTATCTAAAATATCTAAAATATTTGGCTGTACATACTGAGAATCATGCAGCAACCATTAGCTGCCTCTCTAAGCCTCTTAYTCAGTTTCTTCCATGATTTTTTACTCTCTGGCCAAAAGATGGAAGTTGTGCTTATCAGGAAATCATGTTATCAAACCTCCAGCTTCAAAGCAGCTCTGTCTTCATTTGCACAGGGCTCTAGTGGAATTGGGCAAGCTCAGGTTGCCTAATGGGCAGGTGTGCAGGTAAAAGATGGAAATAGACTTACATAGATTTCACACTTCCTCATTTAGAAACTCTTCTTTAACTTGAATCTAACCTATTTCTTTTTTTTTTTTTTTTTTTTTCCAACCATCATGGTCTGAAAATATTGCACTCTGTTAATACGATGTAAACATGCTCTGTTGTTTTTATGTATTTGCTTTGAATGCTCTGGGATAATTTGTTTGTTTTGTTTTTCATACATACTCAATTGCTCTGCAGTTTACAACACTTTTCTGTTTATTCTTTCCTTGCCCTATTCTTTTCTACCTTCTTTCCTTAATTAGCATCCTTACATTCTGATATATGTGATTTAGTTTGGATTTTTTTCTGTAATGATACCCTTGGTCATATTATAAAAGCATTGAATAATATTTAAAGTTGCTCAACACTTTATTTCCTTTTGCATCCAGATTAATGTTCTCTTTTTTTCTTTATTCTTTTTTCTTTATTTTTAGAGAGCATCTTCTTGCTAATTATCTATACCAATTTCATGCACTAGACTTCAGATCATACATAAATAGAAATTTATATATTGAGATCCTTTTCAGGATTGCATCTGAACTCAGACAGCTTTGAAGTTTTTAGCCTGATAGGTTTTCTATAATTACTGTCCTGAAACTAGGTATTCAGTTGAGAAATATTACGCATACAGTCCCTAGATCAAGATGATGATCCAATTTTTTCATTGCAATTTCTTTTATATTCCAAAGTTTTACACCAAATTTGCATTTGCTTTTTGCCCCTGCAGCGACTAGGGGCAGTTTGCTAATCCCTAGTAACTTTGGCAGTTATACCATGGTGGGTTACAGCAAATCTGTCACTGCTACCTTTAAATACTCTAACAGAGGAAAGGAAGTGGAGATCAGACTAATGGAGTATTGAAGGTAGAGGAGAGGAAGAGTTAGTGCTATCGATGACAAAYAGCACAGGAGAGCTCTACTTTTACATTTCTATTGATGAACACTGCAGCTGCAGTTAAAGGAAACAATGATTTGTTCTGCTCTCTTATTTTTTTGGCATCTGCTGCCTTTTTTTGGAATGTATTTTCAGAATTTTGGATGGGATTTTGGAGTTTGATTCCAGATACTCTTCTAAGCAGACTTGTTCTCAGTTATTTCTTTTACTTTTGTGGAATTAAAAAGGGGATCTCTCTTAGCATTCATTTAGATCCTGCATAGAAGAATTTGGGACAGCACAGCATAACAAAAGAATGTTTTTCTATCCATCATGGTTTCAATCAATTATTTAGGAAGTTTGCTAATATTTTGGGGGGTGGAGAGGTGAGATGATTAAAGAAGTGCAGTGCAAAATTAAAAGTAGCAGAACTGCACTAGGAATATGCTCTAGTATGCTACTTTTGACCAGAGTATCACTTATACTTTGTGTGTATATATATATATATATATATACACACACACACTTTTAAAATTTACTTCCCAATAAGACTGTAGGATCTGAATCCTGAATTTTGGTGACTAATTTTACCATTCTTCTCGATAAACAATAGTGTTGGCAGTGTTTAACATTTTTTTTTTTTTTTAAGATTCTGTAACCTCAGAAATTAAAACTACTGCCAAAAAGCTCCTTTTTTTTTAAACATATTTAAATGCCAACATTTATCTTGGAATTCAGAGAATTGAGGCTTTATTTCAMTATTTTCTTAGCAAATCATTTTCTACGCAAACCTTTCATCACTTCCTCTGTTATCAGTATCGTGTTCTCACTAAAGCTTCCTGACAACTAATAAGAATCTGCAGAGTTACTCCTGCATCTGTCCTAGTTGTTCAAAGTTAGTGACGTCCTCAAAAGAGACGAAGGTTGGTTTTTTTGCTTTGTTTTGTTTTACAATCTGTAAAATTTGCTGTTAAAGCAAGCAGCTTTAGCAYGAGTTCAGCAAAAAGTAAAATTGAGTGATTCTCTGAAATGAAAACACACCTTTGTTTGGGTTAATTCAGCGGAAAGATGAGGAAAACAGTTGTCTTTTAATGATATTCTAGACTACTTATCATTTTTTGATCTTTTTTTCTTTGCAGAGAGTGCCTGCTCCATTCCATGCTTTGTGTTCTCTTATTTGCCTTATGTTCCTGTTTTCTGTTATTTTGCAGGACTGATTGGAATCATGTTGAAACTGATATATTTTGAGGCTGCTGTGTGTTGAAAATCAAATGAATTCTTAGATGTTATATTCAGTACCTTGCCTTGTAGATTTTTTCTGCAGATGCCTGTACACTTGAACACATGCTGTTTATTTTAAGAGCTCTAAAATGAGCTGTCTTGAAGCTGGATACCTGTTGCTTTAACGGCATCAGTTACTCTAATCTGGAAAGAAAAACATTGCCTTGTCTGGGCAGACTTATTCATACTGGGCTCTGCCTCCCCACGTCCCCTTCATTCAATATCCAGCTGAGCTGAACAAGCCGTTTGCTTGATATTTAGCTAGTTTTTTAAGGCAGAAAAGAGCAATACAGACAGCACAAATACCTATTAAACTGGTTTTCGTTGGGTGGGRAGACCTAGCAGCGCATCAGTTTTGTGTGTGATGCAGCTGCTTCTTCCCAGCTTTATCCAGTGTGTGCGCTCCATGCTTATGAGCAAAGGCGTTGGACAAAGGGCTGCGTACAGGCAGGCTTAGTCCATCCAGCACACTGTTCTGTTGCACTCCTTGCTCTGCTGTAGTTCCTCTTCATAGTTCAGCTGTCACCTGAGCCTGAAAACGACTTCCACACCGTGGGGAGGAGCAGACAACCTCTTGGGAACATGGCAGCTTTCCAGCGGTTGCCTTGTTAGCTCTAAGGAGCCTCCTCGCCTGGGGTGATGGCTGCTCATTTCRGTCTTTGCTCARTTCTGGTGAGGCTTTCTTATTCTTYCTCTYGATTTAGTCTCGCCAGGTACGTTACAGATATTGCTGCAAATTGTAATACTAAAAGTATACATTTTCTCATTTCTAATGAGAGCAATTGACTGCTGACATTTTACATTATGCCCTCATAATATTCTGTGTATTGTTTCTGAGTACTAAAAAAAATGATTGTGTGCACATAGTGCTTCCCAGAACTGCATTTTCCACCTGAGTACTATTTTTAATGACTATTTAAGAATACACTAGGCTTCAACACACAATGAGTATGCACTGACTTGAATGTTTCTCAATATTCTCTTTGATAGATGACTCTTCAGCTCCAGAACAGCCTCAGATGACCATTTCTGGTCAAATGACGTTGGTTGATGAAACTCTCTCAGCTGTTGCAAAGTCCAGCAAGAATCCTGTAAAAAACAGTGACATAGACACAGCAAACCTGTCCCCTAGCCTGATTCCTGCACAGCAGCCCACGATATCGTTAATATCCGATGACAATACAGATGCCCTGAGCGTAGAGTCGCTTACGTTGGTCCCGCCGGTTGATTCCCACAGCATTCGTACGTTCAGCTCCGTTCCTCAGGCCTCTTTGCAGTCCCAGGTGGAAGYTGGCAAGATGAAAGACAGAGTGGAAGAATGTTCCGACTGAAGGCAGCCTTCAGACCGTGATTAAGGGTGAAGCAAATGGAGCCTGTTTCCCCTAGGGACAAGGGCAGATGCTTCTTGAACCGTTACAGGCCAGCGGCTCACAGGGAGAGGTCCCCTGATGAAAGAGAGTGTTGGCAGCTTCTAAAATCATCAGGTGTTCTGTATATTTAAACTGGGATGTGGGGGAATTGTTTTGAATCTGGACTGGATGTTTCGACAMCTATTTCTGTTATACAAGAACATGGAAGTATTTCAGAGCACCTACTTTCTTTAAATGCAGCTGCAGGAAATCCCTTAGTTATCAAAGCTCTACAGTATTACGGAGAATGAAGAAATTTGGGATCCCTGGTTTCCACATACTGGATCATTATTTCTTTGAAACTGGAGACATGCCAGAGTTGACAAGGAAAAAARTATATATTGTAGAACAGATGTATCATTTCCATTTGAGACAAGTTGGGRKTTTTGTTTGTTTGTTTTGAGTTTGGGATTTGCCTTTTTGTATAATACTGATCTCATTCAGCTCTTGGAGGYCTGCATGATAACAGCAGGCTCGACCACTGACTTCATAGGACACTGTTGTATTTTCCATGTGTAATAWTTATTTCAAAGTTTGATTCAGAGCAAGATATATATCTATTTTTTTTTTAATGGGGAAGTCKGAAACTTAAAAAGGCTTATTCAGGTTAACATAAGGGATTATGGGACTTCTTTAGTCTTTGCTTAACCATCTGCAGAGGAATGTGAAATATTTTAAGAGATTGTTATAACTTGTTCATTTACTTCTGACAGTCAAATTGCGACTTATGCGAGGAATGAAGAAATCCATCGTAAAGGAGGACAATTATTAGAAGCAGACACTTGAAAGAGCAGCTTGCACTTTTTCTTGCTGTTTTTTTAATTCTGCACCTTCAGGTAGGAGAAGGCTCACCACACCTWATTGATAACTCCAAGTATGAAACACCACAGGGAAGGTATTTTTTCCATCTGGAATAGTATCATCGTTTAAAAAAGAACAAAAAAAGTTAAATTGCTGCATAAAAATGATTCTGGTCTTAGGCTTGCCTTACTTTTGCTCGTAGATCCCGAGACTGAGATGACAAAGTAATGGAAAAGTTGTGATTAAAGTTTGGCATGTTTCTTGCTGACTTGATTCATAACTTAACTTCAGTGAGGTTTAAGCGTTCTCATCAGTTTCCATGTGTGCTGACTTAAACTGGTAAGATGAGTGAGCAGAATGTTACTGGTGGTCTTCATGTAGCATTAGCAGGTGCTCTGTGGCTCTCAAAAGTTAGACTGCTTCATGCCTAGCTGTACATGAAATTGTGGTTTCAGTCGTCCATGCGGTGTGTTTCCTGCTTCGGTCTCCACTTGCAYTGAGCTGATTTTGAATAGGTAAATCTGAAGTGGAGCGTGGTTTTTTGTTTTACTTTGTTTTTTTAAACCTACTTCCAGTTTCCRTTCTCCTATTATCTGCTTTCTGGCRGCCAGATAGCATACTGAACTCATTTTAAATATTATATTTATATCTGAGATTAAATAATCCAAAGGTCAACTTTGCTCACTTTTCAGTCTTTTTTTAATGTAATAACTTAATCATTGCAGAACATGCACATACAAAATATTTGCTATCGAAAGTCAGTGAATTTCCTTTCTTTTCAGCTTTTGATCAGCAGTCGATTTCTAATTCTCTGTGGCTTTTACTTTGCATCAAATTGAATTAACTGATGTTCCGACCATTTCAGATAGGCTGAAACTCTAAATGGAATCTGAGAGTTAGGCGTTCTCAGCACTCCTGTGGATGTGGGATGAGAATTTGGCCTTGCAGCTGGAATGAGTCCTCGTTTTTTCTGTCCTCCCCTTAGGGTAAGTTTACACTGCAGTCACTGTTGGCAGCTCATGTCAATGTGCCTGGACTAACCAAGGCATCAGCAGCAGTTTGGCCACAGGGGCCACGTAAATAAATGTTTATTAGCTGAAGTGATTGCAGACTACACTTACTCTAAGATGTGGCAGGATTACACTGTAGCCCTAATAATATTTAAAAAAAAATTATAAAAAATGATGCCTTACTTAATTCAAAAACATTTTATGRTAGCTGTTAACCTTAACTCTTGACCTAGATTACAGAAAATGCTACTGTGCAGGCGGAGTTCTCTTGAATAGAATTAATTTTAGACAAGAAAAATCTTGATCTTTATCTAATTTAAAATCCAATTCTAGCAAGATTAGGGCTTTGCACAAAGAGGCTTTATAATGGGCATGCATAAGCTCACTCTTGAGCTGTACTGCACAGCAAATGGGACCAAGGGATAGAAACCTGACTTAGTTTGTGCTCTTCATTAGCTTGGAGTGGCTTTTAAATATCACAACCAACTGTCTACAGAGCTCTCCACAGAAAATAGATACTGCTGTTAAGAAAATAGAAGACGAGGTCTACTGTGCAAACCATTTCTTGCAGAGCTTTGCGGGATGAGGAGTGATGGAGTGGRGTGTCTGTTGACAGTTCTGGCAAAAGCTCTCTGTCCATGTGCAAATGGACACTGGGAAAGCTCTCACCCCGCCAGCTCTGCCACTGTTGTGCTCTCGTATGTGTGCAGAGCGCCCTGGGTTTCTGGAGGGCCGTGCCCCAGAAGCGATGGCGTGCTCCGTTTTCACTGTTGGTGTGTATGTGTGTGCAAGCTGACTGCGCTTGGTGCGGCTGTAGGA
Source organism: Eudromia elegans (assembly GCA_003342815.1). Lineage (NCBI taxonomy): Eukaryota > Metazoa > Chordata > Aves > Tinamiformes > Tinamidae > Eudromia > Eudromia elegans. Next base: position 614,472 of record PTEX01000031.1, on the reverse strand, counting down.
GAGTCCAGAATGCAGAGGTAGTGGAGAGGCTGGTACGTCTGTCATCTGGCAACCATTTTTCTCTAAAACTATGATGTTGCTGATGGGCAATTCCTTGAAGAGTATCGTATTTATCTCTCTTATCAGAAAAAAAAAATCAAGGGCTGTTTCCTCATCTCCCCCCTTTCACTGTAAAAAGGAAACTCAACTAAGAAAGCATTAGCACATCAGCCACAAATGTATTTTTTTCTAAACAGAAGTTGATTTGAATCAGCATAACATCACTTTTTCTAAGCAAGTCCAGACACCATGTTCCAAATGACAAGAGCCTTTGACCATTGACCCTTTCTAAGGCTCAGTGTTTCAGTGTAATATCAGAAAGGGAAGGTGAGGAAGCTAGAGACAATTCAAAAATAAATGCGGAAACAGTGCAGACCCTGAAACTTGGTGTGAGATGCTCAGTTCCCAGGCTTTGTAGAGACTGTGCTTATCGTCAGCCACATTCTGTTGCTCTGCTCAGTGTGAACATGAGTTCTGTTGTTGCTTCTGTTTGAGACAAGCCACAGAAATCAAGGCATGCTCACTGCTGTTCTATTTCCACATCTATGACTCCCGTACATTATCAAATGTTACCAATATTTTATTTCTTTATACAACTACGTGTTGCATTCCCAGGCCTTTTACATCTTATTTCCTCTTACGGCCCTTTCACACCCATTGTGCAGTGCTGCACAGCACTTGAGCTTTTCCCTCTTGGACAGTAATGACTGCGTATTCTGGGAAAGAAGGTGGGGAAAAAAGCACTTAATTTGAATGTCTGCCTCACTAGTGAACTGATACTTGCAGCTTCAAACTTGTACAGGTTGTTGGAGTGTGGTTTTTCCACAGTTTTTTGTATCGAAAGAAACCAGATATTGCTTTTTATTTTTCATCTTATAAACAATGTAAAACAAATATGTTAGAAACTTTATCATGTATATTCCTACTGGGGCCCGTATTAGCCTGTGAGGTCATGAGGTACTGACAGTATAAGGGCTGAGGTCATTCATATTTTCCACTGCTAACTTATGATAAATTCCRATTTAGGTTCTTGTTCCTTCAGTTAAGCTGAGGGTGGCTGTGGGGGTGTGTATACCTAGACCTGTTAAAGACTCTTTTCAGCATTCTTCACTGTACRACACAGAACTGACTTTCTAGTCACCCACTGAGGAAAAATGAGGGCTTATCTTCCAGGGTGAAGTTTCCTTTTTTGAAACACTGCTGCTGAAGTATAGGCATGTGACACTTAAAACCCCTTCTTCCCTATCCAGAATTTGACTGAAGTCTGAATCAGAGCTCCCAGTTTAAGTCAGGGTGTAGTGTGATTCACACAGAGCCTTTGCCCCACAATGACAGAGCACAGCGGGGAGGGAGAACTCATCCGTTGTGGATTTGAAGTGTTTTGGGGCTCTCAAAAGAGAGGGTTCAAGGAGTTCAGTTGCAGCAAAATCAGCAATACTCAGCAGGACTGAAGTTGTAATGATTTTCCCAATTAAGCAGTAAGACACGAGTAGTTATAACTGTCACACTTAGAGCAAGTGGCCCTGGATGATTACTTTAACCAACCTAGAAATTCAATAAATGCCCTGTAATTGAGTGTCATTCTACTAATAGGAAATGGATTTTTTGCATAAAATATATGCAACTATTAAAACTCTTTGCTTAAAGACATAGCGAAGCTCTCAGATAATCAGATGAAGCTCTACGTGAAAGCGTGAAGCTGCTTCATAGAAGTGAACCCTGGTTGCAATGTGCTGCTGGAGCTCTAGTCACGTTTTTTCCACTTTGCACAGGTAGTGGAGGCCAAGGACTGCAGAGCAGCCCGAGGAGCAGTTTCACTAGCCACTATGGGCTGCTTTTCCAGAAGGTGGACGTGCAAAAAAAGGGCTGATGTTGCCTTCGTTAGCTGGCCTAAGCGTCAGGGTGAGTTGCTTTTAAATGGCCATTGCACAGGCAGATGCTGTCTGGAAAGCTCAACCTGTCAGTCTCGTGTGGTTGAGGGGAGGAGGTGGGAGGAGACATGGAATGGGAGCAGCAGCCAGACCTGGCATCCGGCTGCAGCGGGAACGCGCCTCCCGCATGAGTCTCCTGCCCCAACACGCTAACCTGGAGTGTCCAAATACACAAATTGTTTAAAATCCTCAAAATCCTCCTCCTGACTCTCACCCCTGGAGGAGYTTCCCTGTGCTGTCACTGTTTGGCCATCGCTGCCTGACCCTAGCACATGGCTAGCCTAAACGCTGGTATATAAAAGTCATCTTTTTAGGAGGGCAAGTCTCTTGTCTTGCCTGTTGTGCTGCCCACATCTTTCCCCACATTGGTAGCACAAAACGAGGTGAATTTCACAAATTTACTGTCTTTTATTAGATCCTGAAAAATAGGTGATGGCTGAAGCAGGATTTGCTAGGATTGGGCTTTTTTGCAAGAGGGGAAGGGGAAGGAAGGTGCTTATTTTTATTTTTCTGCTTCTCAGCATTTTTGATGGGTAACAGAGGCACAGGGGAGGATGCGGTTCTACGCTGCATCTCAATCAGAAGGCTCTTTCATATGGAAGCATATTTTTGTAGCACATTTGTACAGAATTAACCCTATTTTGAGCTCCCAAACATTTTTAGAGATCTGCACATTGCTCAGATTTGATTCCTTCRGAAGATGTTGTAAAGTATGTATTTTATGTTTATTAATGTATTACAAATGTAAAATGAAATTTTGCTCGTCTAATAAATATGCACTGTGGAGGTACCAGTTTTCCTTTTATTTGCTAACTTGGATTGATTGGTTCTTAATGAACAGGAACAGCAAAACCTGTCATTACTGTAACTGTCTGGTTAGCATAAACAAAGGTGAGGAGAGTGTTCCTGAAGCAGAATAACTACATTGGGCGTAAGAAGCAGAGAGCGACCAAGTTGTTGGTAATAGAGTTCAGGTTAGTGTGTKGTGTTGCCAGGTTTCCTGGGATCCTGATCTTAAGACACACGAGTGAGTGTCCTGTCCGTGTGCGTGTCCCGTTTCTCCGTGGCCTTGGATCGGGATGCCCGCGATGGGGCAGTAGCGATGGCTGCTGTGCGGTGAATCGGGGCAGGTGGGAAGCTCTGTCTTTTTCTGCTTAGCCGCGTTTAGGGGCTAACTCTGGCAGAAATACAGGGAATGGGAAGTTAATGGCGAGTGGGTTCGAGCTGGCAGCTGTGCGGGCGGCTGGGATTTCCAGGAGCTTTGCTTTGCTTTGCCCACGGAGAGCGCTGGGCAAGCAGATKGCTGCATTGTAGGGGCCTGCAGGCAGCCCTGTAAACTTGAGGGGTTAACCTTGGGTGTCTCTGKGGGTGAGTGGGTGTGTTGGTTCGTGCTTGCAAACTCTTGAGTTCATTTTGAGCAGTTCTGCTGTTCTGAAGTTTTGTTAGTGTTAAATGCAGTAGGGAGGAGGGGGAAAAAAMCACATATTTTTCTAGAAGAGTTGAATGTCCCCAAACTTTGAACACTGCACAAAGCCTTTAGGGAACACAAAAGACTGGCTTCTGTTGAAATATCTTTCAGTCATGTCATGTTTGAAACACTTTGGGTAATCACAAACTGAAGTCATCCTGAGCACACATTTAAATAGAAAAAAGAAATGTCCGAATACAGGGTGAGTTGATTCTGGAATGTCTTCTCTTCAGGCAATAAGTATTAAGTATTTAATGTAAGTTATATCAGACATTGAGAGTAAATGTGGCAGTATCTAATGTTAATTTAAAGAAAAATGTAAACAGGTGTCTGGGAAGGGAGGGCTRTTAGCAAATGCTGATGTATGGTGTTGAAATCCAGGGTCCTATAGCTGTGTCTGTATTTGCTGGCATTAATCATGTGTCATGGCTGTGAAACCATACGCAGAATGAACAATAGACCTTTCTTTGTGAATGGAACTTGGCAATAAAAACACTTTTACTGAGAACCTTCCTTCCCTTTCATCTTCTGTTGCAGCCTTTGTACCCACGGATATGCAGTAACAGTGAAATGCAGAGGCTTGCTGCAGTAAAGAACATTGTGCCTATGGGAACATTAAGCATTTTAATCTCTAGGCTGAAAGATGAAATAGCYGGGGGATTTGGGTATTGTGTGTGTAGGAAAGAAACAGGAAGCAAAAGAGCAGCAAAGAAGTACGTAGAGTGATGGAAAACAGACCAGACCAAGGGTTAGAAGTGGCTGGGCCACATTTAAAGTGTCTGTGAACCACTTTGCAAGGTCCCATTTGCCTGGCATGTGTGATCACTTCCGCCAAGATAGCCTGGTACCTTGTCTCTCGCTGGTACATGTTGCCAGCTCRGTATATGGATCAAATCCAACTGAGTTATTAGCTGGGTTCTTGTTAATTAGCCTCTCTATCTGCAGGCATTATTACAGTTGGTCGATGCTCCGTGTGAAATGTTATTTCTCAAACTAGGCATTGCTCCAGAAGTGTTCTTGGGAAGAAAGACTGTGTCCGTCGGGCTCTTCCGAGCTCTCCCAGCCTTTTGTTTTGCAGCTCTCCCTCGTTYCTGTGCAGGAGCTTTTTAGACCAGGCCACAGAATCCCCAGCAGGCTCCGTGTCTTGTCCTGCCCTGCGCTGCCCAGAGGTGTGATGGAAAGCTCAGCGCCAGCTCCCGTCTCCTCCTCCCGACTGCCRTGAACAGGAGCTCCATAGACGTGCAGTGCCGCGTCTGTCCAGTCTTCTATTAACCCTCACAAACATAAAAATCCTGCAGCTTGAAGTGGTCTTTTAATAGGCGAGTCCACAGTTTTAGCATCCAGGTAACTTATCTTGGCCTAGCTGTATAAATAAGTGGAGCTGTGCGGACGCATACATCTCTAGTAGGCAAAGGGCACGTTGATAAAGATGCAGCCTGTGGAGCCTGATGTCATTTTTCTTTGGCGCACGGACTGCTGGTGCCTGTTCCCATATGAAAGCCTGAGCTCCGTGAGGACTTGGCTGTTTCAGTGGGAAGACTCTCCTCGCAGCATTTTGATGCTGTTGTGTGAGAACAAAGCYGGTGGCAGCGCTTTGTGGTCATCTTTGAGTCTTTCCTGTGCACAATGGCAATGCAAACATGAACTTGACAGTGGAATTAAGCATTTTCAGGTAAGCTTTCCCTAAACAGCTTAACTTCATTCCTGCAGAACTATTTTGGCATAATTTTAGCCTTTAAAAGTTCACATAAACATTTGCTTGGACAAAGAACACTTCTTTACTCCTTGGCTTTTCCTCCTTGTTAAAAGAAAGGACAAATAAAGTCACTGTGTTTGCCTATGGCAAATTCAGCCATTGTGAAATGCTAGTTAATTCTCAGCATAAAAATTGGCAGATTTTAACGTAGTCCCACTTGGCCAATGCAATCCTGAAAGATGGAAGAAATATTGGTGTAATTGTCACTTAAAAAAAAAAAAAAAACACAGAACATCAAAACTGTCTTTCAATTGCATTAATCAGCAATGATTAATTACTTTTCCAAGCAGTTTATCTTTGCCCTGGTCATGAAGCAGTTCCGTGAGATGTTAATCTCCCAACGTGTGCTGAGCAGGGCAGTGCTGTTGAGAAAGCTGGCTCTGCTACCRGGAGCAAACGTTCCACCCGAACACATGGGTGCAGGAGCCCTCCTGTCCTCATTTGAGGACATTTGAGTCGTTTGAGCTTCGGGTTGTGTGTTTGCTGTGCGCAAAAYGCTCACAAAACACCTTGCCGGTGCTCAGGCCTCCTTATGTTAATGTCCTGGCAAAAGAAATGGTCCAGTGTATCCGTCTGATGCAGAGGGCACGTTCAGCCTTTCCATTACGTTCTTCTTACCTCCAATAAAGGCTTCCTACCATTGCATCAGATAAAAGTAGTAGGTTTTCTTGGGTATAACTTCTTTGCAGACTTCAGGCTCACCTATACCCTGAGTTCTGCAGCTCGTGTTTGACCAAGCGGCTGGGCTGGGACTCTTCATAGTCCATGTCTTTTCACACTGTCTTATCCGTGCGAGCAGACCAAATTATAAGGGGGCTAAAACCACTCGAGGCATTTAAACCTCGTTGTGTTAAATGCACCTTGGTTACGGCTGCGAGGGGAGTGACTGGATGAGAGCGAGGTCGAGAGCTTAGTGAGCCGCTGGGATGAGCTGTGCATCCCGCCAGCCTTCCCGCSCGCCCTGCATAGGAGAACGTGTTGCCTGAAACTTCCCGTGGCGCTTGCGCTARGGCCTGGTCCCTCCCAAGGCGGGAGCAGACGCAGGGGGAGCTGCAGCTCYGCGTTCACAAAATGAGGAGGTTTCGGGCAGGGTCACACGCAGTTGGGGGCGGCTGCGCGAAGGAAGTCGGGGCCGTGTGACGGCGTCTGGTTGTTTCTGTCTTAGCTGGGAGGTGCCACCACGAAGCTTATCTGCCATCTGCGTAGATCTGGATCGTGAAGCTGTTAGTACGTTTGGGAGCCRGTTTTGTAAAACTGATCTTAACAGGCCAAACTTTTAGAGGTTGTGCTGTGCCTCACTTAGAAACAAAACAAAAAAAACAGCAGAAATGAGGCTCTTCTGGTTCCAATCCCAAGTCCTGTCTGAAAAAAAAAAAATGTCAATTTAGGCTTACGGTGAAGAAATCTTTTGAAATATTTTGAAGGCTTTTGTCTGTCCTCGGAGCCTCATCCCAAAAGGCTGGGAAATGTTGTGCTTGTTGAACAGAAGGCTCTGATATCTTCCATCCTCCCTGTCTTGCTCCCAGAGAAAACTGGGATGATTGATAAGGCCACGGGGATACTCGGGCTGTTTCCTAGCGAGGCATCTTGTTCTCAACTTTAGTGTGCAATAAACATTGTGACACAGCACGGGAAAGCAGGCTCTTATTTTTACTGCAGAAATAAATTTAGAGTTTAAGTTAATTGGATGGAGACACATTTGTATAAATTTGTCTGCCTTTTTGCATCGTTTATTTGAGGCTATTTTAGCCTGCCGAGAAAGTGCCTGTGAGCTAAAACTACAAAAGCTGCACTTAAAACTTCAGTGGATGCAATGGGTGTATGGACAGCTGTAGGGACCCCGTTGTCTGTGCCGAGCTGGTGCCTAGTTTGTRATGGGCACAGGAGGAAAGAGTGATGGTTTCTGTCCTCTTGGCAGAAAGTTTACAAAAGCAGCTGGTAAAAAGACTGTAGAAAATAAAATCTAGAGGAGCTCCCTCAAATTATAGGTACCAGCATTACCCAGACTCTTTGCAAAAGCTAGAGTTTTGCAGTGGTATTTCCAATATGCCAGCTTCCCCCTATTTCCCMAGCATTGAGAAGTCATTTGGTGGTAGTTACCGAACGAGGACTGATGGARAAGTTCATCACAGTTACCCTACTTTGCTTTTTATTTCCAGCTGCTGTTCAGAGTTGCATGCTGAGGGACGTGCGCGTCGAGGAGGCAGCTGGTCAGAGCATCTCCCCTGCCAAGGCAGCAGAGCTTGCCCAACAGCTAGAACTGCAAGAAATGGGAGGAAAAAAGGTTTTGACAAAAGGAGGAGAGAGGCAGACTCACATAACACCTTAGAGAAGAAACTTCAGGGCAGCCAGGAGAGGCAGGGCTGTCACAGCACAAAGGTAGGCTCTGTTCTCCCAACAGATCCTGGTTTTATACATGTGTGTGCACACCCTTCCTCCCTGCACGAAGTGAAACGCTGTCGAGTCCCAACACTGCTGGCCTGAGCTTCTGCTTCAAACAAAATCTCTGCAGAAAGAAGCCAGCAGAGAATGCAGCCAGTGACCCCTGGCTGTCCCYAGGGGAGTGACTGCGCTTCAGCTTCCCCCAGGTGCTCCACTGCCTGAYAAATCCCAATAGACTAATTAACATTATGTTGTTATTAATATGCTATTAAGATTATTAGATAAGGCATTTGACATCTCACATATTTGCTGAGGAGGGAAAGGGAAGCYGAAGTTGTCCTGCAGGATGATCACAGCTGCTCCTGAAGCACTGAGCTTTGTCCTGGCCCACAGGGACAAAGTCATAGGTGGCTCTGAAGAGTGCCAAAGACTGAATTTCTACTTATTCCTGTTTAACTCTTCTTGTCAGTTCTCCTGTACAATGAATACTAGTGACTGTAAGGACCTCTTGATGAARTAACAATCTGTAGCATTCTCTGTAGTCATTTCAAGTTTTTAAAAAGGGGCAACTGTTGCCTCTCTTACCAGTCCTTTAGTAATAAATGGTACTTTCTATTTTCTTTTTTTTTTAAGTGGATTTCTGGATTCTTGTTTTTCTGGCTAGTTGCAAAGACTAGAGACATTTTTTATTCAATCAGAAATCAGAAATCTGACACAGTTCCCAAATGAGGTTTAAAGACCAATAAGTCACAAGAGCTGGCAAGACTGGGGATGCCATCAATGTTACTGTGAAGCTGCCCTGTGTCTTGTTGTTGGTTAGGTCTACATAGAATGCAACTCATTGCAACAGATTTTACACACTTGGAGAAAGGGAATTCCTCCTGCACTTCTTGTTGCGCCGCGGGCTGGTTCAGCAGAAATGGACTTGATGATCTCGAAGGTCTTTTCCAACCATAATGATTCCATGAGTAATAAGGTACGGGAAATTCTCATCGGTGACGCGTAGCAGCTGGCCGGTCTCGTGGGGGATTGATTCCTCAGAGGGCAATGGCAAGCTTAGGSCGAGCGACTTGCCTAACAGATGGGAAGGATGAGCTGTGGAGATAAGATTTGCATTGTGATTGTTCGGTCAAYATATTCATTGTTTTGGTTTCCGTTTCGATGACTCTCCTTTTAGATATTCCTGATAATCACAAGGTAGAAGGGAAATCTCTGCAGAATGGTCAAAAGGGAAATAAGAGGGATCTCTCTAACAGCATCTMTCATCTGCTCTTTGTGTAGCTTCTTAAAGGGACCTGCTTACACAGCCTATCGTCCCTGACCTCCTGCTTTAGGGTAGCTTTTTAGGGCATGTTTTGATTTCAGACCTGGAAGATTCACAGAAAGACTGTAATCCTTTGGTTGAAGCTAGCAAAATTGTGACGCGACTAATCTTGATCTTCTAAGGTTTACAAACTTTCTATTATAAACAAAAGTAGAGACCTAGTTATATCATTTTAAGTCATGCAGTTCAGGAAGAAGGTTTTGTTGTTTGACAAAATGCTTCATTTTCTATGTTTTAATTTTGAGGAAAACTTCAGGCTTATCTGAGCTAGATTAAATTATGGAGAAAAGAGTGAAGAGGAGCAGATATGACAGGACGCTAAGCAAATAYCATCAGGAGTTTCCTTGAACCCTGAAAGTGTCATTGAAAATCACTTCCCATTTGAGGGCTGTTTCCCTGGATTAGGTTTGCCCTACTTGGCTTTGTATAGGATAATATCTGAGAGGAGGGTGGTGGGTTCGGGGTGACCAAAGCGAAGGGGATCCGCTGGCTTGGCTGGGAAAAGCACCGTGCCCTGATCTGAAGGGACGCATCTCTCGGGGTGATAGGTGCTCTTTACCTACCAGTACTGCTTGAGAAATCGTGTTTAAGATGAGAACTTCAACAGTTTCTGCAAAGATGTGGTGATGATTGAACTGACACTTTACTATCGTGAGCCGTCGAGGTCGGGCTTGGCGGAGGGGCAGCCCAGCGATCACCAGCTGATCCCCGAGCACAAGCAGCCCCGTTGCCCACCGCCGTTTCTTGCAGCGTGTTCTGCTGGCTGCGCTGAGGAGAGGAATTTTTCTTTGCGATGTTGCCTCATCCCCTGGTTTGTTAGTCAGAGTCTAGGAGTCCTGTGACTCACCGCACATGCACTCTGTGAATCAGTTTGGTTTCCTCTCTCGCTGTTGATTTCTATTAGTCTTCCCCTGAAGATATTTCTGTTCTTTCTGTGGAGATGGGAGGTGCAGCAGCACAGATACAAGTCATTATATTATTCAGATGCTCCTTGACACCATCCTGTCCTGTTGGACAGGATAACTGTCTTTTTAGGTCTGTATCAGCTGTAGGACAGGAAAAAGAGGACAGCGATTGCCCCAGCCCTTCTGGGGAAGGGATGCTGAATAACATCAACAGCAATAAGAAAAGGCTGCAAAGTAGATTCAGAGTAATGCTCATCTCCCAGCTCGGTGTTTGGGGTTGGGTGAGCTAGCTGCCCTTGGAGCCCTGAGGGGGGATAAAGCAACAGTCCACGTGTTTACCTGGGAAGGGCCCGTGTGAAATCTTTCAGAATAATAAAAGGGAAGTTATTCTCCCAAAAAGAAACTAGGCATTTTTGTYAGGGACCTTCTATGCTCAAACCGAGTTGAGAGAATGTTTTAGGTTATTAAACAGACCGCTCACACTGAAGTGGCCCATGGGGATCCAGTGTATCCTGTCACTGCCGATGTCAAGGGTCTGCAAACTGATCTCTTCTGCCACTGGAAGAGTTTAAAAATAAAGTAAAACCATCGCGCGTGGTTTAAAACAAACATTAATGCTAAAAAAATTACTAAAAACACAGTAAAAAAAAAAAAAATCTGGCCAGCCAGTTGTTGCCTAACTGTATATTTGCAGAGTTTGGTACTCGTTTGTTACAACTGTTAATCTATGTGAACTGAGCTGGGAGGGGAATGGGATGATATGGGAATTCTTCTGAAACTCTTGACTAGCTGATACTCGACTTCTGTAAAATAGGAGCACCTACTACAAAATAGGAGGTTCAATCATACGAGGAGCCAAAACAGTGGCTAATCTGGCAGGACAGTCAGGGAAAAGAAGTATCAATCATTTTACATTTAAATCTTGACCTTTTTTCAGGATATCAGTTACTTAACTGATAGCTAACTATGAAGAAACAGATAAGCCACGTGTACATCAGATTTGACTTTCCACAGCCACCCTAGCATTTATGTCATAGCCTTTCTATACCTTAGGGACATGATCCTAAGCAAACCCAGTKGCTGCTGTGAGAAGGGCAGGGTGGAGCTAAATTCCCCAGTTCCTGGGAACAAGAGGTAAGTGGCTCTGCTCGCTGCTTCTCCATTGGGCACTTCGCTTGAATTTGCTTATCGCAGTTTATCAGCTTTGGGGCTTTCCTGCGAAAGTGTTGTTTGCAACCACTGTCTGCTAGATAACTCGTAATTCTTACAGTGCTGCCAAAGTGATTTGGAGGGAAGCAGTCTTGCTTGGCTCAGCTGGATTTTGGTTAACATCAACCCTGCCAGCGTCCCTGGCAGCTTGGCTAGATCTCCACAGTGCAGGCTTGGTGTGGGAGGGAAACTCGTCAGATTCTTTAAAACCACAGACCTCTTTGAGGCACAGCCATGGAGTTAGGCTTCCTCTGTTTATTCTCTGAATCACAAAARAAAGTCAGACTTGTTATGGGAAATCAGGCCTGCCTTTCATAGCTGCACATGCGTTACTTCCCACTGAGGGCCGAGGGTGGGTATTACCTTGGCATCAGCAGCCTTCACCTTAACTAGCACGGCTGCTGACAAGTTAAGCAGCCCGTTGGTTCCATCTTCTCCAAATATGTTTATCTCAGACTTAATTAACAACGTAACTGTGCTGTTTAGTCCATGTTTGTAAAGCACTCTGATACTAAAGCATGAATATTTTTAAATTCCTGCGATAAATGACTGTTAATAAAATTATTGTTCCATTCTTAGTGCTTGCAGCGGCTAATCCAATTCCTGCTGAGCACCGTAACTTTGAAAGTCTCCTCACTAAAGCTTCTGCTTTCTTATTTGCTTCTTCAGATTGTATCTTCCGAAGAACCTGCAAATATTAAGTTCTTCCTCCTAGCTGCTAGCAGCATGTCATTTAAGTCTCGATAATAATTTGCAATTGTTCRGTATTGCGCAGCCTGATGATTGTTTGCAAAGAAGCCAAGTGACCTTTGAATTAAAAAAAAAAAAAAATTTCCTAGAATCTTTTTCATCCTTCCTGCTTCATGCTAATGGTAGTAGAAAAATGATGTGTTTATCCTTATCTAAGAAGTCTCACTGAATAGATGAGTCAGTCTCCGAGTGTTGGAACTGTTTTAAAAGCATACAGTCAAAAAGCAGCATAGATTTGTTAAAGGAAAAGAAATTCATTATAACCACAGGATATTGTGAAAGGTTTGGCCTTCACCTTTCTATAATACTTCCTTGGAGCTAGTGAGAACTCTAGCTCATGGTGTCGGTGTGGTAGGACTGCAGTCTGGACCTCTCAGGTTTCCTGAAAATTTAAAGGCTRTAAGGATTTAAAATACCAAATAAATCCCTCCAGGGCAGCATGATGTGCAGGCCAACACTGCAACAACTTTGGGTGTYAGAGAGTCATTTTGCAGAAATGGTTCAGTTTAATACGTTGCAACGCTGCAGCAGATTGACTGTAAAGGAACCCGTGAACACTCTCCGTCTGCCTCGGATGCCTTCAGCTTTAGCTGTCCGGAGAGAGCGTCCGAAGTAACACCGCGGGCTCGGCTGGGGCAGCAGCTCCGCATTCCCCTCGCTGTCTCCGAGCTGGCCATGCGATGAACGCCCCTCTGACAGGACTACGTTGCAAAGTCTGAAGGGGTGCTAGGCACAAAGGAACGTGACCGCTTGGGCTTATCAGTGAGATTACTGATGATCCACGCAGCCTCCAACTGCAGCCCGAGAACCCGCAGTGAAGTTCAAGTGCAATCTATAGCTGTTCCTCAGAATGACCCTGAGCAAGGCCAGGCAGTCGGGATAGCCTTCACAGAAGGGCTATCAAAGACARTTCACGTGGGAAGTTTTATTTTCCGTGCAGAGCTTTGTCTTTTAGAAAAGCTTTCTCGGTAAACAGCTGCAAACAACTGKAGTGGGAAGAGAAAGTCTGTGCCGTGAAAGAACAACGGAGCGCCTTGTGCAGTTCCCAGAAATTCCAGAATGGGGATTGGCCAACAATGMAGGTCCTGTAAGACGCGACCAGCAACGTGCGCCTTGCCCATCCTTGTTCCTTCCTTACTTCTTTGAACTTTAAATACTCTCCTGAGCGGACGAAGTGTGTGTAACTGAGGGATGTTAGTCTCTTGACATCTGTACTGTCGAGAAAAAGTCCCTGTGTAGCTCAGTGTTAAACATACACCCGCGAGCTGTTTTTCACTAGCTGAGCCAGGAACCTAACCTAACACAACTCCGTATCTCATGACAGCTTCGCCTTTCCAGGGGGAAGATAAGTAGTATCTAATAGTAAAATATACCCAGACAAGGTCTTCTCTATAATGTATGAAGAAACTTTTCCATGTAATGCTATTCCTCCGCTTAGCAGGTTTTGATAAGCAACTAGAAGTCTTGCATGAAATTGGCTCTTACATATGGCCAGCCCAGGAGCAYGAGGCGTCTGCCAAGATTCCTAAGGATCCGTGTTTCCTTTGGAGAGAACTGGGGGGGAAAGGAGAGGCAGACGGTTGCACAAACAGCCTCTGGACAGGCTGGCGTTGACTCGTGTTGTGTTGGCGTTCCCRCAGAGCTGCCGTAGCTCCGAGTTACTTGGGGAACAATAGCGAAGAAGCCACCGCGTTTCTCAAYTCTGCCGGGTAACGCGGGGCTGGTTTTGCACAAGCGCAGCCTTCACACGACGCACAACAAATGGTGTAAAGACACGCCGCCTTCACCGGTGTCCCGGCTGCAGCCCAGGCTGGAGTTTGCGCTCGTCTATTAGTTTGCCGTCAGGATTTGTCTAGTTCCTGTGTGTGTGGGGCACGGAGCGAGGATGTGGCCCTCGGAACCGCCCGCCGCGCTGCTGGCTCTCCCTGCAGCCGGGAAGGCGCCGTGCTGGGAAGGGGGCCGGGAATCCTGCCCTCGGCCTGGGGCGCGGGAGACGCTCAGCTCAGCGCGGCAGGAGGGCGGCAGCCGTCTCGGCCCGCGCCGCCCGCCCCGGTGCAGGGAAGGCCCCGGCACGTGGCTGGAGGAACGGGCTGCCTCAGCCTTGGGGCCGAACGGTGAGCGCRTGCGGCGCCGCCCGCTCCAGCGCCTCCGCGGGCGCAGAAGCGTTTTGTTGGCTGAGGCCGAGGACGGAGTACGKGCTGATGGCAGGAGGATGACTTGATTGTGTCACGGGGGAGCGTGTCTGCAGCGGGGCAGCCCTTGTGGGACTGCAGACCCCAAATACCGCGGGTTTCCGCGTTGCACCTTCCCCAAGGAGCGATACGGAGGCCAGCCTGCAGCCTACGGTCCAGCCTAAGATCTACGAGGGGATCTTAACTTCAGCGTTCGCACTATTTGCTTTTATTAATAGATGCCATTTATTTGTAATATCCCATTAACTTTGATAATACCGTATTTGCCTTGGGCTAATGCTTGGTGCACAAGATCCCAGCTTGCTGCAAAATCCGCCCAGCCTCTTCAAGCGCAATGTTGATTTTTGGGGGGAGCAGATTGACGAGCACGTTCACAAGCGTCTTTCCAAGCAGTTCCTATGGGCACACGAGCGTCCCCTTCATCCCTCTCCCTTCACTGGGAGAGCCCCCTTGCTGTGCAGGGGGGAGACCCGCCGGGCCCATCGGCGAGCTCTTCTGCAGGCTCCGCTCTTCCCYGTCTTCCTTTCCCGCTCCTCTAAGGATGTGGTTAATTCTACARCGTTGCAGTGTGGCTATAGCAGCAATTACTGTTTGCGTGGAACTGGATGGAAATGGGTGGTTACATCTGCTGCAAGTGTAATTAAGTCTGAAACGTCTCAGTGGTCACATTAGAAGCACTAATTTTAAGCTCCGTTATTGGTTTAGACTTATGACTGCTCGTTACACAAAAAGACAAAGTTTTTTTGTGTCCTTTAAATGATTTTCTGTGGGAATGCAAAAAAAAAAAAAGCGCTCTTTAAAGCATCAAGCCCATAATACCCGCTGCAGACTCCTTGTCCTGCCAAAGTAAATTAGTTARGAAACCCCAAGGCATTTTTTTGAATGGAAAAAATATCTAACCAGCTTTTCTTGTCTCTCAGTGAAACAAGCTGTGCCTGTAAGTTCATCCTATTGGAGACTTCCTCCCTGTTTGCATTCCAGAGAGACACTTTTAAGGTCGAGTTAGTCATGCAGAATTCTGAATTTAAAGCCATTTGGGATAAGTGTGTCATTTTGCAGGGTTTTTTTCCCCCCTTTGGGGAAGCAGGTTAGCAAGTTTCTACCTCATTGTATGCATAGGTGGAACTCTCTRTGGGGCTGCACTGCAGCCAGTTTTGAGGAAACTGGCATGGATTTGAAAGAGGGAAGCAGCAGAAGCAGCCTGTGTAGCATTGTTGGAGAGGTATTTTTGTGAGGATTACTCCAATACTGAGAAGGATTAAAACATGGAAAACTGGGTCTAAGCCCAGGAGCCGTGTCCGGAGCTGAAATGCCCATGGTGCTTGTGTGTGCTGACAGAGCCCAGGCGCGGGCAGCAGACACACAAAGTGTGTTTGACACGGTCCCCGCTCGTGACCTCCGGCCGTGGAGCGTCTCGGTGCCCGGCGCGCCGCCCGCTCCCACCGGAGCGCGTGCCGGCGGAGCGGGATCACCGCCGGGGCGGGGGGCCTCGCGCTGCGCCCGCGCGGCTCCGGCTCCGGCCCCTCGCTGCGCTCCACCAGCTGCGGAGGCTTCGTGAAGATGTCCGAGAATCCKTCGGTTTGGAAATGGTCAGAGTGAATTTCCATTGGCAGCGCTGATCGTTGTCTTGATAAAGTCCCGCTTATGGTGGTGTTTACTTGGGGCAGGGAGGGCTCTTTTGAACCTTTCCTTGTGCAGTGACAAGGTGGGGGGCTGGATACGCCTGAGGCTGTGGGGTCAGGGTGCTCTGAGCGCTTTGGGGACTGAGACGGGGAGAGCACGACGTCCCCCGCGCTCCTCACCGCACCCAGGGTCTCGAGAGGGGCCGGGAGAGGCGCCTGGCGCCGCGGGGGCAGAAGGGGATACGGCTTGTGGGTGGGGGGCTCCTGTGCTTGTTCTTAGCTCGGGTACTAAGGCCACAGAGAAGCACTAGAGCACAAAACCTTCGATGCAGAGGCAGTTGTTGGGAAAGAGAAACTCGGATCTCTGGGGGCAAATGCAGCAGGTGTCCTGGGAAAACGGAAAGTGAAACTAGTGTGCATGGTCTCGGTGACGTGGAGGCGAGCGGCGGGCTGGGCTTTGGTCCATGGAGCTGCCTCGGCTGCTGCAGACTGTCCGTGCTCGGCCGCTCGCCACCTTGGTGCTGATGCAGCAGCTCACGACTCAGAAAAGGACGAGCAAGGCTAGCGAGCAGCGAGAAAGCCCGTCTGGATATCATACTTCCATATACCCATCACCGACATAGGTACATTATTCCAAAGCTGCTAGTTTTAAGTTACTCTTTCGTGGTGAACCGCTCACCAGCTTTCGCTCAAGTTTCTCATAACTCGGCACGTGCTGAGGTGACATTGAAATGGTCACTCAGCGTCACTTAGAGAATTAAACCTGAACGTCAAGAACAGAAGCGAGCTGATGCTGTCCYATGTTATAGGAAGACAGACCTACCAAGGTGCCTGTAAAACCAGATGTGTAATCTTCGAAATGCCTTGGAGATGTGAATCATTTACCCTCCGGCTTGTGGTGGCCTTTCTCCTCCCTGGCRGAGTTGAATAAACCCTGAAATGTGTTTCTGAGAAGGCAGCACTAGCAAAGGAGTGAGAGAGCAAGTCAGAGGAGTGCCAGGTACCTGGAAATGAGTAAGGGATATAATCGATAACTGGAAAGTCGGTAACAACCTGTGTGTGGAAAGTCCRCCCTGGGCTCTGCGTCTCTGCCCAGCTTTCTGCCTGCCCAAGTCTTTCTCTTCTGCTGGAGTTTCCTGCGGTGTTGGAAGCTTGTGTCTGGCCAGAATGATGGGGAGGAAGCAGATTTTTGATTGATTTTCCTCCCTGTCTCTGTAGTCCGCTTTCCTGAGTTTGCAGCAATAGAATCGAAGATTTCTTGGGAGCAATTTTGAGAAATAATTTGAATTCAATAGGAACTAGACGGAATGTTTGATTTCCCCGGGAACAGCTGAACGTACAAAGTTTCCTTCTAGGAGTAAAATTCATTCAGCCTCTCGCCCAGGAACCAGCCCTTGCTGCAGGGAAGGCACCTGCTGAGGGCACTGTTTGAGCCGACCCAGGTAACTAATCACATCCCAATTCCGCTTTATCGGCCCATTAAGCACGGGCTTGCAGCCAGTAAAAACATCCGATATTTGGCAAAGCATTTGTAATTGGTAAGTGCTGTGGCGGAATAATGGAATCTGAGGTCTCAGAAATCATCGAGCGTGTCCGTTTCCAGCTGATAATCCCACAGAGGGAGCGAAATGGGAAGTGAAGAAAACCAAACAGGAGGAGGCAGCGTGTGAAGTGTTTGGATTTACCGCGGGGGCCCTTAGAGGGGTGCCGCCTGGCCGGGCTTTGAGGCGCTTTGGCTCGCTGGGACGGGTGTTTTCTCCCACTCCTTGCTGGTGTTCTGCGGTCACTGCTGTGCTCTGGGGGCACTGCTCATTCCCCTGCTCTCCACCCAAGCCTGTGTCCTCTGAGCAGAGATGCGCTCAGTGGGGACCCGTTTTCCTGAGCTTGGAAGAGCTTGATAAGGAAAGGAGGAGGTCACGGTGCGGGGACGGAGGCAGCAGAGCCCTGGGGCACAGGTCTCCTCATGCTGTTTGGGTTTCCACTTGGCCTCTGCATTTACCCAAAAGTGGGCATCTCCTTCAGTGGTTTTGACTGAAGTTCTCGGACCTTCTTGATGGCCATTTGCAGCTCTCTGGAGGGGCGTATCAAGACATAACTATTTTTTGCTAACCACGCTTTTGTTTCTTGCTTTCCTGGCATGGTTTTTGAGAAGTTTGCTTGGGCATCTTCTGCGTCTTGCAGCCCGTGTCCTAAGGACTGGTTTCTGAGCTCTGCACGACCTCCAGCTGATGTCCTCTTCCCAAGGCAGAAATCCTGTCCACAGGTGACTGTAGTTTAGGAGATGCTCCTGCAGCCCAAGTGAAAGGCTACTCTGCCTGGACAAACTTAGGACACCCATGGTGTGAGAGGGTCGCACGGACCTCTCTGCTGGCCAAACAGATGGGGAAGGAGGGACAGGCAGGGGACGGTGGCACCTTGGGCCCCCAGGGGATTGTGTCGCCGGGCTGAGCCCCCAGCTCAGCTGCCTCTGGGTAGGGCTGCTGGGTAGGGCCCTGCTGGAAATCACGACGCTGGTTGCAAGCAGCCCTGAGCAGCATTATTAGAGAGGGTCCTTCTGTTTCAGAAAGATAGGTTCAGATCACGTAAAAGAGGCTTCCTCTAAATGCCTAGAGCTGGGGGAAGGGGGAAAGCAGGATGCTTGACTTTTGTTTCGTGGTATCCAGCCTCCGAGGCACGCAGGTCTCTCTCGGTTTCTATTTTGGTTTGATTTGCTCTCAGGAGGACAAGAGGGAACCTAGAGAGAGCAGACAACGCTCGGGCAGAGGCAGGGCGCTGAGGCAGGGCCTGGGTGCCAGTTCAAGAGTCGTTATTTCCCAGCCGCCCCTTTCTGCACGAACACGACGGGTACGAGTGCTGAGCGGGAGCGCTTCAGCTCTGCCACCCGTGCCCGGCTGAACTGCCCCRTGGGTGCTCCCAGAAGGGTCAACGCCTCCCCTGTCCCTGCTGGGGGTGACAAAYGCGTGCAGTCTGGGCCGTATCAGCCATCCTGTCCTGCTGCGGGTGTTYTGTATGCGATTGCATGTCTGCCACCAGCACTGTAATACTCTAGTAAACGCCTTGGGTTTGGTTGGTCAGTCCTGGAGCCGCTGCCCTGCCCTGGAGCTTGTACAGTTGGTGCTCAGAGTTCCACTTTCAGGTTCTGGGGCACCGGGAGCGTTTCCCTGCTTGCCAGCCTCTGAAATGAAAGTTCCGACCTTGCATCTTTCCATTCAGTTCAAGTAAGTAAAAGCCTGCTTTCTCGGCAGAAAAAGGTGAAGCTCTTCTAGTATGAACATGCACTTTAGGAAAAAAAAAAAAAGTTTAGAAATATTTATTTTATAACTGACGCGCAATTTAAGCTAACTAGTAGCCTTGTATTTTCYGAGAAGAAACATCTGGGCAAAGCTCATTTTTGTCCCAGGCCCATATCATAATTCTTTTCCCTCGCTGCTTATAGCTATAGCCTGATTCACTTTTCCTGAGGGAGTGGATGGAAAGACCTGATGTCTTCATAGCTGTGGGAAAAAGCAGAGGCAGCAGCAGAAACCATTTCCTTAGGAGAAAGCAGTAGGTGAGTTCTGGTAGAACTGACGTTGCAAAAGGGAACGGGTGGGATAAAGRGAAGAGGCCCCTCAGTGAAGACAAGCACGTTGTGGAGCACAGTTGGTGAAGAGCGTAGTCCTAGAAGGTCAAGTGCCCCGAGGAACTGTGCAGGACTGTGTTGTGGTCCCACCATTGGATTCGTGCCCGGCCAGCCCGGCGCAGGGCTCTGCAGGCACTTGTTGAGATGTGCAGAGGTGGAGGCAGACGTGAGCCCGGCGTTGCTGCGTGCCCAGATGGAACCCAGATTCTCATCTCGCTTCCTAGGCCTGGCTTTCCTACCTGGAATGAGCATTTCTGAAATGCCTATGGGGGTGGAAACCTCGTCCTGTGGAAGGAGAACGTGAGCTTCAGTTGTGCAATAGTCTCTGGTTCCTCAGGGTCAGCACAGATGAGCATCGTGAGAGGGAGAAAGGAAGTGCTGCCGCCAACCTCCACGCTGGCGCTTCTGAATTATGGTGTGTTTGCTGGAAGAGGGCAAAATAAGTACCTGTTGAGTATGCAGTTAGGGCAGAAGGAGAGCAAGTGAGTTGGAGAACTCAGTCTTATCCTGTAGTGCATCAGCAATGGCAAGCAGGAAGGATAAATACAAATCTCCCCTGTATTCAGTTTTGCTTCTTTTCTTTTTTTTTAAATCCTCTCCATAAATTTCTYGTGAATCACCAGTGAAGAGAGGAACTACAAAATGAAGCTGGCCATTAAACTGGCAGTGAAGCCTCAGAATTAACCTGGCAATTATTTTACCCGAGGCAGAGTTATGGGGAGAGCAGGAGCCCGTCGTTGTATGCGATGCCGTTCGCCCACCGRAGAGAAACATCAATCCCTTTTCCTAAGGGGAAAATCCCCTCCTCCTGCCGCTCTACCGAGGGGGCTGCGCAAAACAGCCCCCTGCTTGGGTTCTATTTGCTTGTTTTACAGGGTGTGTCCTTCAACAGAGGGGATGCTAGAGCTTGTTGAAACCCAGGAATTGCCTGGTTTAATCCACGAGTGGATGTTGTTGTGGTTTATTTAATTCCAAAAGCCATGTAATGGACAAAGAGACGTAGCTTCCAAGTTAGAAATGGCTGTAAGCCATGTTCACWGGGCCGGGGAGTTTTTAACCTGCAAATCCAATGCTGTTTGTCCCGTTTTATGCTGCTTTTTCTCTGAACTTCCAGACCAAGATAACTAAGGTACAGGCTGTTATGGAAGGCTGTGCATGYGCAGTGATAATGGAAACAGCAACTTTTTTTTTGTGGAAACTGGCTAAATCAAGACTTGAGTACATTCAAATGGCAAAAATTTACTGCTTTTYAGAGTTTTATGCCTTCACCAACAACTTCACTGAGTTGCTCCATGGCTTAGGTTCTGCTGTTTGCTTTTAATTTCTGGTTTTCAATGAGATAAAAGCATAGCAAAATAAATSTGCCATTACAGGGGAAGTCCATAGACCTTAGGCTTTCCAGTGAGTGGAACTGGTTCTTTTCTTAGAAAAACAAGACAGGRGGGGGGGRAAAAAAAATAAAAAAGAAGGGCTTTGGGCAACCTGCTGCTGTGTGCATAAGCAGCTGCATGGATTGAAGCGTGCAGGGAGCCGGGCTGCAGTGTGCTGGCCCTGCCTCGGGAATGCGGTTGTGCCCACGCCGTGTTCGCCCCCAGCTGCTTGGCCATCGCTAAAGGTAAGAAAGGAAGGTCCAGCTGCGTGCTTTGCAGGTTGTTCGGAGGCCCGGCGGCCTTCTGCCTGGGAATTAACCCTTCCTCCTCTCTCCGGACCTCCCGGATCTGTGCACAGAGGACCTCTCTTTATCCYCGTGTGCTGGAAATTTTTTAAGCTATTCAAAAGCGACCTTGGCAAATATTTCTTTATCAGGCAGAGATTGAGAAAAGTCCCAAGTACCTTGAGGTTGTCCCAGCCTCTTCCTGTGGTTTTTTTTGTACTCACTGATATATATATATATATATATATATAAATTATATCTATATATAATATAGATATATATAAAAATTTCTTTTTTCTCTCTTTTGTTTTTGTATTCTCCCTATATAATCCAGGGAGCTAGAAGGAAAAACCTTTCTGAGAGGTTGGTAGGGTCATCTGGCAGCTGCCCAGTGAGGCCCTGCTGTGCTGAACTTCCCTGAGAAAAAGCAAACTGCAACGTTGTCAGCTCAAAACCGATAATAACAAAAAAGCACTTGCTTGCTCTTGCCGTTTAAAGGGAAAGCAGCAGGGGTTGTTTTACCTACCTGTATAAGCAGGCAGGAGTGGAGGTGAATGCTGGAGGGGAAAGTGCTTCTCCATCTCCTCCCGGTGCTGGAGGTGCAGCCCAAAGAGGGGCCCTGGGTGAGCTCTGGCTGCGAGGGCAGAGGCTTTGCTGGGTCCTGCAGCAGCAGCAACACTAGAGTTCAAATGGGAAACCTGATAGCTCAGAGGTTATTATGGTATGTGGATATGTGGAGATATATATGTATAACCTACAGCTGTAGAGTAAGAATCTCTCCTGCTATTGTAACTGCCGCTGTGCTCAAAAATAGGACAGCAGAAAACTTGTGAGCCTGTGTGTAGCCCAGAGAATATCAGTGGGTGCTGATTCAGTGGGAGAAGGTCCGTTCACTGCCTGTGGTGGTCTGGGTGGCAGGTGGAAAGTCAGCACGAGGAGCTGCAGCGGCCACCAGGGAACACGGGTCACCCTCCCATGGCTCTGCCCGGTGTCCTGAGCCGTGTTTGGGCTGCCTGGCTAACATGGTCACATCTGCCTTGCGACTCCTCCACTTTTAGGTGTTTTCCCTTTGTCTGTCTGGATGTAAAGCAATGGTATCAGCACTCAGGCAGCTACAGTTTTGTTTAAGTTAATGAGTCTGACACCTCCTGTAGTTTCCTTACATAAAAACTTACCTTGACTTTTAGATTAGATATTTTAGATATTGCCATAGACACGATACATTTTTATACATTTTGAAAAAAAAAATATAAAAAAATCCATTCTCCATTCCAGAGTGGATCCCAGCCTGAAAAGGAATTATTTTGTCTTTAGAGTTTCAATACAACCACGAGCTCATTGAAAACTTAGATAATTACTTCTGTGCTTCAGGAAACAAAAGGTTTCTCTTGAGGTTGTTTTTTTGTTTTTGCTTTAAACAGACTTGGAATCAAAGACAAAACACTAGGTCGATTGCTGGGCTGTAGTCGGACCGGGGCACGGTCACGTCGTCCTCCTCGTCTCAGCCTGAGCTCCGCGTTTGCTGCCCTCGGTTCAAACGCCCCAGCCCGGCCGGTGCTCTGTGCCGGGGGATCCCTGCAGCGTGGCCAGAAGCAGGGCTAAGGTAACCGTGAGCATCTGCATTGAAATCCAGTCAGTGTGTTCACGTGGTAACTCGTGACCCAGTCGAGATACACAAGCACCGCCGAGCCAGGAGGAGCTCCGTAAGATGAACCTGCAGTTCCTCCTCCCTCACATCTTGCCCTGAACCACAAGGTTCTCCCTTGCACCAACAACACATGTCCCCGAGGAGCAGAGCTATTGCCAAGGGCTTCAGAACGTTTCTCATTGTGACTGATTTTTGATAACACCTAGCTAGAATCCACATGCTGGTGCTGGGCAGCAAGGAGGCCACAGAAGGACCTATACGAGTCCAATAGGAGTTTATTTTGAGTTGTCTACATGGTGATCTAGCCATCCTGAGCCGTGCGAGCTGCCCCATGGAGCGCAGTCACGCATGCTGGGCTCTCTGCTCTGATACTCAGCGTGTGCCCCAGGGTCTGTGTGCTCTTACACGTGGGGTGTACACCCCACTTACACTCAGCGTGTACCCCAAGGCCCCCCTTCTGTTTTGTGCTGGACTGGAGGAAGAGGAACAGAACCAGAAGAGTCACAAGAAGCCTAAGTCATGTCTGGAGAGAGGTAGACTTCTCCTATGCAGAAAGTTAACGATTCTGGGGGGTGGCTGGGGCAGAGGCTTGGAGTTTGAGCTCGAGATTTACCGTGTTAGTGTAATGCAGAGACCTGCATGTCTCTGTGATGTTGACGGACTCGTGGTGTGTATGGGTTCAGTGCAGAGAGGTGTATTCGCACGAGCACAAGGCAGCAGCAGCAGCAGTTGTAAACGCAGTTTTCACGGTTTCGAAAGTAAACTACGGCCACTTCTTCCTGCTTTCTGGTTGATGTCACCACCAAAATTCCCTAGGAAGCGGTTCCCAAGGAGGGGCCTGTCCACGCTTGGGTTCGGATAGTTGCTTTCCTTCTGCCAGGGAGACAGTGCCTCGCTAACCTGCAGCGCTTTGGTACGCTGGTGCGGCATCTCCTCCGTCACACGGCGAAACTGCCGCTCTGGCTATTGGGAAATACAGGGTGACTGTAAGGGCTTTGTAACCCAGTCCCCAGTCCAGGATAAGCAGATAAGGCAAGGCCGGGGAATAGTGGGAGTTTTAGACAGTCCTGTCCTTTCCTGGGGCGATAAGGAAATAGATTTGCTTGTTAAGGCTGGTACAGCTCTGGGTTTTGTGATGGTGTGTGGCTCTGCAAGGACAGTGCCGAGACATGTGATTACATTTTAGGAATACAAAGCCTTGGCTGTTAAATAGAAATTGGAAGCTATGACTCGTACTTGATTATGAATAAGGAGGACAAAAATAAACCACACTTCCTGTAATTCCTATTAAATCAGTGGATTCAAGCCCCTAAAGTGGAATTGTCCTCTGTGAAGGAATGCCTGGACAGGAGAATTCCTCCCAGTGCTACCTAGAATAAGGTCACTGTCTACGGAGAGACAGGTCTGGTGCCTCTGCTTGCTTTGGTGGTGAGCTCTGATCAAACATTCTCCCCTGGGAGGTGGGAAAGGTTCCTGTGCATCACCCAATAGAATAAAATGTTCTACATATGGACTCTCTTTGGATCGTGTTGAGGGGCAAATCATCCCTCTCTGGATGTGAATGCCCTTTGAAGGCCACAAATGCTTACCATTAATTTCACTTCTAGAGATGTAAATTGATTGGAGGGGGGAAAGAAAAGGAAGGACAGATTTTGAGGTGGAGTCTTTTATTTGGTTGCTTATTTGGGGGTATAGGGAATAAGGCAACAGAAATCACAAGGTGTAACACAAAGCATGTTCCCCGAGTAACAGTTTGTTTAAGATAGGTCAAAAATGTGCCACAAAGACCATTAAAGTGTGGAAAGGGCACGTGTATACCAATAGGACAAGCGTGTGTGCATCTCCTTTCGACAGGGGAACATCTGCAAGAGACGAGGGGGCAGTGAGGAGTCGGAGGAGGGCGGTAGGATGAGGCCAAGATGCTACCCGAGCTGCCGAGAAAGGATCCCATAGAATTCCCTCTAACTTGCCGCAGGAGGCCTGCATGCCGCATCCCGTCGCCTGCGTGTGAGCCTTGCAGTGAGCGAGGAAATGTTTCCTGAAGAGCTTTGGGAAGGGGGTGGCCCCTTGGCAGCGTCAGGGTGCAGAGTTTCCCAGTCAAAGAGTTACAGGGCATGGGGCAGGATTAAGAGGCAGCGTTTCCGAGCTGAGGAGGTGAGGAAGGATTCCCTGATTACTCTGCTTTATACCCAGCGAGAGCTTGTGACGGCATGAAAAGAGCTGAAATCAGTGGTTTTCACTGAAACTTTAAGTGAGTCTAAACTGAACAACTGCAAGGATTTCGCTAGTCCAGAAATATGTTTTAAGCTGTAGAGACTGAACAAAAAGATGACTAATTGTCCTTTGAACAAAATGACGACTTTGGACAAAATGGCAAGCATCAAGCTGTTTGTTCCAGGTCAAAAATCTCTTCTCTCTTAAAAATCTAAATATATTTTCTGTGTCAGTCAGGATTTTTTAGACAGACTTCTTAGTTTTTCTGATTGAATTATCTTTTTTGGAGAGAAAAAAAGCAATAAAGCAAATCTAGTATTTTTTAATATGTATGTGTGTATATATTTTTTTTTTTTTTTCAGCTAGGCTGCTAAGTGGATTTGACTCTTACCTAGGACAGTTTTACTCCCATTTATCTTTTTCAGATACAGATACACTGCTAAAAGACTCTATTTCTGTTTATCGTTTAAGTAGAGACTTTAGCACATAGTTCACTAAACGAAGTTAGTCGCTAACTCGTTACTGACAATATCTCTTTGTAAACTTGATTTCTGTCTCTCGTCGTTATTGAGAAGGAGCCTTTCGGGGGTCTAGCTGCTTCCATCGAAGTCCCTGTAAAAGCTTCCATGGATCGTAATCTAGAATGTGCCAAACGTCGGGTCTGAGGAGAGTCCTGTGCCAGCTGAAGGCCTCCCTGTGCAGTGGGGGAGTTTACACCGAGCTCAGTTATCCTGAGCCCCATCCCATGTGCCGCAGCTAACCGTCTCTTTTATTTTTCTTTTCGCCTAGGAACTGGTCAGTCTTTGGCCAGTTTAAGAAGCTGGCGGCCTGCTGCATTTAGCTCTTTATCATCAGCAATTAAGAGGGAAAAAAAATAGGATACTGGTCAGACTGCTGCAAAAAGGCTTCACTACCACAGTGCCAGCCATGCACACTGTG
Organism: Eudromia elegans; assembly: GCA_003342815.1. Taxonomy (NCBI): domain Eukaryota; kingdom Metazoa; phylum Chordata; class Aves; order Tinamiformes; family Tinamidae; genus Eudromia; species Eudromia elegans. Next base: position 588,817 of record PTEX01000031.1, on the reverse strand, counting down.
ATGAGCAGCTAAGGGAGCCAAGGATACAGGTAAGTGCTCTATCCCTCCTGGAGCCCGTCGCCTTTCCAGCTCCTCCTGCACCACAGAGCGTGCCGTAAGGACCTCTCCATTCCCAAGGATCTGTTTTAATTGCAGATAAGTGCAATTCTTTGCTAAAGATACTAACAGCTGAATGAAATTCCCCTAGAAATTAGTACAGGGTTGTTATATAAACCTTTCTAAATGTCTTTCAGATATTTCTATTTACAGAGTTGATCGTTTCAGCATGGGTGGGACCTATATAATGTTTTGAAACAAGTTCATTCTAAAGGCGATGAAGACTTTTAGCTCTCTCAGCCTTTGTCAAGAATAGCACAGAGTTTTCTGAGAAGCCTGGTGGGAAGTTTGGCACCACTGTGCAATCAGGATACAGAACACCCCGTGGCTAGATAATTATGATGTGTGTCAACAGCAGTACACATCGACTCTGCTGGGATCCTTGTAAGTGGATGTTACCATCCTGTTTAAACAGTGCCCAGATCAGGCTGGTTGCAGGTGCTTTTTCTTTGGGTTATATCACATGGGATCAGTGCACGGCAGAGCAGGTTGTGCTGCCACTGCTGTCCAGCAGAGCAGAGAAGCAGCCTGGGTGGGATGTAGCTCTTGGCGCGGGGATGAGACTCTGCCAGGCAGAACAGGGACAGGAACGGGTGTGTAAAGCCCTTTAAAAGGATCATCACCACCACAAGGACAGGCAATAATCCATTACAGGAGAAAAATGACAATGTGGTGACACCAAGATGTCCTGCAATATCAGATTGAAAGCATTTGGCAGAAAGTTCCTAATTAACAAAATATGTCCAAAGCAAAATCTTCTATTCCATTCTCTCCAACTAATTGACTATTGTTGGGAAAAGAAAAAAAAAACATCATCTCCACTATACAAAGGTATTTGGACTCTTTCCTTCCTTCATTGCTGGAAACATTTGCTGTATAGCAAAGTTAAAGTAGCCCACAATGAACTGGCTCCTCGTAGTATCATTTGCCCTCTTTACTAACCAAGATCTCTACCTACAGCCAAGCTGGGGGTGCATTGCACTTGCAATGCTGTCTCACTAAATCTACCTCTAGGGGCTTTCTGGCAGTAAGCATGTCTCTAGCAGGCTTAGTTCATTCCGAACATCTTATTTCCTTACAGGTCACTATAGAACTGAATTGAGTTCTTCCTCTAAGAAGACATTCAGAAATCTTTGTAAGATAATAATCCACAGCTAATTCAGAGGAGCCACGTCCTGCCAACCTTACAAGAGACTTCACCCAGTAAGTGTGTTTCTTGCTATATATTGAGCTGAATTTTATTGCTACCTTGTTAAATTAGCAGCCTTTCTGAATTCTGCTTTCACCCACTTCAAGTGGAAGTTTTTAGTTGTAAGATCCTTTGTTCAGTGCAAACTACAAAATCCACGAGTCCTAGGCAGGCTCACGGATTTTCCCTTCTTCTTTGTGTTTAGGATTGTCTGACACTGAGCTCTATAGGTAAGATAATTACATGCAAATATGAAGTCAGTTTGAGTGCCTGTTCCTTTGTGCTTTTGGATGCTGCCATTGCCAGGAAATGGAAACCTTTGAATATGGAATTCACAACAGAGCTCAAATTGATCTTCTTTTGTTTATGGACTTGTACATGAAAATAAGCTTTTAGTCCATGAAGAAATAGTTGCACTGTCTGGTTCCTGCAAAGACAGAGCTGCTTGACAGAATCTCTATGACAGAATCATTTCCTTAGAATGTATTTAAGTGTGGCTAGACTTACATTGGTACTTACCGTTTTATAAGGAGCAGATTATGCATAGGAATGGTGGTGCTGCTGTCACCCCGTGATGCTCTTACAGATTCTTACACACTGCATTTCTTCAGAGCAATGTTAAGGCTTGGTAAGTCGTTCTGTGATGTTCCTGCTGGGGAAGGAGCTTTGCGAGTGGGAGCAGAGATTGCTTTCTGCCTTGCCATCTGGCTGGAGTCTCATCCTGGCTGGCATTACCCTCTTGGAACCAAGCATTTTTGCTACACGATTCTCAAATGTGGTGATTCGTATGTTTGTGTAAGGTATGATCTATATGGATTAATAATATAGATTATATCTTCAGTTGCTGCCAGGCCTATGTTGTCTTCCTTACCCTGAAGGCCTGACTTCTGCTGCTTCCCATGCCGTGGTGTCCCTGGGCCAGGAAAGGCTGTGGCCTTAGCGGGGGGCAGTGTTATACTAATGTAAACGTACGGTGTTATACATATAGCATTGTATACAGGACTTTAGGAGACGCAGAGATTCAAAGGTTAGCAGCTCATGGGAATCCATGCAGACCCCCAACCTGCCTTCCTGCAGGAGGCAGCGTTTTGCTCCTCCCTGGGCAGGAAATGGGGAGAGATTTTCTATCTTAAACATCAGCAATCCCTGCTGCCTTTCGGGGCTCCCCAGCACGCCACCTGCAGCCGCCGCAGGCCTGGTAATTTTCTTTTCATTTTATTGTTCCACTTCCCTTTTCTCAGCTGCCTACTCGACACATCTGAGAGCGCCTGCCTCAGTCACATATTAATAAGAAGACCACGTTTCTATTAAAACCCTTGCTGTTTTTCAAGAGGTACTTGAGGGATCACTTCATTTCTCGGAAATGAGCATGAGTTACCGAAATGCCTCCCATGGAAGAGTCTGGTGGTGCACGGCAGGGCCGTGCAGGCACCGGAGCCAGCGCAGTGCCTGCAAGGACACTGGGAATTCCCTGCCCTGGGAATACCCCACCTTGCCTCGAGCTGCAGCCAAATCAGGCACCTTTGATCCATCTCCTTGCTGTTTTTATGGCAGTCCAAATCTGTAACTTGAAACATTTCTTTTATGAATTAAACCTTGTGAAGGAGAGGGTGAGGATTCACTGATGAACCCCTCTAATACCCTTCTTTCCTTCCCCCCACCAAGAGCTAATGATAAGTGCTTTGCATCTACAGCTAGGGTTTACAGCAAGATAAGGATAAGATACTCTCAAGCGAAATAATTCTGCTTGAAAGCAATCTCATGAGCAGGTCTTTCTGCAGGGGGCTTGCAGTGAAAACATCCTCAACTCAGGGCCGTTGTGAATGYGGGTAAATGTTCATGAATGCGGGTGACTGGTGGAACCACCGTCGCGGGCAGTGTCTGAGAACCAGGCAGATGAGGCCCTTAGGGACATGGTTTAGCAGGCATGGGGGCGATGGGTTTAACGGTTGGACTCGATCGTCTKGAAGGTGTTTTCCCCCTTTGATGAGCTTTCCTTGCAGCAGAGAGCTGGAAAATTGAAGCAGCCTGGTGTTAAAGAGGAGCAGGTAAAGGAGGCAGGTGCAGGAGGGSCATGACCAGCCCCGCCACTTCCAAAGGAAGACTCCGGCTCTGTCCTTTCCTGAGCAGGGGCCCAGGGAATGAGGAGCTCTGGTTGAGAGGATGGTTTTACCCACAGGCCACAGGTAGCAGCAGTGGGAGCAAGCGCCGGTGTCCGCTGTGGTCCTTGGTCCCACCACACTGTGCCTCCGTGTTCCTAATGGGCTCATTTATCTGCTCCAAAGCGCATCGTCGGGAATGAAAACAGCTTAAATCCAGGTGCTAGGAGCATGGACAACGTTGAGAAACTGGAATTTGCTTAGATTCCTTATTGTGCTTAACAGCTTTTCTTGGGGGTGAAGGGCAGAAAGGGAGGAGGCTTCAACTCCTTCACCCCAAAGACTGGGTCAGCTGCTCCAGCCGCTCTAGGGTGGATTCTTTTTAAAGGCTGCCATCAAGTTAAAACATGTGATTTATCTCCTAATGAAACAGCATCCCCACCCTTGAGTCAGAATTTAAGGACACAGAGGCTCTCATGTGCCTTTTWAAAATAACAGCTCTGAAATGATTTACATGTGCCGTGCTGACTGTGCTGGAGGCCGCCACGGCATCGTCCTCCTCCTGAAAGGACGCGGCAGGGGCTGGGCCTGGCAGCGCCCCTGTGGGAACGGGGACGGCTCGTGCCCGACGTGGGTGTTCGTTCTGTGCGTGCCCGTCACCCGGGCGGCAGCGGGGCTGCTTGTGCAGGGCTCTTGTGTCATTACTGCTCTTTTCAGTGAAAAGGGAATGAAAATGAAGAGGCGACTTGGCCCTGGAAGCACCAAATCAGAGGAGAAGGTGAAAGCGGCGGAGCGCGGAAGGTGGAGCAGAGCGTGCTCTAAAACCCCTAGAGCAAAGGAACTTCAAAGGAAGTCAAGCAGCAGCAGGTTCACAGCATCCCCTGCCTTACCTAGGCCTGCCTCTCCAYGTCACCAGTGAAGGTCACCTGTGACTCGGGGCAGGCGTGCACAGCAGTCTGCTACCAGGAGAGTATTAACATTGCTTCCAGCTAATGACCGGATAACTGCCAGCGTCCCTTGCTAACCGCAGGCAGCAGCGGGAGCTTCCCAAGCCGCTGGGGCTGTCCTGCTGGGAGCGCTCCAGCAGCCCTCAGGGAGGACTCCCCTGCAGGGCTCTGCGCCGGTGTTGGATCCGTGCTGCTGCTTGTGCTCTGCACACACGTGGCGTGATTCAGTGTCCTCTTGGGGCCCAGTGTCATGTTAATTAACGCATAAATACAAATCCAGCGTTTAAGGGAATGGAAACTGCTTTTCTCATTCCAAAGGTCAGTTTGGACACCTAGGGAAACAAAGCATGCTCTTCTGTGCAGAGCCATGGAGTCGCTGTTGTGGATCTGCCAGGTGATGTCAAGCAGGAGCTGATAAGATCACCCGGAGGAATGCGATCCAGCAGAGAGCAGGCGGCTCTACGGGTGCCTATAGCCAGGTTTCCCAGGAAAACAAGCAGGCAGCAGCGTCTGGAAGGGCCCTTCTGAGGAGCAGGGTGCTGGCGCGTCCCTGTTGGGAGCTTGGAAAATGTCTCAGAAGAAAGCAAGACGGGTTAGGAATCGCTTTTGCCCCTGAAATTAAATTTAAATTTCTGAATTTAAATACCTAAATTCAAATTCCTAATATGTTCTAACACAAAACCTGAAGTAAACCATATGCCTCTGCTACCCATGCTTTTTTATTTAGCATGGTCCATTGTTTCTTGAAGGCCAAGTTTTCCCCAGGCTACTCTCCCTTTGCTTTCTCCTTTGATTGAACAGATCCTTTGTTTTTCCTCTTGGAAACTGCCTCCCTCTTCCTGCTCCCTTATTTYTTCTCCCCTTTTCCTCCCCTTCTCAAATCAGGGACGTGGCAGCTCCACGGAGCTCAGGCTTTTGGGGCATGAGGGAGGCTAAGCCCAGCACACGGGAAACGCTCCCAAAGGCGGATGGAGTTCTCTTCCCTGCCTTTAACAGCATGGATATATGGACCTTAAGCGCCCTTTATAATCAATGAAGAGAAATAAGAGCTTCGAGGGCACAAATCCCCTGACCTGTTCTACGTTATGCTTTAGGATGAATGAAACGTCACAGTCGTCGTTGCCTTTATTGTTCAGATCTATGAGGGTCATGAGTATATTCACCTGRTGCCTTGTACTTCTTCAGGTCTATTTCCGACCTGCTTGGTGACATTGGGAAGTCACTTTGCCATCTGTACAGTAAAGTAACGCCGTGATTTGACTAAAGTTTATAACATGGTTATGTTTTACTTCAGCTGTTATCCCCGGCTACTTTTGCCTGCTTTTTACCCTTTGGACATTTCTGCAATAAGGACTTGTGTCATTGCAGTAATTGGCAAGGCCTGGTCCGGCTTTGGCAGCCAGCGGGGTCGGATTGTGAGACCCCCCCTCTCTAAAGGCCATTGCTTCCCTTGCCTGGCGAGAGCCAAACCCTGGGCTTTCCTACTCCTGCTGCTGGCTCCGGCATCAGGGGGATCCACAGGACAGGGAGGGTTTTCTTCTTAGCCCGTTCATCCTTTGCCACTGGCCGCCTCTGGTGCCTGCAGCGGTGTCGGAACAGCTTGCYGAGCCCGCAGGGAGACGCCGCGCCGCCCCTTGGGCAGGGTCTGCTGCTCTGCTCCCTGCTGGAAGCGTCTGCCYGAGGTCCCCCGAGCCGGGAACGCCGCTGCCGCACAGCGGAACGTGGCAGGGACCTGGGCAAAGCACCGCGGCGCTGAGCAGAAAGCACAGCAGGGAACCCGCTCCGTGCAGCGGCACCCGCAGCGCTGGCCAATCGTTAGGAAATTCACTCCCATCACATTTCTAGGGTCTGATTCGGGGATTTTTGGAAAGGTTCGAGCRTTACTTCAGCTCCTTTGTCAACTGCTGGGTGCTAAGATGTGTCAGGGTCAACACTTGGGAGTTTTCTTTCTCCCTCCTTGCTGTATTCTATCCTTGAATCGCATCTCTCAATCCTGAGCACAGCAGATTCAACTGTGCTTCCTTTTGCACAACTAAAGAAGTGCAAATTAGCACAGCTGTAACCGTTCTGCCATTTCAASCAGGCTGTTTTTCACCCAATAACATTTATATTCTTCGTTCATTCCTTCGTTCGTTCCACAGCTTCACCATGTTCCTCTCTTGAGGTGCAGTTCCCAGCAGGGTTGGCCTCTGCCTGACACAATTTCCTTGCATCTACGTTCTGTTTTACGAAAGGAAGAGGTCTCCTGGCTCCTCGTCAGTGCTCAGTTGGTTTCATAGTCCTCTCTAAGTGGAAGTGCTGGTAACGTTGCAGGAAAAGGAACGCAGACGTTCAGTTCCACGTGTAGCAAGTGAAACAGTAGGATACCTGGGTCTTGGCTGGGTAAGATATTTCTAGCTGCTGTCGTGACACGGWGCCCGAGGGAAGTTCCCCCTAAAGCACCGTCATGGGTCACAAAGCTGCTCCCAGGGGACTCCCTGTCCTCCCAGCCCTCGCTGTGTGGCCGGGTCTCTGCACGGCTCCAGGTGCCCGCGGCCGCAGGCACTGGCCTGGTGCAGAGGTACGAGTCAAACTGAGGTGGGTTAGACCACAAGCATGAAAATGACCCGCGCCTATCGGAGCATCAGCACTTAAAGAAGACGGSATGGTTTCGCATTGCGCAACGTCCCGTGGGATGGCTCTTCCAAGCCTGCCAGGGAGGTCTGCAGAAACCTCAATCCTTGTTAACTCCCTCTACGAACAAACTTTCAAAGTGAGATCCTAAAAAAATATCGTATATTCAGACGGTAAATGGGTAAAAATGCATAAGAAAAAGCAGCTTGTCAGGGCAAACCCCTTTGGTTACACTTCCCTCCTTTCACTTCCTCGCCATCACCTGAGTAAAAAGCAAACAGAAAGCAGCAAGGACCACAAAAGCATCTGCAGGGGAGAGAAGCTGCTTGTAATTCTCACGTGCTCAGCCTTTCCTAGCTCTTGCATCCCAGCTGAGTGTAACYGACGCGCGAGAGAAGCTTCCCATGTCCCCAGGCTGTTGGCAATGGCAGGTAGTAAAAAGGCATTAGAGAGAAGAGAACACAGCCTGGAGACAGCCGAGCTGGCTGGAGTTGGCCTTGCCAGATGACTGAGTTTCCCCTAGGCCTGCCTGTGCTTTCTCCAGTTCCACCTGAGCTGCTCTGCTCACTGCTAACTCCCACTAGCAAGTTCTGCKTGGAGAATTTACGCTGCTCCCGTTCCCACGTGTCTTTCCTCCACGGATGTGGAATCACCCCCTGAGTATGATTTACCTCCTGTTCTCTTGCYCCTAGCAAAGCTGCAGCTGGCGTATGGAGGCAGCCTGGAAGTCTGCTGTTCTGAGAGGCTGGCTGTTTTTCCCAGGAAATAATTCCTGGAAGAAAAGACACAAACTGCTTCCTGCGAGAGATTTGCCTAAACCATTCACGACCGAGCACAGGCGGTATCTTTAGCCTTATCTCCGAAGGCTGTGGCAACGTTTCCCTCAAGCAGGAAATCTAGTAAGCTGCTGCCTGCACACTGTGTGCCCCCCTGCCTGGAGAAACGTCACCCTCCCGCCGGGGCAAAGGAACACGGTCCGAGCAACTTCCTTGGCCACAGGTAGGAGTAGGGAACGTGGAGTGAGAGGCACAGAGGAAAACATGGGGTTCAGGTTCACTAAGGCAAGAAGGCTGGGTCTGAAGGTAAAGTACATAGAAAGCAATTTTAAAGCATGAAATAGACCTTACAGCTTCCCAGATAGGGGGGAATAACTGTTTTTCTTCAAAGATCATATCTGGTGTTTAATTTTGCATGTATAAACTCTTCCCTTGTTAGTTTAAACAAATTTCTACTGAACTTTGAAAGAAAAAGCCCTATCCAAATGCTTGGATAAATAAAAGTATTTGGAAGTGCGTAGCTGTTATCCCTGCTGCTTTCTACGCAGAGGTCTGGAATGGAGACCAGAGTCCRTCCACACGCAGAGGTCCCTGTTCGTGAGGCTCGTTATAACCAAAGGAGTAGAACAGCACCAGGTGACTCGAGACGTGCTCTGCAGACGTGCCTTTTTGTGCAGGTACGCTTAATTTCAGCAGGAGAGGAGCACCGACCCCACAGTGGGGTGTATCCTGGTGTAGCTGTTTTGACCCAGTCGTTACAGCAGCATAAGGTCAGGTCAGGCTGGGCTGAGGCGGGATGCGGTATATCCATGAGGACTAGCCTGGCAGAACAGTCTGGGTGTCACCCAACTCCCGGCTCATGCACGGTGGCCTTCCCAGTTGCCACCTTTGCTGCAAGGATCATGAAGAGACAAAGGCTGCGCAGGTGGGAAGCTGCCTTTGCTTTGCCCATCGTTCATTGAGATGGGCTTTTGCTGCTGTTGTCTGTGATACAGCTAAAAAGGTCTAAACACATTCGCTGTTTTCCCCTCAAGTCACAGGATGGATTTGTTTTGTTTGCTGCTTGTGTGGGGCCCAGGTTGAAGTAATGAGACAGGAACAAATTTGTTAGGAGAAGAGGTTGAGAAGCTGAGGAAGGGCTATACAAGGGAAATGCCGAAGCCTCTGCTGATGTCCTTGCCTTTTCACCCATGACAAGATCTCTTCTGCAGCGCTCTGCTCACCCTGCTACCGAGCTGGGCCCTGGATTTAGGTCCACATGTTGTTGTTAACACACGATCAGGATCGGGCCAAGACTTCCAGAGCTAGTGATCCAAACCCTCTTCCCACACCCAGTTTTGAAGATTAGGTCTTGAGAAAAGAATGTTTAAAGGGAGACTGAAATGTTTTGCTAGCTCTGAGACTCTGGCAACCTCTTGCTTGTTTAATGGCAGAGCATGTGGAGCAGAAGTCACTTAGTCAAGCCCGGCAGGTTACTACATGAAATAACAATTTAGAGAGCTCCTAGAGGTGTACGTGTTGTCTTTGGATACAGTTCAGAGCAAACCGCCCTCCTCCAGGAATTGGACGCRTTAACTCACTCGGTTTGCTTCAGATCTAGGTCTTGTGCTCGTGTAACACTGAGCCAACGTGTGAATCAAACTTATCAGCACCAAAAATAGCACTGGTGTCTGAAAGGCTAACTCATGCAACAGGCTTGCAGCTCGAGAGGCACTTGATCAAAGAGGTTTTACTTGATATGCTAGTTCTCCATGTGTATTACTTATGCAAAAATGTACACACGTATATATTAACTCAAGCCAGTGGGTGACTTGAAGAAGAAGTCTCATATTTCAGCACATCCCTGGTGCAAAAGCAAGCAATTAGAAACACATGTGAACCGACCGTGTCCGTTAGCATCCCAGAAATCCACTTCCCTCCTCTAAATGATGCTTCTTACCTGGTACTGAGCCCAAGTTTACATCTTTAGACTGCCCAAGTGCCTCCAAAGCATACATTCTTTTTTATATATATTAAATTAAATCACCAGCATTTTTATAATAATAAGCAAATGTCTATACAAAAATAAACGCGGAACAGGAGCCCTCCTGTGACGCATGGATAGGAGATTCTACCAAGTATTTTCAAATCCATGCCAGGTGCTTCCTCCTCTCAAACAAGCTGTGCCTAGTAAAAATGCGAATGTAAACCCAGGGATAACAGCTTTATAATGACTCTGTTCCTGGAAGTCACTTGGGTTTTTTCCTGTGCATTTGCACTTTGCCCTTTCTCTGAATCTCTGTTCTTATCTGCTTCTCAGTCCTCTCTTGACCMTGCCTGGAAGACACTCGCGTTGAGCTCCCTCCAGCCCTTTGCTTTGTGGCTCTCTGCTCAYGCTCCAAACTCACATCTCCCCTTTCCATATCATCAGTTTCGTCAGGCCTCCTTTTCTGCTTCTCCGGCCCTATGTGCATTTCCCCTGCTCTTAAAATATTAAAGCAGTCTCCTTTTAGATGTACGTTAGCTAAAAGTACTGTATATTAGTTTCATTGACTATGCTCTAAAAAAAGCTGTTACAAATATAGCTTTTTTTTCCAAAGGARATATAAGCAAGCTAAGAAATTCAGATCTGTCAGATCAGAGTATAAATATCGAACCATACTAGACGTATTCAGGAAGCTGTGAATAGGAGTGTTTACCGGACGGGTGATTTCAGTTTGTGATTTAACAGAGCTAGGTTTTGTGCAGGTTGCTGCGGAATKTGGTGTTGATAGGAGCTTGAGGGGTGTGCTTTTGACAGCAGGAATGAGGCCACAAACAGTGTCTTGGTTTCCTGCATCCTCAGAGTGAAGAGAGACCTGATGTTGGTGTCGTAGCAGGATTTCTCCTTGTCTTCAGGATGCTTCCTGCTGCTTTTTCCAATAATTCTAGCTACCAGAATGGCATCGCTTCCGATGGCCTCAGCCCTAGACGCTGCAGCAATACACTGCTGTTTATTCCCGGCGATAGCGCTTAAAGGAAAAGCTCTGTCCTTGTACAATGAATCAAACACTTCCTCCTTCATACCCGCCATTCCCGTTTGACACGTGAGCCGCCTCTGGAAYGTCCCGCGTGTTCCCAAGGCCGGGGTGTTTGCAGCTCGTGCCGGGTCCTGCTCCTTTTTACTGCAGCATCACAGCAGCCGGTCAGCCAGGGGCCTGGGAAGGACCGTGCTATTTCTACCACTGTTGATCAGCCTGGGGCAGTAGTCACAGAGGGGTTATTTTATCCAGGCTGGCTCATTTGAGCGTAGAACAGGCCCTGGTTCTGTTGCTGACTGCTTAGTTTTGGTGCTCAGGTCCTAGTGCCCACCTCTCCACCCAGCAAATGTACTGGTCTCCTGACAGGGGGGAGTGTGAACTGGAAATGGGCATCAGAAGCGGGAATGTGAATGCAGGAAGCATGCAAAATGTAAGAAGTCAAATGTCAACTGCTCTTGCACATTAATAGAGGTGGTATTCATTCAAAATGCTTGGATTTGGGGATGTACTGGATGAAACCATTCAACGAAGCATCAGTTCTGGATGTGAGCCTAAATTGGGGCTGGGTCAGAAGAAAGCTGGGCTCGCATCCTACATAAAGACTTCAGTTTGGAATCAATACTTCAAAAGCKCCCATCAAAAGCATTTCATCCCTGTCAGTCTGTGCTGCAGAGGAGGGGATGCATTTTGCCAGTGTCTCTGTTATCTCCTGAAGCAAAGAGGATCCTCTATATCTGGAGATGCTCCCAAATCCCCATGGATTAGAGCTCTCTAATTCCTCCAAGCTCCCAGTTTTATTATTGTGCTCCTTTTTAAATGGCTTGGAAAAGCTTATTGTGAGAAGACACACTGTGCCCTACCTTATCTTCCCCATGGCCTGTATTGATTCCAGGAGGTACACTTGGCTAATTAGCTTGTCAATAGGCGCTATTGCTCTGCGTAGCTTAAAGAAAACATAAAGATGAATGACCACTATCAAGGATGTTTGAACCAATATCTTGTTAGTGAATAGAAGKGAGTAAGTGGCTGAGGTCATTTACTGGCACAGTGCTTCAGGAGTCTGTTTTAATGGCTGATTGAGRCCCTTTGGTTTCTAGGTTCCCAGCTGACTGTAGGCCAAGCTGTTAAGGACTGAGAATAGTTTCTACCTGTGAGTGTGCTGGTAGCATTGGGAAGTGGAATGCTATATAAAGCTGTGAGTGAATGCTGGCATCGTCCTTGTCGTCTSTTGGCACCTGCGTCATGATTTATAGCTAGAAGCTGTATAAAAAGCATATTGATTTAAATATGGCCTCACCTGTTCCAGTCGGAAGTCCTGCCCGTTCCTGAAAGGTTGGAGGAAAGTATTTGGGGCAGCAGGGAAATCCCCTCCCTGTTTCAGCTTCAGCTGAGAAGGAGGACTGCTGCTCGCAGGAACACACACCCCAGGCTTAGGACAAGACACATTGGTGAGAAAACAGATATGAGGAAAAAACACCCATATTTGTATAAATCGGTGATCTCAGTGATCATCACTGACCTAGAAGGCTGCCAGCGGTGGTGGTGGCTTCTGAGCCCYGTGTTTTGCAGAAAGGGACACTGAGAGAGACGCTGGTTTCCTGAGCCCTAATGGAGCTATTTTGGGACCTGGAACCCCTGCCTTCTTGTGGGCAGAAACGTTCTCGCACCAGATTGTTTTCAATTAAGCCCTTGAGCCTCTAATGGATTGTGGGAATTGTCGAGCAATTCTCGTTTGAATGAGCAGAAGTCCAACTAAGTGACGTCTTGCTACATATATCTCCAGCTGAATGTGTGTTTCTGTTATCAGGTTGTACAGTCATCGTGTGTGCAGGCTACAGAGAGGTTTATTTCTATGTTCTCATGCCTCCTGCTCAGCTCGTTTCCCATCTGCTTGGCAAGATTAGAAGAAGGGGCTAAACTGGACACTCTATCTAAGTGCAGCCTTGTTTCTGTAGGGAAGACTTGCAGAAACATTTCCGTGATAGTAAAGGCCTCGATCACACCACGTGAAGCCGCGCCGCCCGCAAGCGTCCCACCGARCCCACCAGTGTTCCTGGGCTTTGGGGCCATCGTGGAGCCCTCGGGTCTCCTCTCAGCAGAGCTCTTCAATGAGAGCCTTCTGCCCCATGGCGAAGGCCTTGGGGTTCTGCCGGTGGGAAACGAGGCCTCTTGGCCAAACTGCACACTTGAGAAGTTGGACTTGGTTTTGCTGTATGGTTTTTTTTGGTTCCACTTGTAAACCTGGGTTTCCTTAGCACAACAGCAGAAGCGGCTGAGGGAAAAGGCAAGTTCCAACAATTTCCTTTTAGGAATCTTTAAGATGACCCAAAATAGCTTAATCACAGACYGTGTGTGGACAGTGTTAACATTCAATAATTCTTGCTAGGAGATGAGTCTCTTACAGGAAAGCTTTGSCTCTTTTAAACGTGTAATATGATTAAAACTACCATCCTGAGCTGCTGTTTCTACTCTTGATGGTGCACTCTATGACTACGGTATGTCAGGCAAGTAAAACTGAAGGGAACAGTCGACGTTTGTGGATGGTGGGGAAAGGGGACATATTTACCAGGGTGATTTTTTTAATGGCAATCTTTAAAGGCTGCTGGGAAAGACTGTAGTAAAACCGTCCCGATGAAGAGCTGGGTCTGAGCCAGAGCCCGGTGCAATGGGCGTTTTCCAGTGATTTCAGGGAGCTTAGGGGCAYGGTTTACGTGCACAGCGCAGACGGGCAGTGAGCTGCACTTGYGTTACGCCCCTGCAGGGCACCACAAAGCCCTCAGCCTATCTGTAGCAGCAATATAAAGAGCTGTATCACGTTTCAAGAAGCAAAGGAGCTAAACTGTCTAAAAATAAAAGAAAAAGAAAGAGAAAAAGGGTTAACCTCCCTGCTGGTCACCCACATCTGCTCTCCTTTCACTGCTGTTTCTAAGGACACGCTACTTTCAGCTTTTCCATGTGTCCCTTATGCGGTGAACTCCTTGGAAGTTTTGTGCATAAGTCAACTCCTGTGCAGTAAAGCTAAATCTAGCTTCTGTTTGAGGTCATTTGCYGTCTCAGACTGATGGGATTCTGAAAACCCTCTGCCATCGTACACCCACCTCCAGCTCTTGGAGTTCATGCTCGGTTCTCYGGGTCCTGACTCCAGAGAAGAATCAGGCCCCGAATTGCCCAGCTCCAGCTCCCAGCGCAGGACACTTCCAGCTCCTTCAGTGGGGTTGCCCTAAATCTCCTTCAGGTGAGGATCTGGCCCTGTCTACTAAGACAATTGGTTAAATTCTGTCCAAAGTCTTGCAATGCCGACTCTTTTTCCCAAAGCTAATGCTGTGAGGGTGGTGGTTTCCTGAGACCTCTCTGGTACCTGTCCTGACGACAAGTTTCTTAAAAAAGAAGTGGGATTACTATAAGCCATTTACAAGCTTTCCGATAGCAAAACAGAAACTGAAAATACAACGTGCAGTTCTGCTAATGAGAGTTGTGAGATGATTTTGGTTTAATTCAGTAGTCCTTTGGCAGGAATGAAATCCTGAAGATCTTCATCCTTTTAGAATAACATAGTATTTTAAAAACATATCTTGAATTTTCTTAGCCATGCTACTAGTGATTTACTTGAATCTCTTGATAGAAGCCCCATGTTGATCTAAGCCAACGTTACAAGTAAACTAGTGAAATGCTAGGAAAAGGCAGCTGCTTTACTGGAAGCTCTGCTTCCGAGGGCTGTTTCTGCAGCATGCACTCCAAACAGCAGCTGCACAGTATGGCAGGCTGATCTGAAAGGCTGCGCCTTGGAGTAAAAAGGAGGCTATTGATTTTGAAGAGTTACGGAAAACCAGGAGGAAAGGGAGTTTGGAATTGCCGAGTTCCAGGTAGAAGAAAACAGCAATAGTGACGATTGCAAGGCAGGCGGATGGGCAGCCAAAACGTCTGGGTGCCTCTAAAGCTGCATAATTCTGTACCWGCAAACTTCGGGGAAACAGTCAGGTTTGTTTTCCAGGAAGAGATGATAACGTAGAAACCTCTTTCTTGTGGCTTTCTTTAATCACATGGAGGAACGGTGTTAAAAGCCCAACGCGCACAGAGACCCGCTCCCTTTGAACTGCAAAAGCACAACGCATCCCAGGCTCAGCTTGCGGAACGGGAGCCTCACTCGGAGTCCTCTTCAGCCCTTTTGGCACACCGGCCTCCCATACCTGGTCTAAAAACARCCCTGTTAGCACCCTTTGCTGTCACAGCCGTATCAGGACAATTCAAGTGTGCAGGGAGGGGGTGGCTAAGAGGGACCCCAAACTGCACGTGCCGTGCTGCCCATTTCTCTTGCAACATTTTTTAAATGCATTTGACAATAACTGCGAACAAAGTGCTCACTAGCTGAGTGGGCATTTATCCAGAACAGTGCTCGGATCTTTGGGAACATTTTGCTGAGGTTTTGTAGCAYCCTCTCCATTTTGGATTTCCAAGTCACTCTTTGCTTCTACAGATGTATTGGGCTGTTTTGATTATTTTTTTTCAAGCGTATGGAYACAAATCATTCCCTGTTTTGCATCCCTGAACTGTTCCCTACAAGTCTGCCTGCTTCCTTGTTACTTGGGAGAGCATTTCCCCCAGCGCAATGCCAACAACGGCAGGGAAGGCTCCTCTTGCAGGGCTTGTCCTCGTACCTTGGAGATGTTCTGTGCACAACACAAGGTCATCTGGGGCTTCCAAATGGTGAGAGAGAKGAAGCTTTAAATAGGTATTAAACAAATATCCTGCAGCAAGATGAAAGGAAGGGCTCAGCAGCTCCTGTGCGAGAACATGAGGAAGTGCTGGCCTAAAGCCAGCCCGTGTGCTCGGGGAATTACCCACAGGCAGATTACAGYGATCACCATTTTAAATTAGAGTAAGTAAATGCATTTACTGTGAAAATGAATTTGGATTCCAGTAAGTAAAATAGTTACTGTCGTGTTCTTCCCCCTTTCTTTCCTCCTCTTCCCGTTTTTCCAAGAATTCATTATCGGCTCATATGCTTGCTTTGCACCAGGGATGAAGGGCACACCCGCATCACCCGTCCTGAGGCTTGCCTTGGTCTCTGGGGGGGGGGGTCTGCTCTCGCCCGACACCCTTTGAGCCTTTGGACACTCGGAAGGGCTCCTGCAGTTTCTTCCTGCTCTGAGCTCTAAATCAATGCAGAGCAATGGAAACCCAGTGGCCTTTGGCTCACATCCTCAGGCGCTGGTTCARCTGCATTTTTTCCCCCCGAGGAAAGCTCACCCTACCAATGAAATCACGTAGTAAATCTGACTTGACTGAGGAGGCCCGTGCTTTCACATTAGTAGATGCATCTAGGCAGCGAAAACAGGCCGCCTGTCTCAACCTCTTAACTACTGCTTGTGCCAAAGGGATTTCTTGATGCTTTAGCAAAAATGTAGGTTCTTCTGAGATCTCTTTTGAGTTTTGTTTTGCAATCACAGTCCACTTTCTGCGGCAACTTTAATGGGAGTTTTGTCTGAAAATCACCGAGAAGGGTCGAGGCCCTAATTCTGCATTATTTGCTAATGCAGTTCACTGTAAATGTGCAATCTTCTCGGATTAGTCAGTGACATGGCATTTTTCTCTCAATCAGTCTTTTAGCTTACTCTGTAAATACTCATCCTTAATTGCAATTGTTTTGATCTTTTGTTCCAATGAACTCTAAATTTAGCATTTAGGTTTAACTTACCCCTCTTGGAGCATTAATGAAGACACAGTTTTGCATTCAGCTCTTACTTGCTGCAGGCTTTTCTTATCGGTAGAGCCGTTCCCTTTCCTTGACAAAATTAGCTCGCTCTGATTTTTGGACTCTACCTGCCTCATTATTAATGGACTCTGCTGCATTTCAGTCAGCTGTTGGTACCCACTTTCAGTACAGGATTTTCTATCCTGCCAAACTCAGGAGCAGGCTCTTGTGCTGGCCATTCAGTGACTCTTCCCTCTGGAAGGGGAGGGGAGGGTTTTGTCTTTACTGACATTCTGCATAACTCATTTGTCACACAAATGGGACCTGGTATATCTAGAAGCTCCTGTAATATGTAAGGGCCTTTCTTAATTACAGCAGGATGTAGCTTAAAACAAATAACAGAACAACTAGTGGTCCTAGGATACAGAAGATTGGAACCTACTCCAGTCACGTACTCCTGCCACTTTTGCACGGGTTCTGACATCTGTTGCATACTTCTTCTAGCCAGATCAGCTCTCTAATACACAAGATATTTATTTATTTATTTATTTATTTATTTATTTATTTATTTATTTATTTATTTATTTATTGGCTAAATTACAAAGCTAAACTTGGCTCCCAAAGAGTTCTAGAGCCACCGTGAAGAATGAGGAGGGATTACGTAGCCCCGGAACAAGGGATGGAGAAAGAGGGAGGCCAAGTCATGGGGTAGGTTGTTGGGTGGTSTCAGTTGTTGGTGGCACCAGACGTTGCCCACATTGGTTCTGTCGGGAGAGGAAAACTGCTGAGAAAATCTCCGTTGTCAGGACTGTGACACTGACTGGGACTGGTTTTACTACCCAGGTGTGATCCATGGGCTGAGAGGGCTCTCTTTGACTTGCTGGCCGTGCTGTTGGGGAACAAGCTACTGGATTAAGTCCCTTAAGTTACCTTGAAAACTTAAGTTTTGGGGTTACRTAAACAGCCTAGAGAAGAATCTGCTTTTCAGGACTGTCACCAAATTCATTTTCCAAGACCAAACAAGCAGCACCAGGATGCTGAGGGCACTTGGCTCTCCAGGGCGCTCCAGGAGGGGAGAAGAAGAGATCAGGCAGAAAGGGGAGCACGACCTGCCATGCAGGCATCAATTAGCTGCTTTAAAGGAGCTGCCTCGTTGCTCATCCGAATGAAGGGAGACCCCTCCTCGCTGAACGCCGCCGCGCTCCCGCGCGCAGCTCCCYGGCACCGCGCGGCCGCCTGCAGCCCCCAGGCGCTCGCCGCGCCAGGAAACGTGCCCGGGTTTGTCCTAAGCTCCAGCAAGGCTGTACCTGCCCGTCGCCCTCTGACAGGAAAGGGCAGGTTTCACAATCCCTAAGGACGTTTTTGGGAATCCTGCAAGAGGAGGGAGGCGCCRTGAGCTTTGCCTTGTAGGTCCGTGCTCCAGAGCGGAGGGAGGTCCCCAGCTCCCTTCCTCCCGGGGCAGGGCATGGTCCCCGTCGGCTCCCCTGTCCTCGGGCTCGCTGCAGGAGGTACCAGCAGCCCTGGTCTTGCTGCCTCCCCTCTGCCCCGCTCCCACCTTGCTTCCCTGCGGCCAGGGCAGCTCTGCTGCGAGGCCTCTGCAGCCAGCGGATGGTTCTGGGGCTTGGCTTGCCGTCTCGCAGGCCGTATATTGGTGCGGATCGGCTCRCTAGGTGTTTCGTGGTGGGCAGGAGAAGAGGGAATGGGTTTAAGACCTGATTTTGTTGTGTTGCCTCTGTCGAAAGTTCTCTGCAATGTCCAGTTCCTAGCCAGGAAACAGCCCCTTTTCATAGGAATTGGGAGTGGAGTATCGGTCAACATCCAGCCCAGTTATTTATAGTTATAGGCTGACTAAGATGTAATACCCAATTACAGGATCACTAACATGTAATACCCAAATTGCTCCCTGCTTTTCTGTGCCTCCGTGGATCAAGAGAGGGCAGTAGCCTGTTAAGGATCTAGAATTGCTCCCAGTGCAGCAARTAATGGCACTGGAGCCCTGAACAAGGCTGCCCTGGGACGGTGGGGCAGAAAAGCTGCCCCACTGTGAGGAGCAGGACCCACAGCCCAAGGCCGATCAAGTCACTGCACTAAAGAGGTGTCTCCCACTATATCCCTTGGCCATGGGGCAGAAATAAAACCTTCGTGCTGATTAGCATGAATATGTGAGCTGTTTCTGCAGGCAAATGTCAAGAACATGGGCTTTATGCTCAGCACACGAGATGGGACAGATCTGCCCTATCACGCTGCAGAGCAGCCGTCCAAAAGACCCGGTCAAACCTGAGGTTCCTTGTGTGCTAGGGAGGGGATATATGAACTGAAAGTTAAAGGCTTACAATTATGTGAGTAAGAGGCTTCTGTGAAACAGAGGAGCAGAAGACGGGAGGGAAAACCCTCACGATCACAAACTCACTCAAACGGTATTATTTCCAGGCAAACCATCTTCCCGAGAGACTTAATAACCAGCTACGAGAACCCGGGTCCAGCTATGACTCCAGCTGCTAGCTATGGCCTTTGGAATTCGTAGCCGAAACCAAAGGAAAGAGCAGAACCCTGCAAGGGAGCTCAGCGTTGCGCAGCCCGGGCTCGGGCAAGCGGAGCGGGGCCGCCACGTGCGGGTGCTGGCAAGCTGCTGAGGCTCAGGAGCAGCCCGGGTCAAACTGCGCTTTGATGAGGTGGCAAATRGAAGATTGATATCCTGATGTGCGGCCTTTTTCTCTTAATTAGGTCAYACTCTTTGTGTCTGTGTGCGAGCGCGGGGCTCGGCGAGGAAGCAGTTTTTCATTTCTCATACTTTTTAACACCTGAACTTCCTGTCAACTACCAGCATCCTGTTTCTGTTACTGTTAGAGCTTTACAGTCATATCTGATCAGAACACGCCAAGCGACATTATTTGATGGGTCACTCTGTGGTGAGTAAGCCTGTCTGATGAAATCAAGGCTCTCGACTAGTCCTAGGAAGGAGCGTTTCTGTGTGTCACCCTCGCGCACGCACTGTCCTGATTCAGCTGCCCCTGCAGCCCGTGGAGAGCAAAACTCTGCCATCCTCAGTAGAACAGGTTAGCAGAGCCACAGGAGTACTCGGCTCTTGAAAACRTCTCCCTTTTGCTCCTTTCTTTGGCAATGGTTGCCTTAGGCTTCTGGGTGGTCTCCTTGGTCTCCTCCTCGCCGTGTTTCACAATCAAGTGCCTGTAGGTGCCAAACAGATCTTTTCTTTGCTCCCCCAGTGGTTCAGGCACTTGCTTGCAGAGAGCTTCAGTGCTGGGGCAGGAGGAGGTTTGGGTCCTTGCTGCCCACAAGAGGTGGAGGCCCTGAACCCTGCTCCCATCCTGCTGCAGGAGCCATGCAGAGAGTGACCCCARCGCGGGGCAAGACGAAGCAGGATCGTGTCTGGAACCTGCTGGTTGAGCTGCTCCCTGTTTGGGTCATGCACTGTTACCTCCTTAGGTACCTCCTCCTCCCGGTACCCAGGTCTTCAGGTGCTTCATTCCCTTCTTTGCACTTGCCCTACGTTAYCAGCTCCTCTTTCTGAAGTGGCCAAATGGGAGATCACGGATTGGAATAATCCCAAGGCAGGACTAATGTTTGCAAGTCTGAGCTCCAACTTGGTCACACGGTGATATTTCCCTCATTTGAGTTTACAGTAAAATTAATAACATCAGGCCACATTCAGATTATTGATTAGCTCCTCAAACTTCTTAATACTGAATCATTCAGAGCAGAAAACCTGAACTGATTTCTAGAGCAAAAGCGTAGCTCAGTGCAAACCTGGTGGGTCCCCCCTGCATCCATAATTTTAGTGTGGTTGCTGGTGCTTTTTTTCCCCCTTCCCTGCCTTGAAAATTTCCTGGAGGGTTGTATTTGAATGGCAAATTTAGAGAAATGAGASTGTGAGAAAGACTCTGTAAGTGCAGAGCAGTTTGTGTGTCAGCTTGCGGGCCTAGGAGTTGCCAAGAGGAGCTGATATTTGTGCCAGCTCGTTCACGACACGGTCAGTTATTGTGCTCGCACGGGCAGCAGGGTGTTTGCATTGTGCAACTCTTCCTAGGAACTGCACTGCTCCGGAGGACAGGAAGTCATGGGAAGCAGGACGGGCCTGAATTAAATGGAAAGGATTTGTTTTTCTTCTGTTCGGATGCCAGTGCCCGTTGAGCTAGGATGACATATCGTAGAAGTTGTGCTTCTTGTCGTACAGCTAAGTGAAAAAGAGATATGCAAAAGACTTTWAAAAAGCAATGACAAACAACTCCCTTTTTCCAAGACGACCCCTTGGTTAAATCCTCCTGTCAGCTCAGAGAAGTACTCTTCTCAGGAAAGAAACTCTTTTTTTTTCAGAGGACAAACATGCTTTCCTAACATAAACCATTCCAAAATTCTCATCCTTCCCTTGTGAATTTAATTCAAATGGATTTTGGGGGTTTTGGTTGGTTGTTTGCTGAAGAATGACCCCAARTTGAACTAATGAATGATTCAGATCTGTCAGTGGTCTCTACGTAGCAGTACTTGTTGGGGAAAAAAAAAAAAAAATCTGACACTAAATATGGGAATAGTTTTGCATGGAAAGGTATTTTTGCAAGCCATTTGTTTTGCCTATAATCATGCAAAGCTCCCRAGCTTTGCTGCAAGCCCGTGCAGCACGGTAAGTGATTATTGCCTCTACCCAGTCCAGACCTTTTCTGCAGATACTTGTGGGTCTGGAGCGTAACTGAGCTAATGATATGGGAATGTGTCTTGTCCTGCCCTCCCAGGTCCCAAGCAGTGCAAGTGAGGAGAGGGCAGCTGTCGTCTTTGCTGCTGTGGTGCGACATGGGTCTTCACAAGCGCAACCTCTGGGTTCCGGGAGGATATTGCACGGTGCTATATCGTGCTCGTGCTCCTCACGAGCTGCACTGTGGCCCCAGTTGCTCGAATATAAAGGTACAAATGATCCCAGCTCAAGAGCCAGCATTGCCACTTCTGTAAGTTTTACAGCAGGTGAAGCCGAGCTGCCTTCATGAGCTCCCTACTACACGAAGATTTTACGACTGAGACTGGGGGAGGTTCGTAAATACTTTGCTCTCGATTATTTAAAAGGCGTTATCCTATCAAAGTGTTTAAGAGGTGTCTTTTCCACCTCGTTTTTTTTTCCTCTGCACATTAGCTTAATTGCAGAATTGTGCACTTAATGCGGATTAAGTTCGAATAAAAGAGCATGCCTTTACTCCAGCTCAAGTTCTGGAGGCTGTTAAAGCTGCCCTACAATAATTTCGAGCTCAAAAAATTAGGACCACCGGTGATATAATTTGTATGGCAATTAATGCCCTGGCTCCTCCCGGTCCWCAGTAAGAGCTCAGGCCTCTGCAGGTGTGAGCGGGAGCTGAGCAATTTCAGGACTGCTCTGGATTTTGGGAAGTGGCAGGATTTTGAAGTGAATAGCTCCAAAATGGCTGTTTGATTGTGCTGCACTCAAGACTTCGTTTTCATGGTAGTGGTTGCAGCTGGAAAGAGAAGCTGTGGAAGCACCTGTACGTCCTCGGAGCTGCTAGTGCCCCATGCAGGGCTTTCGAGGCCACCTTGTGTGTTCTCTGTCTCTCTTGAACTCATCACTTCCTTCCAAATTTTCTCAGCCTTCCAGGGTGCTTTCCAGCCTCCTCCCTCCTGCTGTAGCCTTCCCACATTTCACACGACATTTGCTGTTAGAGAGCAGGTATGAACTCTCGAGGTTGTTTCTGAGCTCAGGTCAGTTGCGGTCGAATTCATTGAAAATTGAACGAGACCTTGTCAGAAATCCCAAAGACCATTAGTTAAGCGCAGTTAATTAGTTAAACTTAATTGTTTGCTTGCAGCCGGCCCTCTGATGCCTCTAGTTGAACTGCACGTGCACCAAGACGAAGCCCAGGCAGAGCAGCCTGGAGAGTCTTTTGCCCTGTAGAGTCACAACTTGAACCAGCCTGGGCTCCCAGTTCCAACATATCCTGGACTGATGTGAAATCTGCTGTATTGTTGAATTACGATCCTAAAAGCTATGTTGAACTTACAAAGGAAACGAGATTTGTAGGAAAGCAAGGAAAAATCACAGCTATGAAAGGTAGCCCTGGACTGGGGAGACCTTTCTTAATACTCAGCGCACAGACATAGACTTACCTGCACCCTTCTCCTTTGTGTTTTAATGCATGTCTAGAAATCATAAACAATTGCAGTATTTTGTGATTGAATTTTTCATTGCATCCACCTTGGCAAGAAGCTTTTATGATTTTACCTACAGTGTCTAAATTACACTTCTCAGGAAGGAAGTTTACTGCGATTTTATTGCTTCCAAAGTGTAATAAAACAAGACAACCACAGAGATTGCCAGGTTCGTGAGGTACATCGGTTTAAAAAGTGCATCTAAAACGAAACTGAGCGCTCCAAGGGAGTAAGCAGCAATCACTGCTCCATGCCCAGGCCTTTGTACTTTTAGTTTCAAGAGCTGAGGGCTCTTCCTGCCCGTGGCCCTGGGTGCTGGTGCRTTTGGCAGGAGGAGACCAGGATGGCTCAGGCTCCGTGCTGGGTGCTCACAAGGGGGTGGATGGTCAGAGCGTATGGAAAATGACGGGCTAAGGCTCCTTAAAGGCAGCAGAGCTTCAGTGCTGCTAGGGCTAGCGCGTTAAATATGACCTATGCGATTGCTGGCGTTTGTCCTCCAAAATTGTCTAATGAGGCATTCATGCTATTTAGAACGCGTTTATGCTTTAAATAGCGCTAGGGGGTGTGTATGTGGGATTGCTGCTGCTTTTTTGGTTTGAGGAATTACTTAATGTTCAAAACCTTCAGGCTGTTTTTGTTACAAATTACAGATAAAATGTATAAAACGGACCCAAATTCTCTAGACACAGTCTTAAGCTTCATGTCAGCAGGCTGGATTTCTGCTCATTCCTGCTTTCTTTTGCTCTCCCAAGTACTTTTGCGGGTAATTGGGGCGTCTTTCCTGACTTGTTCTTTCCGTAATTCTTCTGCTCTTCCACCCTCTGTCTCTGTCTCTCTCTCCCTCTAAACCAAATCCCGACTCCTTTATTTGATTTTGGACCCGAGAGAGGATCTCTCTGGCCAAAGCATACCTAGCCTGTATTTCATACAAGTCAAGGCCAGAGTGACATGTGCTCGCCTCGCCCTACTCTGCGTGTCGTGGGGTATCAGGTGGTGCCAGTGTGCTCAGCATGAAGCTTTAAGCCCTCCAAACCATGCCCCTCCTGCTGCTTGAGCGGTCACCTACTCCATGGAGGATCTAGGCTGTTTTTTATGCTCAGCTGATGCATCAGAGCTGGGGAGCTGGAGCAGCAGATGGACATGAACTACGTGCTCTGGGAGAGCTTCAAGTGGCTGCCAGCTATCAGGTCATTCACACGTGCAAGGACTTTCTTCCCCCATAGCAGAAGTCTTCCTGTTCCTCCATCTCCTTGGTTTTCCAAGACCAAAACGCCCGCACTTTGCCCACGACGGGGCCTCACGCAGGCTGCATTTGGTCACAGGACAGTGGCAGCTTTTCTGTAGTCACACAGTTGTCCTGCCACTGCGCAGGACTGGTCTTGGAGAGGGAAACTCCTGTCCTTCGGCATGAGGATGTGAGGTGTGAAACCCTGGCTTGTTCCAAGCAGGTGGCAATTGCTGTGTCACGTTCATCAAGTTTTTATGGCTCTCTTTGTTTTACTTAGGATAGGTGGCCTCACTGGGACTCAAGAAGAGCCATGGGGCAATGTGGGAAGGTCTTCAAAAACCTCGGTTGCACCTAGGTCAGATGCCTAAAGTAACCAATGGGAATAACAAAGCCTGTGAGGGTCAGTGAGAGTCTAAATGGAACAGAAAACCAAAATCTGAAGCATTTACCCATTACCCCTTGTCCTGTCACTGGCCACCACTGAAAAGAGTTTGGCCCCCTGCTCCCTACATTCTCCCCTCAGGTTTTTGTACATATTGATCAGATCCCCTCTCAGTCTTCTCCAGGCTAAACAGGCCCCGCTCGCTCAGTCCTTCCTCACACGGTAGATGCTCCAGACCCTTCATCATCTTTGTTGCTCTGCGCTGGCCCCTCTCCAGCAGCTCCACGTCCCTCTTGTCCTGGGGAGCCCAGAGCTGCCCCCAATACTCCAGGTTTGGCCTCCCCAGAGCTGAGCAGAGGGGCAGGATCCCCTCCCTCACCCTGCTGGCAACGCTCCTCCTGATGCAGCCAGGAGCCCATGGGCCTTCTCGGCCACGAGGGCCCATTGCTGCCTTGTGGGGACCTTGGTGTCACCCAGGACTCCCAGATCCCTCTCCTGGAGCTGCTTCCTAGCAGGGCAGCCCCTAATCTGTGCTGGTGCCTGGGGTTATTCCTGCCCAGGAGCAGGACCCTGCACTTGTCCTTGTTGAACCTCACTGACGGCTTTATTGTAGGTCAAGAAATAACCAAACARGACAATTTCCTCACACGTTGCTGGGTACGCAAGCCCTGGGCCAGACTGTGGTGTAACCTTCTCGTGTGGATGTTTTATTTTCACTTCTGTTTTCAGTCCTCTGGGAACACGGAGCAGTTGGGAGCCCTGTCTCTGCCTGGAAGTTCAGCCCAGAGCCCAGTCGGAATTCCTGCTGCCCCAGGGAAGTGGGGCTGGGAAAAGCTCTGTTTGGTGACGTTGTCCCGCTGCTGGTGCAGGTCTCGGGGTGACGGGCAAAGGAGAGACCTGTCGGTGCTCTGCAGAGCCAGGAGGATGGTGGGGAGGAGCTGTGCCCAATCCTCTACCATGCGCTTTCAGTATCAGAACACAGATAAGGTTTCACATCGGCCTCCAGCTGTGAGTTAGCAGGGCCTCTATCAAGTCAGAAATCTCTATGATGCAACCATAGCTCTTAGATTTCATTTTAAAATGGCACTTTCTTCTTTAAATATTAGCTACAGAAAAGCTGATGTCCCATGGAAATTGGTTTAACTGATTTAACCTGGGGAGGCCACCCCCGAATCAGAGGATTGCTTTGTAGCTACACAGAAGGTGCTTCCCTCTCAAGCGACCCAAATGTCCCATCACTGTAAAGCCACCCTTTAGTACTCTGTCTCCTCTGGAAACTTGGGAATTCGTATTTCTTTCTCAGTAATTACTAAAGTTCGTTCTTTCACTTTTTTACATATTAGTGTCTTGACCCCTGAAGCCACTGACCCTTTTCTGCTACTCCGTGGAGCAGGAGGCAAGTGGAAAATGGCAGGGCCAACTTGTTGCTCTTTGCCTCTTTACCAGAGCCAAGATGTCCCATTATGAACCACCAGGCAATTAAAATAGAGCACGGAAATTCCCAGAAATGGGACAGCTGCCATGAGGCAGCTATGGGCAGTGCTTGCCCTGTGATCCTGAGTGGGTAGACAGCCTCTTTTTGAACATTCGTTGTCATTTGGGCTTTAATTTCACTTTAAGTTGAGACCTCTCTGCTTCGCGGTGCTGTTACGACCTGCTCGTAGCATCCTGCTCCAAGGAAGTCTTTACTCTTCTGTCGTGTGTTTATCATGGTGTTCTTCAGAAGCACGGCTTAGTCGAGGCCACCGTGCACGGCGCTCACGTCACCCCAGAACTGCAGTGCCACGTGGAAGGAGGCCTGTGAGTGGCCCGACAGGAGTGGAAGAAACAAGCTGTATTGTAACAGAAAGAGACCGTAGGAACTGCTGGAACAGCACAGGGAGAATCCTGAAGTTCATCAGTTTGAGGTCTTTCAGTTGAGCTGGGATGTCTCTGTAAAATTCTGCTGAAGTTTAATCGCTCGTAACTGGCGTTGCTAGAGTTCATTTACACAGCAGGACTAATTGGGCGCTGCGCAGGAATAACTTCAGCACTGCGAAGAAATCTTGGAAGTCAAGGAAGACTTGGCAGGCTTTTCTTTATAAAGTCAGACTGGATAAATGTGTGGATTTGCCCCGGGGGCTTCAAGTGCCACAGCAAAGGTGCTGTACAATGGTAGAAGTGAAAGGGCTTCCAAAGAGTGTGAGCTCAACACCGGGAGCACGGATGTGCCCAGCTCAGAGTGCCTGCTCTGGCAGGGTACGCTGGTGGCCGTGCAATATCGCACTGGAAATCTGAGCACATTTTGCCCCACTGTATTCAGTGCAGAGAGCTCTAGAATAAAGAATCATTTATAACCAAGGATATTAATAGAATTAGCCTAATATCCTTTTTTTTTTGGGAGGGTAACAAAAATAGGCTTAAAAAGAATGAGTTCTACTGGGAGGCAGGCACGGCTTTCCCTGCCRTGCATTGCACACGCACTCAGGCTATTGACAGATATTTTGGACATACCTGTAATGCAAACAGAAACTGCAGGAATATTTCCGTGAAAGACGTGCTACGTGGCGATAGACTGGTGTGTTCAAAGCCTCTGCCCACGAATATTATAGCGATGGAAAGACCATTCCCTTTGCCTCCATGGCCAGTCTGGAGGGAACGCGCGCGCCCGCCAGCGCAGCACGGGTGGGTTTTGTTCAGAGCCAGATGTGGACGAGTCCTCGTGCCGGCTGTTTGCAGGTAGGGAACCCGACGACAAGAGCCCCTCTGCCCAGGAAGGGGGACTTTGTCCACGAGAGCAGAGGCAGGGCAGGCAGGAGGGGCCGCGAGGGCGCTCGGTGCGGGGCGGCTGCAGACACCAGCTTTGCGCATGGCTGCAAGCTGCAAAACCCATCTGTATTTGGGACTGAAACGACAACAGAAAGGGTATCAAGATAAGCAGAATGAAGCGTGCTGAGCAAACTAAGCAGCGTGTCCTGCTGTGTAATTAATTATTTGTTTTACTCTGGCTGCTGTTCCATCCTCGTGCTATCTGCTCTAGGCTGTTTCTTTTGCAATGCACAAACATCATCTCTATCATTCTCTCCTCAGTGGCCAGGTCCAAAACACATTCCTGAAGTCCAGGCAGAGGGCGAATACTTCAGGCACGTGCCCGGCTCACTCATTCTGTCAGTCGGGTTTTTATATTCTGACTCCTTGACATTTGCTGCTTTGCCATACTCGGACACGGTGTCCTCATTGGAACAGGCAGGAGAGGCTGCTCCTTTCCTTTGTGCTCTCTGCAGGCCTGTTTTCTTCTCTCTTCCATGCTGACAGCAAGAGGAAATTGAAGCCAGGTGGAGCAAGTATGGGAAATATGTTGGGAAACAGGCATGGGAAGCACCCTGGGAGCTGCAGCATGTGCTGTCACTTTGTGTTTGATTGCACTGAAGGCTCTGCAGTGTCAGGGTGGAGCTGCTGCATCTCTGAGCGTAAGTRCCTGCCCTGATGGCTGGCAGCGCCGCGAAGGGGAGCACGGTTGGAGGGCTGAATGAGACCCAGTGCAAAAGGACCATGCTGGGTCTGAAATGAACCGCCAGGCGGTGAATGAGTTGCTGGGAAGAGGATAAAGTATGAGCTGGGTGAGGAGTGTTGATATGTAGATACAGTCAGCGCGTCGCCCTAGGGGACGCTTTCTTCTTGGCTGTTGAAAATAGCATCAGCGCTGACTGCAGCTGGAGCCTCACTTCTTGTAAATGACTTCAGTCGTAACAGGATTCGTGTGACCGCAGCTTGGCAGCCTGTGAGGTTGCGTGTGTCACCGAGGAGGTTCCTCCCGAGCGTGCCGCGACCTTCGCGGCCGCCTTAGCGGGGCTGCGTGGACACCTGCAGTTCTGCCAGCGAACGGGCTGCAGCCGCAGCCCCCGCGCGCGCGCTCGGACAGCGCGAGCCCGGCGCCCTTCTGGCAACGCGACGAAGCCTCGGCCCCGGTGTGCCTGCCGCCCCGGGAACGCTGTGCCGGGGGCTTCGCACGTGATGCCCGGCCCCTTCCACGGAGCCTCCCAGCGCCTTGTGCTAGGGGGTTATTTTTGAGCTGCCCACCCGCACAGACCGGGGGTAGCGCGGGCTCCGTGGGCAGCGCGGCTTTGGCCAGTGCCGGAGCACTCGAGTCCGGCCGCCGTCCTGAGCGGCGCGACCGCAGCCGGGAGGGCAAGGGGCAGGGGAGGGCGGCTGGGGGGGAGCGGGGCGGCACCGACCCCCGCTGCTCGCGGGGCTCTTAGCAGAGAGCTGGGACCCCAGCGCTGTTGGGCGCTTCCCTCGGTGCAGGTAGAGAATGCATACATACATATATATATATATAAAGGATATAAGGACATATATATTTATATACAAAGACAAGCCAGCAGTGACTCCTCTTTACTTTCATATGTGGTCTTTTCTTGCCTGCCCTGTTTGCCCTGTGAGTGTAGCTTTGCTTATATCTATTCCATGCTGCCCCGTGTCGTCATTTCCTATTAAGAGCAAAATGTCCGTGTCTTTCAAGGAATGCGGGCGCTTTGCTTGGGAGGATACGGATCGTTTCTGCTAAACTCGCTGGATAACAGTGAAAGGAGAGAGGGAGAGAAGAGGGCAGCACCGGGAGCCCCGCTCCGCAAACCAGTTTGGCAGAGCACGCCCCACAAAGGCCGCTTTTCTCCAGCGTAACTTCCAAGACCTGTTGTCCTGTCCGCTGCGTGGCAAACCAGCCAGAACTTCCCCAGTTCATACTGGTTCTTTACAGCAGCTGTTGGGAAAACAGCCTTGGCAACTAGTTCCAATTCCAGCAGGGAACGGAAACGCTGCCTGATCCTCCCAGGCAGGGATTGCTGACAAGGGACGGAGGCTGCTTGGCAGGACGGAGCCAAAGAAGAGTTCCACAGAGTGAAAGGAGTGTCTAACGCTGCCCACCTGTGCTCTGTTTCTCTGCTTTTCACAGTGTCCAATGCACTGTGAGTAATCCCTAGTCATGTCTGAGCAGGAACCCTGTTTGTGCTGGTGTCTATGGCAGAAAAGCTGTGGGGTTTGAGGGTTTTTTTTACAGAGTAGGTTATATTATGCAAAGTAGTCAGTAGGAACACTGCCTAAGAAGTACTCCATTTCCTAAAGGCGGCATTAGTTTTAACAGGAATGTGAGTTACAGCAGGGACAGCGACCTGTTAACCTGTCCAAGCTCTGCAGACATCCTCACTCACTGCCTGCAGGCACTGCAAGCRGCGCGGCTCTGTGCTGAGAGATCCCCTTCCCAAAGAGATTCCGGCCTTTCTGCAGAGTCACTTGGCTCAGTTCACTTCTAAGGCTGTTTTTCACAGATTTCAGTAAATGCTAGGCAAGGGTGGAAATCGCATTTTATCATAATTCRGGTGATATTTAGCCAAATGTGGAGCCTCAGTCATTCCCCTTTACAGCTCTGTAGGCCATTGATCCTCCCTTTCAGAAGCAGATAGAAATCTAGGGGAGCGCACTGATTTACTATGAGAAATACCCTAGGTTGTTTGGAGTATTTCAGCTCGCTCTGAATGCAAGTTAGCCCTCAAAAGCTACAGCTTCTCTGGCTCCTGCTATTGAACACTAAGCCATAAATTCTTTTGAAAGATGCTGGCAAAGCTAGGAAAAAACCTGTGATTTCTAAGTCACCAGCCGTTTAAAGCTTAAAACACTTCAAGTCTGAAGATCTGTTCACTTCTACTACTTTGTGCACGTGGATTTAAGGAGAAATGACATCCCTCCCCTAGGTCACCGCAACGACAGACTGTTGGTTTCCTTTTGAAGGGTGTGAGGGGCATTTCTGGACAGCTCGTCGTCCTCCCTCGCTGACGCTCGTGGGGGTTGGTTGTGTCATATGACAACCTCTCCTTGCGTGGAGCCCCGCAGCTCTGAGAAGAAGTCGTGCCAAGCGGAGGGAGCGCCATCAGGTCAGCTAAGGGTTTGGTTCACTCTCAAACTGGGCTCCCCTCCACTCTTGACTCCCTGTCCCTGCTCCCCGTGAGCTGGAGGYGGACTCACCCCGAGTCCCTTTTCTACTCCTTCACATCTTTGTTAAGCTTCTCTGAGGCATCTATGTGCCAAATGAGCACCAAAACAAGAGGCTATCTCAGCAGCACAAGCTGCTGGCCACATTAAGACCTACTGTCTGCACTCTTATATTCACTTAGAAGCTGTGAGCATGATCAGAGCCCATAAAACTCAAAATGAGCAATGCTTTTCTTTAAAAACTTTCACAATAAAATTTATTATGCTAATATCATTAAAAATATTATAAAATAATAAAATATTCTGCTTAGCAGAAAGATGATGCCAGGGCTTTAAAACCCCAGGTTTGTGCAAACAGTTTTTGTAAACATAAGGAGTCAAGTGTTCAAGTTGCATCCCAAAATACAGTAAGTTGCTACAAAAATAAGTTTGCTCGCTGTCAAACATGGTTAAAAACCCAGGAGACTGGATTTCTTCACACATCTCGTGCTCGCACACCCCTGTTCAGTTAATGCTGTGTTTATATCTGAAAGGGGAAGGATTTCAGGTAGTCCTTTAGAACGGGATTCAGGGGGATCCGGCTGAGGTTTTCCCTTCCRAAGGTCTTCACGATGCTCCTGCGGCAGAGCTCCTGCAAGGGCTGCACGCGCACTTTGCGCAGGGGGGTAACCAGGACCTTCCTGGGGGAGCTTATGTAATGTTCCAGCAGCTTGAAAAGACAGTCAAAGCTCTCCTTGCTGCCATCCAGGCTGAAACGCCCCGACTGGAAGTTTATCCGGATGCTGGTGGGCCCAGTTGCGGTCTTAACACTGATGGCAAAGAAGCAGTTCTTCTGCGTGCTGTCCCTGATGAGGAAGGTGCCCTCGGGCTCCGAGCGGAGCTTCTCATGGGCCGCGCTGACGCTCAGCGGCCCCCAGTAGAAGCCGCAGGCGTCCAGCAGGGAGCTGGCGCGCGTGATGCTGCTGAAGTCGGCCTGCGAGCGGAAGGTTCGGAAGTGCGTGTTGCTCTGCGCCGCGCCGGGCCGCCCGGGGCCGCGGAACGCTCGAGCCTGCGCGCGCTCCCGCGCCGCGGGCTCGCGGACACCTCTCGCCTCTGCTGCGACGGCGTTGTCTGCTGACACCTTGCTGTGCGCTACCATCCTACAGCCGGCGGTCTGCCATAGCGTCCGCGGCGTGCCCCGCGCTACTCTGGAAGGAAGGAGAGGCGCCGTGTGAGACCGCGGGGAAGGAGCCGCCTCTGAATGAGCRCGGCTCCCATTCATGTCCGTCCCACCCATCACGGAATAAAATATTCATTTCCCAGCTTGCACCGGGCAAAAGAAGTGCTCGCTGCCTGGCAAGATTAACCGGCTCCTGCTACTACGAAGTCCAGAGCTCCAAAAATACTCAGCAGAGATGATTAACCCCCTGAGCTGCAAAGGCTAATGTGGTTTCCCTGCTTCAAGCCATAGAGAGGTATCAGCAGCGAGACTGAGTCAGAGGGCAGGAGCCCTTCTCGGGAAGAGACCTCGTACTTGTTCCAGCAGCCTCCAGTTTTTATGGCAAACGAAGAGCAAAGCAAGCGCTGAGGCTGCTGGGCTGCAGCTCCGCTCTCCTTGCCGCTGCCCGTCGCCGCTGCGCGAGCCGAGGAGGCTCCGCGCGTGCTGTGGGATGGGGCAGGTGGCGGGAGCGTGCGAGGCGGTGCCGGCGCCGTGGGGCACCTGCAGCGCTGCCCTGCGCCGGGCAGCCCCGGAGCGGCTTCCTCGGCCTCCCGAGGCGAGGCTCTGCCGCGGGGGGCAGTTCCCGTGCCCCGGGCCGGCGTGCCGCCGACCCGCAGCATCAGCATCACCGCCGCGCCTCGCACGGGCGCTCTAAGGGGCCCCGTCTAAGCTGCTTCCTATCCACGTATCCTCAGCRCGGGGGACTCCGTTCCTCCCTCGCGTTACTTCAAAGGAATTGGCAGCGCCAGGAACCCGCGCCCGCTTCGATCCGTCTCCGCAGCTGCCCTGAGCTCGCTGGCACGCGCGGATCTCCGGGTTTATCCCCCGGCAGACACGGAGCTGCAGCGGCGGCACCGGCTCAGAAACCCCGGCGGCCCCTCAGCAACGCGTCCTTCGCGCGGGGGGAACCGGCGAACGCGCCCGCTGAGACGGCGCCCGGCGCCGTTCCCGTCCGCGCGCCCGCAGCGACTCGACACTGGGTTTCGCTTAAGGTCACCCTGACCCCGGCAGCAGCAAAGAGAGC
>PTEX01000031.1:534081-548618 GCA_003342815.1 Eudromia elegans | reverse complement strand
AAAAAAGTTAATTTCAGGGAAACTGAACAACATACATGAAACTCTCAAATATCAAATAGGCAGATAACCTGCGGTACGAAGAACGTTACTCATGTGACCAGCCTCCGGTTCCCTGAATTCCACTGAATTCCCTCTTTCCACTAAGAGCAGCAGACAGATCGCAGTGCGGTTGTTTGCAGCTCATC
Source organism: Eudromia elegans (assembly GCA_003342815.1). NCBI lineage: Eukaryota > Metazoa > Chordata > Aves > Tinamiformes > Tinamidae > Eudromia > Eudromia elegans. Next base: position 548,433 of record PTEX01000031.1, on the reverse strand, counting down.
CGGTGCCAGCCCGTGGTTGCGGTGGTGGCACGGGGGCAGGAGGCGTGATCAGGGGCCGAGGGAGACGCAGGCTGCCGCTGAGAGACCCGCGAGCTCCAGTGGTCGGGCCGGGTCAGAGCGCRCATGAAACCCCTTCATGCGACAGACGCTGGGCGCGGGATCGCGGGCAGGGCCGAGCGTGCCGAGGTTTGGCACGCCGCGGGTGCTGCGCGAGTCGCTGAGTCCTCGGGCCCTGGCCCGTGCTCGAGTTTGCAACAGGAGCTGGAGAGGAAGYGCTGGGGCTGGATCTGCCTGAAAACGCTTGAGCCACAATCACAGTTCTGGGCAGCGTGGAAAGGAATAAACCCTCCAGCATCCAGGCTTGCTGAGGCAGTTACTGCTCTGCAGCAAATGATTCACCCACGCTGCTGGGCTGAGCTGGATGCTTTTAATGGGTATTTGGGGACAGGTTTAGGAGGCTTCCCTTTCTTAACTTGGTTTACTTAGGCGGAGCTGGCAGCTTCCCAGAAATTATGAGGATGATTCTGATTTGCATCAACTGTGTTACATACTGGTGTACACAGAGAGAAGCGGGTCCCATGGTAGCCTCTTCCTGTGTTTCTTTGTGCGCAGATGAAATTGCAGCCCCTTTCCCAGCCTTGGGAGCTCCCCKGACACCCCAGGGAAGGTGAGGGGCAGTTGGGAAGGTGCCGTGATGAGGATCGCCGTGCATGCCCTTGGCTTTGCTGCCAGGAAAGTCCGCAACACTGTGCGTTCAACAGCCGTTCTCCTCTGAAAAGAGGAGATTCCAGCGCAGGCACAAACCTGTGCRGAGAGCCCCGCCGTTGCTGCAGGCAGTAATCACCCCATTTCCCCCTGCTCCCTCAATTAGCAGCGCCCAGCAGTGCAACGCAGACCGCAGCTTTCCTTCTGACCAGCGTCTCGGGCGCCCGGGCTGCAATGATGTTATGGGCTGACAAAGCCAAGAACCGAAAACTTGGGCAATATCAGATTTACATTTGCATATGCAACCTGAAATCAGCCCACTCGCTCATCTGTGCGCTGAGTGACGCAAGGATGCTGCTGAAATGCCTGGTCTTTGACTTCTCCACAAACGAAGGCAAGTTTTGCAGGCAGCAGCAAGGAAAGCCCTTTCTAACTTTTTCAAGAGCTGGAATTTGCACAGTAACATTTAAAATGCAGCTTTATGTACATAATTCTGTATTTTGCAAAGAGGAAGGGTATAAAAGAACTAGAACTAGACTTCCAGCATTGTTTTTTTGACATTAACTTACTGTTGTTTTAATTATATTAATTACAGGAGAACACTAATAAGCTGCACATGAGAGAGCAGGTCTCCAGGTGCTCCTGCCTCACATTCCTGACTATTGGAGAGACTGGAATCTGCACATTTTGCAGACAAGCTCTTCTCTACTACTGCGTCTCTCCATGCTGGTAAGGCACACAGTGACAACATGCCAGTTTCTAAACAGTTCAGAGATGCCAAAACTGCATGCTGGCCAATTATGGCTCAGCCAAATCCAAGGAGATAGAGAAAAGGTGGTTTTGCACTGGGAGTAGAAGGAACAGTGTTTTTTTCCGTCTGCCAAAGCTGATGTGCTGAAGTGAGTACACAGAAACTCGTGGAAATTCAACTGTGAAGGTACGAGACCTTTTGGAAAGTGCCTCTGTGCAAGGGCATCCAACAGCATCGAAGCTGATAAAAATCATCTACTGAGCTGAGTCTGCGGGCATAGCTGAAGTGGAGCTCTAAGTAAAGGGGTGGGCGGTTTCCTGCGAAAACTCCCTTGCATGTCCAAGAAGCTGCTGTGACTCAACTGTCACAGTCACTGGGAACTCAGTGAATATACCCTCTTCTAGTCGGGTATTTTTACTTCTCTTTTTGCAACATCTCAGGAGGGCCTCCATTCATCCCTGGAGGAACTGAATTGTCACTATGACCCATTATTTTTGCTTGTCTTAAGGTGATGATCATGAGGTAGACCAATGGGACTGTTGGGACCTGGTAAACAGCTTGTTTACTGGGGACCTGCGAATGGTCTGTGTGCTTGAGTCTCTGTTAAACTTTCTCTTGAATGTTCTTGGGGCTTATGTTCTCACATACTTTGCTGGGCTCTTACCTGTGTACCACAATAGCCTGAAAATCAGATCTGGATTGCTTTCACTTTATGTGCGAGGAGATTCAAGCATGATTATTTTGTTATTTTGAAGTGTATGTATATGAATATGCTGAGTGTGTAGGGGAGACTCAAGTCTTTGGTTTGCTACAGTTCGTTTGCTAATGCAACTGTTGTTCCATCAAAGAGCTAGTGTCTTTGGAGAGATGAGCTGACATGGGGAAGGTAGTGCCCTCAGAGAAGTAACAGCAGTAGCAATGCCTAGTAATTTTTAGGTCAGCAGCATGTAAGGCCTCACTTGCCCTGCAGTATTTTTGAGGCTGTCAAATGCCATCTCCGTACTCCCCGGGCTAATRATTTTGGTAAATCCTTCATTATAAAGGTAACACTTTCCTTTAGCCAACATGAGCCTTCACTGACAGTTGCCTCTCTGGACCCACCAGGTTTCGTCTTGGCTGTGGCAAGYGATAACCATGTAGAGCTACTGGGAGATGTGCAGGTCCCATTCCTGGAGTGAGACGGGGCTGTTCTGTTCTTCTTCCCTTTTGTCCTGTGCTGTACGTGTTCTGTTGCTTCTTTATTTTATCTTTCATTTCTAACCTGTCTCCTCCCCTGCAGTTCCTCTTCCTTTTCCCGGTTCTTTTTCAGTGTACTTCTCTTGCCATAATCTCAGCTCATTATTTGCTTCTTCCATAGCACCCCTGGAACTTCATTCCCATCTTTCTCTGTGTGAACAAATCTGTAGCCCAGGTTTAAAATATGCTCTGCCCTTGGCTTTTCTCTGCTCTCCAGCCCTTCTAGTCACTTCCTCTAGGTTCTGTTTAATAACTCTTTTGGTTTCAGGACTGTCTTTTGCTTTCTCTCTCTCTGCAGTATTTTAGATACGACAGGCACCGTTATTCTGAGAATTCAGTCTACCTTCTCCTCCAGAGATTTCAGTTTGGCTTCTCACAGCAGATCTGTGGTTCCCTGCTGGTGAACTTCCTTTGTAGGAAGTTCAGCCTCCTTGTATTTTGACTCAGGTCACCAACACCCAACCCTCTTTCTTCTTCTCCTTGCAGGTGTTCCTGTACCTGGCACCCCCTCCCTTTGCCTGCTCCCTGCTCCGGTGCCCACCCACCACGCAGGGCAGCCATGTGGTGTGCATGGGGGCACTCCGTGGGCAGCCAGGGCTCCCCGTTGGTGTGGGTGGCGCCGGGACCCTGCTGGGGGACCGGGCACTCGCGTGGGGCTGCTGCTTCCTGCCCACGGGCCCCGCGACACGGCGGGCAGCCCACGCGTGTCGAATGGAGAGTGCGGCGCGCCGAGCTCGGCCCCAGGCTCGTTCCGGCCGGCGGACACGGCTCTCCCTGTGGCCACCATGCTCCCTGGAGGGGGCCGTGGGGCGCCGCGGTCACCCGCGCCGCCGCCGCAGACACGGCGAGGAGGGAGCGGGGCCGCAGCGGGGCCCCCTGCCCGCCCGCGCGCCGCCCTGACTCATCTGCGCCCTTTGCTACTCCTGACATGAATTGCAGCCGGCCTTGCTCCGCTGCCTCCGTGTTCTCGGTGTTTCCTTCACCGTAAGTGAGAAACCCCGGGGTGAAAACGGCGGTGTCCGAGTGAGCCGGTCACTAGTGTTGGCCGTCAGCCCGCACAGCGCCCTCGTTCCGGGTCTTCCAGTATCACCAGCTTCCCCTTGGCTCCTCTGGCCATCTGGTGTTATCCCCGCTCCGTGGAGGCACCCTGGGACGCCGGGCTGAGGCACTGCGAGGGCGGCCCACGCGCACGAGCTCGCCTGGGCCCCGGCGCGCRCTCCCGAGCTGGCTCCCAGGGCCTCCCCGTCCCTCTGCCTCATCCATTTCTTCCCCAAAYGTGTATTTGAATAGTTTATAGGAACTGCTTTCATAGGAAATGGGACCCTGCTTTTCACAGGAATTAGGAGCAAAGGCTTTCGCCCTCATGCCTTCTCACACATGTAGCTCAAGGGGCTTTCACTGTAAACAGAAAGGAAACGAAGCCCGAAAGSCGCTCGGTTTGAGTCGTATGTGTTTATATTTGGAGCTTGACTTTGTAGGGAGTTCTGTTTCTGTCTGTAATACTTTGCAAGTTCCTATAAAAGTCAGTTTAATTATAGCATTACTCAATTTCTGAAGAAATCRTTTGTGTTTGTGTTTGTTTAGAAAACTTACTGCCAAGCACCCTCTACTGGATGGAAATGCCGCTCTCATTCCTCCTGGCCAAAGACATCCAGGAAAAGCGTTCTTTTATTATTATTTATTATACTTGCCATGAGATGGGGTTATTATTATTTATTATACCTGCCATGAGCTGGGGTTCCAGAAGAGCTGGGCTCATCACTGACAGTGTGCTCCAATCCCCAAATGTGAGCGAGCGTTGATTCAGTCTGTTAAAAACCTCTCCTGTCACCGGGTTGTTTTTGTCACGGAGGGTTTGCTCAGGACCGTCCACCCTCTTCACCTAGGGYTCTTCAGCTTCTTTTGCCAGGGCCCCGGCTGCACGCAGCTGGGCTGTATTTGCATAACGTCTGTGCAGAAAATCATCAGTCTGAGACCAAGAAACACCGAAGCGAGTCTGCAAGGACGCGCAGGCTGGGAAGATCTGCTCTACGTGCCTTTGAAGTACGACGCGGGAGGTGCAGCGGGTGAGAGACAGTGCAAGGCGCTGCCTGAGATGTGCCTGGCGTTAGTGCGTGGCAAAGCCTGTGTAGGGACCTGCTTTGTTTTTACAGATTGGGAAACGGGCCAAGCAAGGAAAGACACTCCAGGAGTGAGACAGTAAATGAGGATTGTGCAGGCATGGATTTAAGCCCTGCTCTGGAACAGCCCGCCTGGTAACCTGGCACAAACTGATCAGGGTAATAAGCAGAAAAGAGGAAAAGTGCTGCASCCCTGAGCATGGCCCCACCAAATGTGAATTGTCTGTGGGCCTCTGTGGGGCACGCTGACAGCTGAGCTCCTCTTGAAGGTAATCCAAGGTAGCTGGCATGCCGTGCAAACACCAGTGAGGAATTCTTGCCTCTAGAAGAGCATCTAAAACTTCTCACCCTCTTAAGCYTGTCAGTCAGAGCACTGCGAGGGTTACGTTACTGACAGAGCAGTCTGACCGATGTCAAAGCAGAGTGAGCTGCGAGCTGATGGGGTGCTGCTTGTCGTATAGGAGACCTCGTCAGTGTGTGAGAAACGGAGCTGTGCGTCCCTTTGGTGTGGAGTGTACGTGAGTCCCTTTAGCATGGAGTGTATGTGCACGTGTGTGTCACACTCGGCTTCCTCCCCTTCTTGCAGCTGTCCAGCCGGAGAGAGGGAGAGGGAGAGGGAGAGGGAGAGGGAAAGGGAGAAGAGGGGAGGAGGAGGGGAGAGGGAGAGGAGAGGAGAGGAGAGGAGAGGAGAGGTCTCCTCCCATGCGCCAGGGAAGCAGCACTGCCACACCGGGTGCTCCGACACATTTTACAATAAGCAGGTACTACAGAAGTGGTATTTGAGGCTCACTCGCAATTCAGTGGCTCATCTCTCCCAAATCTTTGCCCCAGTGTGCAAGTGCGGGGGCTCTGGGGTGATTCTCCTTGTGCTGACATGAGTTGAGCCAGAAAACCAGAGGCAGTTTCTCTGCAGCTCTGGAGCGAGGTTGCCCGGTGGGGGAGCCTGACCAGCACCTCCTTGAGTCCCCTCCCGTGCTGGGAGGGATTGCAGCTTGGGTTTCTCACATTCTCAGTGATAACACCTTGAAAGCAAATGCCTGTAGTGAAGGCAGAAAGGATTTGATTTTTTTCAATGCTCCATTTTTCATTCAGTTTGAAAAAGTGGTAACAATTGTCCCATAAAAATCAAACTCTAGCAAAGCCAAAGGAAGGGAAAATATCCTAAATTGGTGTGATATATTAAAAAAAAATACATTTGTAGGTAATTGTATTTCAGATGAAAGTGTGAACTAATTAAAAATTCCTAAAATAAACTGTAAGTACAGCTTGTATCTTAGTGACAWCAATGAATACTTCATCTGAGCTGTAATAGGTATTAAATGCTAAAATCAACAAGAGGTTTTGACCAGAAAGAAGCTTAGTTCTAAGTTACAGACAGGTTAGCAAAGCAACCTCTGTGCAGAGTTTGTGCCTCATCTCTTCAGTGTGCCAGGACGGACGGGTGAGTACAAGTAGTCCCCGTTTTGACCTACGCAACTTTTATGACTGTGCCACGTTTCCTGTCGGCTGAAATACGCAGCTGCATTGCCTCATAAGTCTGAGGCATCTGTTGCTTTGTAACTGCAGTGGAGTAAAAGCTGTTCCCCTTCGTCCTAATGAGGAGGTTTTATTGTAGGCTGTTTGCACGTGGAAGAACTAAAAAAAAAAACAAAGGAGGAGGAAGTATCTGCTGTCAGGGCAGGTGAGTAATCAAAGGCAACTCTCTAGCAGTAGGTTGCCTGTGTCCTGAGAGGCATTTGGCCAAGCTTAGGTAAACCTCGGAGCTCTCAAGATCTCCAGTCCAGATGTTTCATCCCTCCTTCACAGGCGCCTCCTGCTTCTGCAGTTAGAGCTAACCTGTGGTGAAATGCACAGTTATTTGGAGTTGCAACAGTGAGATACAACTTGTGAGATGGTGAGAGGTTCTATATTCCTTTATAAGTCACAGAGTGAATGAAATTCAGCTGATTTAAAATCGTGATGGAAAGTCATCCTACAGTATGCACCCAAGTGACAGATGGCTACAGGGAGGGATTAAAGCGTCTCCAAAACTTCAATAATGAAACAGTAAGCAAAGGCAACAGCAGGTCCTTCCCTATGCATGTGCCAGGAATTCAGGTTTGCTTGTTGAAAGATCACAGACCATAGAAGCGTATAGTTTGAAATCCTTCCAACTGTGATTTGTAAAACATAAGGATGGATTGAGATGAGGAAGAGAAGCTTAAACTCCCCTTGCAGTTCAGCAGAACACAATAACCCACCAACAGCCCTTTTCACCCGTTAGTGCCTTTACGAGTGCTCTTTACAAACCGTACAGATTTGCAACAACATTCAGTAGCTGTGTGACAAGGATTGCAAAAGGCCTCGGGAGGGAGTTCTCTTGGTTGAAGGCTGGGAAATGCAGCTTTTATGAGAAGGCAATTGCCTCCCTCTGCTTCATAGATCGATCGCGAGATGAATGAGGAGAATTTGGCAACTAGTTTCACTTCTGTTTCCTCTGGGTGGAATTTTTATTTTCCCCAGCTGATTATGTGTCCAGCCGGAATTCATGGTAGTAGTATGACATTTATCAGAAAGAGAAGGGAAACCAGCCGCAGCCAAGAGATGAGGGAACATTACTGAATACTGGCAGTTTTGAGTAAAATGTGTCACTATATAAATACACACTGCTATGACGGTGAACTCTAGGGATTTTCATAATAAGGACTGTCCCTCCAGTCTTGATTTTGCAAGTCGCTTACAAGCCTCACTCTGGCTGACACCAAGGGAAGCTTCGAGCACGGAGCATTTCTCAGAAGGCACCACAACCCTCTCAGAACAGGGCCCAAGGCAGAAAGATGCRCAGACTCAGGGAGAGCAGTGCTGGTTTGGTGCATGGCCTAGGTTCTAATTTGACTGGACAAAGCATTTTTTTGCACTCTCTGTGTATSCTGATTCTAACCTATGTGCTTAAATSCTTAGTTTCACCAGGATGGAGGAGCTGTGGAAATGGGAAGGAGGGACTGGGGCCAGCACATTCCYACTCCGTGACCTAGGAAATCTTTTRTCRGATTTCCTTTATCCAACTGTAGCTGGATGTAGTTGGACCACCTTGGATGCGGGAAAATGAGGCCCCAGAGGATATTTTTGCCATCACCCGATGTTCATGTAAGTTGTTTGGCAACGATGAGTGAGCAAGGGCTCATATCATGTGGGAGGGTAGAGCTACCGCAGAGCTGCCTCTCTTGGGGTCCTCTGACGGGTCCTGGGGCACATAGTGTTGCCTCCCCCTCGAGCTCCCAGCGGGGCTCCCAGTGCAGCCAGATGGGTGCTCTGTGCCAAACCATGGGCTGAACTAGAAGCTCACAGTTCTCAAATTCAATGACAGCACTCCAAGCGATAATACCGATCTCACATCTGCTGCCGTTTCTCGCTGCTAATCCGTTGGCCAGCAATCACTGTGTTACACTTTAGAGGGCTGCAGATAAGGGGCAGAGCTCTGTAGTTCTGAAAAAGAAACTGCTGCGTCCCTTTCACTTTCACCTTGCAGTTTCCTGTAAACGAGGCAGTGACTGGCAATGCAGCCGTGGCCACGCGTGCCTTGCAGAGCCGAGCCTGTGCACTGGCCTTTTCTGCTCTGAGGATCCGAGTTCTGCAATTCCTCTCAGCTCAGACAGAGCTGTGGAGCTGCAAACRGCCCTGCGCAAAACGGGAAATTATTGCAGTTTAAGTGTCAGATGTTTGGGAAATCAAAACTGCAAAGCTGAAAGCAAAACGTTTTGGCACCTTTTTTTGCCTGCTGTGCACAACCACTTTGTGTTGTGACATTTCCATGAACCTTAGAGACTGCCTGTACTGAAGCGATGTCTCCTAGATGGCTCGTAAATTAATGTTTACAGTTTCTGTTTTGAATGAACAACACTGCTGCCTCTCACTGCAGAGTTCTTCACCGCAAGCCTCTGGCTCTGAGCTCCTCCTGCTCTGAAAGTAAAGCCTGCAGGTTTGGGGCTTATCATTTTGTGCTGCTTTTCATGGCAAGTCAATAGCATGCCGAGTTACTGGTTTGGGTAATTTTGAATCCCTGAAGAATCATTTCTGGTTTATTGATTGTCCTTGAAGTTCAAATCCATGTTTTTTGTTCAGTTTAGAAGTCTGCTGTATAGAAAGCTACATTTAGAAGCAGCCATGATGTTGCACAACTGTRTATGTTTTAGCCATCCAGCAAAACAAAATTCAAAATGTATTTCGAATGGCATTTGAATGCCAAGGGGATCCTTTTCACAAATATTTTTTTATGTTCCTCTGGTTCATTTTGTTTTTTAGTTGRTAAGACAAGGTTGAGATTCTCACTGCAATGAGCTACTGAATGTCTTTTAGCACTAGAAGACTGAGTGCCAGCCCCCAAATTCCTGTCTCTGTATAATGTATATAACGCAGTACTTATGGCTCAAATAGCAGTGACAGTTCTTCAAGTCCTAGTGTGCCAGCAATAAAACTATAACCTCAATTCCTTCACATTTGTATTTGACCCTGCATATTCTGCACCTAGTGGAAAGACATGGTTGTTAATTAGCCTAGAGAGCTTCAGAAAAATGTGGGTACAGCGTGTAAACGAGGGCAGGTGATTAAAGTCACTGACATGAAGAGACGGAGGCAGTTTKCAACATTTTAATGTCAAAATATATTTTAAAAGTGTGACATTTCCAAATGAGTCAAAGAGGTCAATAGGATGAACTGATGAGATGCCCCCTCTTTGACTCACAGAGGAGTGCATATTTATTTTTTTCTAATAAATCAAAYCCAGAAAAAAGCCTAAGACTGCGAAAGCATACTTCAGCAATTATACATTAAATCTCTTCATTTAGCAAGAGTTCCACGAGTTTATTTAACATGCTTTTATCTCCCATCAGAAGTTCTSCTGGTGTTCTATTGGCTACTTCTTGTGTCCTTTCTGTTGACCATCCACAGGCAAGTAGGGAGGTWGATTTTTAGTCATTCCCAGAAAATGAATGCAGATGGTTTACATGGAGATTATCAGTTCTCAAAATAAAATGTGATTGCCATTCAAGGAGCTCATATAGTTCCAGCTGGTGAAAACTGCCAAGAGATTTTTTTCCTGAATGAATGTAGGTATGTGCTGAGTGTGATAATAGTATAAAATTTCTAAGTTATGGTATTAAAATTCTGAACTCCTTTTAATTGTGTTCTAATATTTTGTGAATTTGTGGTTGATTCGACTCTTAGCGTGGTAGCTGTCATCACTTTAGCTTAAACCAGATGAGGCTTGTAGGGAGAGATTATGCTTTGTCTGAACCTGAGGAAGATCGTGCCTGCTTGAAAATCTGACCGCCTAGTAAAAGGTCCAGCTTCTCCCTATGAACTACATTTATTTCATGCATGTTCGAACAGGCCTTGAATACCATGCAGCAGTGATGCATGCTCTGGAATGGGTGCAATTTATGTGAGTGTACTTTTTTCCCAGTATTTGATGCCTCATAATTAGGTTTTTATCCTTTTTTTTTTTTTTTTTTAAAGTAAATGCCACTCTCCTGGTTTCTTTTCTGGTCTCACTGCCACAGCTGCAATCAAAGGAGGACACTGCTGTCTGTGTCCCCCTGTGCTGGTTACAGTGGCTCTGCTCCTGAACACACAATTCATGGATGAAGTGACCCACTAAAGCCTACAAACTCCTGGCTGCACTTTAGGCAGTGTGAAAGAGGTCACATTTTGGATGCCATTTGTGTTTCCTGTTCAAAAAAATGTCTTTTTGTTGTTGCTGATCATGATACAGGAAATTGAATCAGTTCATCTGGAAGTCATCTTCACAGTCAACKTCCAGAGCAGCAAAAATACTGGTAAAATAAACCTATGGTTAATTGCCCTTTTTTTCCCCTTTAATTGTGTCACAGTTGTATTCCATAGAAGACTGATTTGTCTCGCTTGCATGCCAGCATGTTTATAGCATAGAAAAGACTAAATAGGTGACTCCCACTTCTGCAGAAAGTGACTGGAGCTCGGTAAGCATTTCCTCTGAGTATTCTCTGTAAGCCAAGTGAGTCARCGGGGTTGGAGAGTGTCTCATGCTTCTCATAGCCCTTGGCTACCAGGTTGTCAGGGTTGGGTGGCAACTGAAAAGGAAAGAGGAGCAGGAAAGGGGCCTGGATAGCATTTTCAAACAAATTAGTTCATTTTACCTTACAGTGACTTTCATACGGTTTTGGTAGCACATCACCAGACTAGACTCTCGTTGTTATTACTTGTGTTGCTCACTTTCACCCRCCTTGTCCAAGTAACTTCTAACATTTCACTTATTCAGAGCTACCCTCTAACTAAGGCTCTGGCAGGCTTCACTTCTTTCATGTTTCAACATATGACTTGCCTGGCTCYGAGTCAGAACAGAACATAGCATCTGCATGTCAGACTAATCAGGCCCCAAGCAGAAATTACATTACAACCAGAAGTTCAGGTTAGCGATGCAAAGAGGTCTGACTTTCACCTATTAATTCCTGCCTATTAACCCATTAAGTTAAAATAACAAACTAAAAAGCAATGAAGAGAAAACCAAAGTGAAAAAACTCCCCTGAAGGATGCATTGTTTTCCCCAGACTTGGTCCTGTAGTGGGTCAGCAAATTCACATTGCAGCTTGGTGTGGTACAAAACAAACACCAGGAAACTACTACACTTTATAGCCTTTCCTTGTGTTTTTATAGCTCAGTGTGTCTTGTGCAATATAAGAAAATAAACATAAACCAGGATGACTCTCCTGACAGGGAAGTTTTGCAGTTCCTTGTTCATGCTACAAGCGTTACTCCAATTCAGTCTTGGATGATTACCAGGGAAAGGAAGATGGTTTGTCTCAGATCCCTTTTCTCAATTACAGAGTAATGCATTTTTACAAAGCAGGGAGTATCGTGCRTTTCTCATACTTTGCTCTGATGTGCTGCTTCCTTTTACTGCAGGAGGACACAAGAGATGCAGTTYTGCTACTCAAGTGCTTGCCTGGTGGTTGTGGGCAGCCAGGGTCTGTGTGAGATGGTTACACCCTGCAGGACCTGGCATATTCAGAGCACGCCAACCTCTTGATTATTTGGATTCCAAATCTAAAATAATAAAACAGAAAATCCATCTAAGTAAGTTTGGCTGGGGATTTTGTAATATCAGGGAAGAGAACTGAGAGATGTCTTTCAGCACACATTAAACAGGGGGTAAGAGCTCTTTAAAGACTCTTTGGAGGCAGTGAGGGACTAAAAATCTCATAACTTTTGCCCAAGATGAAGGATTTTCCTCATTATGTAAAACAACCCCGGGGTCAAATTATCTTCTTAGTTCCCTTGACTTTGTATCAACAAAACTGCCACAATAAATGGGAGAGAACTTAGAACTTGGCTCCTGAACTATCTTATTTTATCTTAGTGTCTAACTTTTTTCTTTTTGACACCTGCTGCGATCACATGGTCCCTTCCCGGGTAGAGATGAGTAACAGGAATAATGTCCTTAAAGACTGCTTCAAAGATAGGCAGTAGCTACATAAGAACTTTGTAAATTGTTCAGCTTTTCACCAAGAGGAAAGGATTTTCTGGTTTGGGAGGAAAAAATGCTTGGTATAGCTTACTGTTACTTCTGTCCCTCTTCTAATGTGATTTCTCTACGGAAATCTTTTTAAAAGGGACCTTTCAGTTCTCCCCTGCAGACTGCAGTCTTCTAGGGGTCTTGCCATCATCTACAAATGTAATGGTTTAATAAGGATTAGGCCCTCCTATCATATAGTAACAAATAGAAATACAATACTTTTATCAATATTTGGCACAATTTTTTTTTTTTATGTGAAACTAAATATTGATGCTGTCAAATGACTGTAGCTTAGGGGCATAAATTCTTCTCCTGTGAACTTAGCTCAAATTTTGCGTTCATATACAGTAACTATCTAATGTCTTTCTTTTCCTGTAAGCCATATGATTTGATTGCCAGGTTACCTGATTCTGTATCGAAATGGTTGTGCTTGGATGTCAGTGTTTTTATTGTTATTACCAATATTAGCTTTTACCCTTACTGTAAATGGTAGCAAAAAGTTAACTGCTTCCTACACTATAAAAGCAAATAGACTCCATTTAGAGAATGTCTCTAAACAGGAAAACCCTCTGGAGAAAAAAAAGTATTCTGTGCACACTATTCGTAACCTATGATGCATGAGTAAGGAAAAAAAGAGATTTTTTGATATATTTTGCTACCTGAAACAAAACTTATAAAGCAAATAAACTAGCTATTTTAACAGAGAAGAAAGTCTGCTTTACAGAAGAGTGCCTACAGAAGTGTCAGTTCTGTATATATTTTTACTGATGTTAACCTTTGCTTTTAACAAAAACAGAGGAACTGAGGGAACAGTTCCCTTGGTTCTCTTCATTGTGTTACTTCTCTTTGCTCCATTCGCTTCTTTTCCGTTAGCCTGTTTCTTGGCTTACTTTCTAAAGGAAATGTCAACCCACCCACCCAAAGGAAACTAGAACATCTCAGGGACTTCAAATCGAGGCGAGGTGTGTTAGCCTGTCTGTAATATAAACACATGCGAAGGAATGTGAACCTTGTGATTAAAGGGAGCGCGCCTTGCTGGACGGCTGCGTGTGCTCAGCCTGTCCACAAGTATACCAAAAAAAAAAAAGAAAAAAAGGAAAAAACATGAAAGGATCCCCAAGAACATCAGCATGCCTGCTCACTTGGTCTTTTCTCRTGAAATTTGAAGGTTTTAATCAGCTAAACGGTGAACGGTGGAGGTGACTTTTCCCGCTGACGGGATGCGAAAGGCCTTGGGGAAGGGCCGTGGATGTGCCGGGGCCTCCGGGGCGCCCGGGCTGGGGACGGTGTGGGGAGACCGGGCGAGCGGAGCAGCCGCAGGAGGAATGGCTGAACCTCAGTGGGGTTTACGGTCGTTTCTGTGTGAAGAGGACACGGGGCTGACTTAAGGGAGGGTGAAAYGAGAACCGGGTGGCAAAACTAGGGGCTTTTAATAAAATAATCAGTGGACGGAGGCTGTGCGTAGGCCCAGGGATAGTCTTGGCGTCGCTTGGTGTGTTCCACGTGGTCTGTTCAGCAGGGCCCACATTACCTGCAGTGTCTATGCACGGGTGGTTCTCGGAGAGCAGGCACGTTACCTGACAGTGGCTTTTCCTGCCTGTAATTTGCCTCACAAGTCATCAAGCCCATGTTGTAATCATCAAGCCCATGTTTGTAATCAGCCATAGCAGCAATTCCTGCTTTCAGCAGAGGGGCAGGTTCCCGTGAGGAGGCCGGAGGGCAGACCTGCGCTCCTGGTTCCTTTCATTAGATAACCCGCTCGCAGCCTGAGGAGACTTTCATTCTGGGAGTGGGCGCGGGAAGGACCCCCGGGGGGAGCCGCCATCGCTGGGGTGTACGCGATGGAAGACGCACTCCCATAGCGACCGGAGAGGCCGAGCGGGGCTCCAGCGCTGGGCTCGCTTCAGAGCGTCCCCGCACCGCGCTCAGGCCGCTCTGCTCAAGCGCGGCGACCGTTACGGCCGTTACGCGGCAACGGTCGCTGGGGCGGGGCGGGGCGCGCGGCGCTTCCC
>PTEX01000031.1:497547-533956 GCA_003342815.1 Eudromia elegans | reverse complement strand
GCGGGGCGCTGCGCGTGCGGGCCGTGTGGATGCAGGGCACCGTGGTGAGCGTGGAGGGCGGCGCGGCGCGGCTGCGGGACGAGAGCGGCCCCTTCACCGTCACGGGCGTCCAGGAGGTGCCCAAGGGGCGGCCCTGCCTCAGCGCAGGTACCGCGTGGGTGCTGTGGGACCCCCCGCCCCGGGGTTGCGGGGAACCGCTTCCCCGCGTTGTGTTCCCCCCCTCCCACCGAGGTGTGGGGACACCCTCCCAACGTTGTCTTCCCCCCCCCCCGAGATGTGAGGACACCCCCTCAACGTTGTCCCCCCCACCCCTCCAGAGCAGTGGGGAGCCCCCACCTCGAGCATCCTGCCCCCCTCCATGGGTGTGTGGGGGGGGTCATCTCCTCCCAGCACTGTGCCCCAACCCCTCCAGTTTTCTGCGTTAAAATGAAACAAAAGTATCAGTTAATTGTATTTCCTGCTTTGTTTGTTTGTTTGTTTGTTTTTCAGGGAAGTACGTAATGGTGATGGGGGTGCTGCGGTCCTGCAGTCCCGAGCCCCTTCTCAGAGCAATAAAGATGACGGATCTTTCCGAGAATCCAGTGCACAAGAGGATGTGGAGCCTGGAAGTGGAGGACTTGCAAAGGGTCTTGCCCTAGAAACTCTTTCTTCTGCCTGAAAGAATGGGAAATTTATTTTTGTTTTTTCATAGTTTTTGGGCAGAGAATTAGGTTATTCTAGGTATGTGTGCCTTCAAATGTAGACTGAAAATAATGTTTTTTTAAAGTATTTATCTATTAAAAGTAAAACAATGTGACTAGTTAGAGGCAAAACAGCAGCCACTTACCCTTGGAATAAACATCTCCTGTTTTACAACCTCTTCTTTTACCAGCACATCACAATAAGTAACATTTATTGCATTCTAGGTAACAAGGCTGCGATACTATGAATATTACATGTGTTTACAAAGGTCATTTGCTGTTTCCAAGAGCATAGATTTAAATAGTCACTCCTACAGTGATGTGTTCTTGGCAGCAAAAGCTGCACAGCCTTTACGTTGCCAGGATAAACTGGATCCCAGGAACAAAGGCAGAAGGTGTCTCGGTCCATGTAGATTGTGGTTGGAAATAATAACTTGTTCCCTGTTTTTATCTTTCAGTGATAACCATGGCAGTTACAGACTTGCAAGACAGATGCCTCTTTCTGATTGTAATCAAAGCCTTGTGTTAAATACCTGACTGGTTTCTGTGTTTCTGAAATTTTGAAAGTGCTGCAGTAAACACGTTGTTCCAGTGAAGTGAAGTGAGGTGGAAAGCTGTGATGCAGAATTCCTTGGAACAGGTCCTCCAGGTGCAAGATGCAAATACTTTTACCAGCTCGTGAAATAAGATTGCCATGCCTAAGTGCACTTCTCTGCGTGAAGGTCCCYTTTCGTGTTCCATTGTATGCTCTTTTTAGTCATTTAAGTCGTTATTAAAATTTATTTATGTTTCTTCTTCCTGTAAAAAGCTTTTTCTCCAGAGAAAAAGCAGAATATTGCTCTTATTTTTCCAAGTACTAAATTTAAAGAGAATTAGAGTCCTAAGGAAAGCACTGCATTATCCACATGGTATAGTTTTGTAGTTTGGAAGAAGGAGGTCAGCARTCCATTTAGATGTACATTAGCTCTTGCATGTATGAAGGGAAAACTCCCTTTAATTGTTCTCTGGGCAATTAATATAAGGTAATCACTACTCAGGTAGTGATAATTATGTTAGAATTGTGGCATTGTTTTCAAATCATATGGAAATAAGTAGACTTTTAGGTGAGATCTTTAGAGATTAAGTATTGGATTTTTTTGGTTGTTTTACGGGTATACAATTTGATCCTGGAGCTTAGGATTCCAAACCAGGCCRTGTCAGAGGCAGGTGTGTAAGGGGCCTCATGGTATGAGGCCTTGTTGATGGCATGCTGAGACATATATGTACATACAGAATTTTGTCAATCTGGTGATGCTGGGGGAAGAAAAAAAATCTGCTTGTGGAATGATGGTAGCTCTTCAGAAATGATCTGTGTGCTCAGCATATTGTCTGATGACCATGTTTAGCTTAGAGTAGGTGGATATTTTTCCTTGGGAATGCTCCTTAGGACAGAAGTGAAGCTCATTCTGAAGAGTTCACTTTGGCATGGATTCTAAGGAGGCAGGAAAACCCTGAAAGTAGGAGCTGAAAGCCCTCCTGCACCCGTGCTGGTGGCAGTAAATCTATGGCAGAGTTGCCTGCAGTTTATAGCCCTGTCATAGTTGATTAATAGGCAGTGCAGGAGTATAGAAGCATGAATGAATCTACTGTTAATCTGTCTGGCATTGATGCATGTTCACAGAAGGTTAGGTTTAGTGAGGGTCGATTAAATAGTTCTGATTTGAATTAGCCTAGGATTCTCAGCCTCTCACTACTTTTTCTTATTCAGAGGCTCATAAGTCAGTTAAACTTTTTTTTTATGCTTTTTAACATACCATTCCAATGCTGTGACTTAACTGTAAATAAAGTCTAGAGTTCTTCATTGTTTAATTTGGTGTGTTTCATAATCTGTCTTGGTCTGTATCTGTATTTGATATCTGCATAAATTCAATCATAAATTCTGACTGCAAACCCTTGGAAGGTTTTGCATATTTGATCAGTCTAAAGCTGTAAGTGTTGCTTGGCAGTTGATCAGAGAGAAGTCTGCTCCTTAGCCGAAGTTGTGCTTCCAAAAAGTCTCCAACTACAAGCAGTAAGGCACCAGCTATTATTCTTTTAAAGCCAAGACTGGATGCTTTTATGACAGTTCACAGTAAGAAGTMCTTTTCTAGGAACTCAAAACGCCAACAGTTTCTTAGGAAAGCTGCATGGGTACCTGCTAAACAAATGATTTCTGGTGATAGCGTGGAGTATAACTGGGCTTTACCTGTTGAGTGGCTGCTGATTAGGCAAAGTGCTGTTCTGGTGACGTTTACAGTGCTTTGCTCAGTGTCGTGGATACTCCCTGTCCCTCATATCAAACTTAGGTCTCAAGTKCAGGGGTAAGATGTGGGTTTGTCTGTGTTTTTTGTAGAGCAGAGACATAATTAAGAAGTCAAAGGGTGTGAGTGACCTCTAACATGGGCTGCACGGAGGACAGGATGTCCAAGCTGGATATTATTCTATAAAAACCCTTCATAATTTGGATCTCAAAGCTGAAGAGGGCAGGTAAATGCCTGTAGGTTGCAGAAAGGCTCCTGTGAGCTGCACAATGGTAGATGGGGGACGAAGCTGAGCTCAGCCGAGTGCCTGGGCCTGTGTCTGGGGAACACRACTGACCAAGGGTGTGGGTGCCTCTGTATTTCAGGCTTGGAAATATTAATGCTTGGAAAAGTGACTGTGTTGTATGTATTTCCTTCTAAGGACAGATGGTATGAGGTGTGTGTCACTGCAAGAACTGCTTGCCAAATGCAAACTATTGCATGTTTGTTAGGTATTTTAGCATACAGGCATGAAAAGTAGGTTGACTTTTTACCAATACCAGTAGTCTCTCTCTGGCACACAAAGGTAGAGTTGATAAGGCAAAAGTAGGTGAAAAGGATTTTGAAAGCCAGAGCTCACTACTGAATGCTGCCCTGCATCAGGAGGAGCRTTGCCAGCAGGGCGAGGGAGGGGATCCTGCCCCTCTGCTCAGCTCTGGGGAGGCCAAACCTGGAGTATTGGGGGCAGCTCTGGGCTCCCTAGGACAAGAGGGACATGGAGCTGCTGGAGAGGGGCCAGCGCAGAGCAACGAAGATGATGAAGGGACTGGAGCATCTACTCTGTGAGGAAGGACTGAGCGAGCAGGGCCTGTTTAGCCTGGAGAAGACTGAGAGAGGATCTGATCAATGTGTACAAATACCTGAGAGGAGAATGTAGGGAGGAGGGGGCCCAACTCTTCTCGGTGGTGGCCAGTGACAGGACAAGGGATAACGGGTACAAGTTGAACCCTAGGCAGTTCCATGTACATGTGAGGAAGAACTTTGCTGTGAGGGTGACGGAGCCCTGAACAGGCTGCCCAGAGAGGCTGTGGAGTCTCCTTCTCTGGAGATCTTCCAAACCCACCTGGATGCAACCGGGTGCCCCGTGCTCTGGGTGTCCCTGCTGGAGCAGGGGGGTTGGACTAGATGATCTCTAGAGGTTCCTTCCAACCTCAACCATTCCATGATTCTGAGATACTGCTAAACTCAAAGTGTGAACAGGATATTGAATCCCCTGCCTCCAACAAGAATTATTTTGTTAGTCCGGGCGCTTTGGCTGGCAATTTGATGGTTATTTGTTAACTTGTGAAGCTGGCTGTTTGTTGGCAACACCAGGGACAGAGGAGGGATGGAGCTCACCCTTGAACTAGGTGCTGTCACCACCTGCTGGTCATTGAGCCACATGAGTATGTAAGTGAATAATCCGTGGCAACACCAGTGTGGACCTGCTGTGATGTCTGAGAGTAGAAGTGGTGTAGAGGGTCTGCCAGGTTTGTATCGCTTACGGAGATCTGGACACAAGGTACTCACATAAACGGGATATTTTAGAAACAGCCATCAATTGCTGGACCAATTGTAATCTGAAGCGTTTGTAATCTGAAGTGTTTCTTGGTGATGTCCTAACTTCAGCCTGTTGTGTGCTACAGCAGTGCCCAGCTCATCYAGGAGACCCAGTATCTGCCCTCAGCTCAATACTGGTGTCTGTGCTTAGCATATAAACCAAGCTCTGTTTCTTTGTATTTGTGCTGCAATTAGCATTAGCTAATGGAGAGCAGTGGTGCAACTTTTCTCCGTTTCTTGTGCTGTTTGTTGATATTTTACTTCCACCTGCACCTTAGCTGTCTAAAGAGTATTTTTTTCAAAGAGATTTTGCACATATTATGCCTAGGAAAATTAACTTTGAGAGGCCTCATTTGGAAAAGAGTAAAGGGGCTGGGTTTATGTTTTTAAAAGCTTAGAGGTTATCAGTCCTGATCCCATCCTGGTCTTGTAGCTCCAGCCAGACTTGCTAACTGTTTGCAAATAGAAATGCACTCCAGGCTGCAGCCAGGAAATAATGCCACCATGAGATAGGAAGTGGATAAGGATGGCTTGGTTCTTACCTGTGGAATGCAGTAAATTTTTTTGGAACTATGGTACAAAACTAAATATGTACAGCCAAATACTTGGGAAAAAAACCCCTACTACCCACAGGGTGTTTTGGAGCTTGTTTATTTGCCATCATCGGGTGCTATATGCACACTGGTGCTTCAGCTGTAATCAACAAAGTGTCTGTTTAATTTTCTACAACACARTGACTAGATAACAGAGATACCAACTGTTTTTAACATCTCTACGAACAGTTTTTCATGGGAGCAGTTTAAAAACTCTGTGGATCAGGACAACTTTATTATTAGAAATTATCWGCAAAAATGTATACAGTGTGGAAACAAAGCAGTAAAAATTATCAACATTTAACAGTKCAGAACTTCAAAATATTTTTGTGCAAATATAGCTGAAGGATTTTGTGATCCTTTTGTGAAAAGTTAACCTTTCACTGAGAAATAAGCACATTCCTGGTATTATCTGTGTGTAAATATGCCTCATTTATGCCTTTTTTTTTTAAATCAGTATACCTATAACATGGAAAATAATWTAACAGCTGAGATCCTTTCATATAGGATATTTATAGATATCCTACTGTAGTATTGTACTATCTTTACCTTATGAGTAAGACAGGTATAAGTTACCTTTTCCCAGCATGTGAACTGAATTCTGAGAAGGTGTTCTAAAGACACAAGGGGACAGCATGAAACTGGTAAAGAGATACCAAGAAGGCTGGTTCTCTTTTAACAGAGTACACACATTGATAAGGGAAAAAATCAACTAGGAAAAAACGAGAAAACTATTAAATGCTTTMCTTTTTTTTTTTTTTTTTAGCCCTATCGTTTTTATCTTGGCCTTCCTGCATGTTAGGGCACTTCTCTGGAAAAAAGGTCAGTTTCTCCAGAATTTACTGCTAGCTGAGTTTCAGTTCTAGAGAATGAGAGAGCATTTCTGTGCAGCTTGAAAGGCGGCGTGCTGCTTTCACAAGTCAGCCAGTTGTACTAATCTGAGGGGGAAAAGATTGATTTTTTTTAATCTTTTTAACTGTATCCATGTTGTGGCTCAGTGCTTGTGAAGAAGCAGTTTTGCATTCAGTTTCCCAACTGTGTGTAGGGAGGAGCATCTAAGGGAGGCTGTGTGTAGCAGGAGCATTTGTGTAAGTAATTGATATTTTCAGGTCCAGTTTCTTCTGACTTATTATAGTTGCTTGTCATTGTACTGAAATCATTACTCTGTTTCACGTTCCTCTATGTGAAACGGCTTTATATGTTCATAGTCATAGCACTTAAATTCATTAACACTTGAGCTGGCTTACCTGCTGCTGCTTCTAGCTGGTCCACAGCAATGGCTGGCTTGTGGCTTTCTTTTTTTTTTTAGGCTTTTCAGCTTTTCTTTACATTTTAAAGAGACTTCCAGAAGGTAGAGCTAAAGCTAACTGATGTTAACTGCATTAAAATAAATTACTGATCATGCTGGAATTCTAGGAAAAGTTCTAAAATAAATACATCTTATTTAGAAAGAAAGGTGCAAAAATACAAAAAAGTTTGTGTATAAATATGTATGTGTGCATGTATATATGTGAGTGTGTGTGTATATAGGTTTATCTATATTACATGAATTACTGATTATATTAAATAAATTATTCAGATAAAAAAAGYGATTGAAAACAAAAATGGTATCTGAAAAGTACAACCCAAGAGGACAATCAGTTTATACACTGCCAGTACATACCCTTTCTGCAAAGCTAATTAGGAGGAAATAAGAAAGCCATTAGGGAGTATGAATCAGAGAGGTTATGGTGTCCTTCCTAGCAGAAGGGATAAGAAAAAAGAGGAGGAGGAAGAATTCCAGGAATAGAATCATTTTTTGCTTATGCGTATAGTCAGTTTTATTAGTTTGATTTCTTCCTGTGATCTTGATGTTCTACCATGTATGGTAGTGGAGCAACACAGCCTGACTTCTCGGCATGTAAAGAGGTGACACTTGCCATTAAGGAGGAATTTCCCCGGGGACAAAGTTTTGGGTGCAGAAACGGACAAATGCTGAAACACAAAGGGGTTTCGCTTAGTTGTGCGGGACCCAGGGGCAGGTGTCCTCTGCTAGCAGACCTTGAGGCCTAAACAGAAAAATCCAAGCAGCTGAGAACTGTAAAAAGAGGTCTGGTTTTGTTGTTTGTTTGTTCATTTCCTGCCTCTGTTCACAGAATATCTTTATTCTTTAGCTGATTTCCATTTTTTGCTTCTTTTTCCACACTGTAGACTCACATCCCACTCTTTGTAGCCATCAGGGACCTTTCTTATAGTGATATAACAGCTTTTAGTTCTAGATGATTGTTCTGAACTTGATCCTTGCAGTAATTCCTGCACGCAGCTTAGCAATATGCTGTCTGGGCATTCAGATAGTCGTTTGGTGACCCCAGCTCTACTTACAACTTTGAAGCAGTTCCTAAGAAGCGAGTGAGCTGCTTTAAAAAACACTTCACACTTTTTGCTTATCCGTAGCAGTACATGGCTGCATTTTCTTCTGCACAGGACTGCACTTGCTCACCTGTGCAAACAGAATCAAGCAACATTTATTTTTAAACATCACAGTGCACCCTCAACGCTGTTGAGTTTGGAGGAAGACACCTATAGGTCACAGCACTGCTCTGAATAACATTTATTGCCCATTATCCTGCCCCAGCTTCATAAATGAAGCAAAGTATCTGTCTTGCTTATACGTATTACAGATTACAGCCATTGTTTCCTTTTTCTATTGATTTTGTTATTGAAGTATTTTGGTGGATGGCTGCTGACACAGTAAGAAGCTGGCTTGCAAGCTTGACTTAATAAATGATAGATTAAAATTGTGCTTTTAGTAGAACTTTTTGTTGGAGAAAAATTCTGTATATCCTCCCTGGGGCATTAATATGTCATGTATAGCAAGAAGACTTTAGGAAAAATATATAACCAAAGATCTGTAGAAGTACAAGCATTTCTAGTCAATGAAACATGAATGAATTTTGTTGTACATGGTCCAGGTCAGATCCTCTACGTTTCCAGTCAAGAGCTGATGACACGAAATATTAATAGAACAGTGAGCTGCACTTTCTAAAGAGTGTTTGATTTATTTTGACTGTATATTGGATCAGCAGCTTACCATTTTTTTTATCAGTCATTTCTTTAGATGCCAAAAAGATTTGATTTAAAAGACCTATTAGAAAAATATAAATTCAAGTTACTGTAATTTAATTAAGGGGAAAAAAAAGGTCACTTTAATGTCCACATAAACTTCTTCCTGAAGGGACCAGATATTTGCAAAGTCTCTTCTCTTATTAACTTGCTCAATTTGTAAGGGAACTGGTTTTGTAAAACCAGAACCTCACTATTTCCAAGGTAGACTAAATGATGTAGTATAAAGAAGTATAAATAGTAATAAAACTCCTGGTAGTGACTTTCCAGGTGAGTCTGTAGRTCAATGCAGGTTTCAATTCTTATAGGGCAGAAGGAGTGACTGCTTTTACTTGAAGCTTAAATACTTGGCCAGATTTCTCTTGATTAYGTTCTTATTTTCTGTAGCACATACAGTTGCAGTAAAAAAAACCTGTTCAGGAGGGGTGTTTACAAGCATCCGTTTTACCAGCACAGCTCAATCAGGCTATTTAAACAGTCCATTTCTGCCATATCATCTCTTCCTACCTCTTCAGAAAGTTTCTAAGACTCGCTCTGAATTCCTGACTTGGCACATTTGTATTCTGACCATTGCTTTAATGATGTATGACAACCATACATTATCAGCAAGTCAATCTTTTTAATACTTGCTTTTCCCCCTGGATAGGATATGACTACGGGCAGCACAGAGTTCAACTGAAGTCATCTATAAATTCTTCCTGGCAGCGTGCAGCACTGCGGAGATGCTGCGTGGCAGACGAGAAATGTGCCGATCAATAGCAGAAGCACAAGCGCTCTGACATCAGCCACTTAACGAAGGTCGACCTCCCCAGCTTGTTTATGGTGGTGAGTTTCTTATGCATTGCTTTTAATTGATTATTATTTCTAGTTCAACTTTTGCATTAGGTGGCTGCTCATGAGACACATTTAGAGTCAGGATTCAGGGTTAGGTTATGGTTAGGGGTTAGGGTTGGGCTAGGATTAGAGGTTGGAGTTAAGGGTTAGGGTTGGGTAGGGTTTAGGGTGAGGTTAGGGTTAAGGTTTAGAGTTGGGTTGGCGTTAGGGTTGGGGTTAAGGACTAGGGTTGGGTTGGAAGCAGCTGTTTTAGGGTTTGGGAGTTAGGGTTAGGTTAGGTCTTAGGGTTAGGATTTAGGATTAGGGCAGCATTAGGGTTTAGGGTTAGGTTAGGGTTAGGGGTTAGGATTTTAGGGATTAGGGTTTAGGTATACGGTTGGGGTTAGCCTTATGGTTTTGGAGTAGGATTAAGTTAGAGTTAAGGTTTAGGTTTATGGATTTTGTTAGAGATAGGGGTTTGGAATAGGGTTAGGGTTTAGGGTTGAGTTAGGATTAGGTTAGAGTTTAGGGTTAGGGGTTTGGGTTAGGGCTTAGAGTTAGGGTTGGTTTTGGGTTAGGTTAGGGATATGGGTTTAGGGTTAAGATTTAGGGTTGGGTTACAGGTTAGGGTTAGGAGTTAAGTTTATGATTTGGGTTAGGGTAGGATTAGGGTTACGGTTTGAGGGTAGGGTTTGGTTAGGGTTTAGGTTTATGGATATTGTCAGGGATGGGTTAAGAACAGGTAAGGGTTAGGGATTAGGGTTAGAGTTTGGGTTTATCGTTAGGGTTAGGTATAGGGTTTTGGATTTCGGGTTAGGGTTAGAGTTTAATGTTAGGTTACAGTTAGATTTATGGTTGGGTTTAGGGTTAGAGTTTATGGTTAAGGTTAGTTTGGGATTAGGGTTTAGGGATAGGGTTAGGGTTAGGCTTGGGTTAATGTTAGGGTTTGGGTTTAGGGTTAGAGGTTTAGGGTTAGACCCTTGGGAGGCTGAATGTAATTTTGTAGAGCTCTCCTGTCCCAGTGCACACAGAGGCCCTGGGAGGCTGCACGAAATTCCGTGGGGGCCCCTGGCCAGTGCTCCCCTGTCCTCTTTTGCTATGAGCACACCAATGTTTTTAGGGAAAACCTATATTGGTTTTTACTGGGTCTTTTGAGGTTTATACAGTCGTTAACCACACAAGGCCTCTTAGCTTAGAAACTGTTTGGGGAAGCACCAGCAGAGAGTAAAAAATTGCTGCTATTCCCAGGGTGAGTTGAGGAGTGGGAGATGTCTGCTTCTGGGGACAAAAGGGAGGTCCGAGAGAGCCATTACCTTGAAAATCCTACCCAGAACAGGATCACCAAGAGCTAAGAGAAGCCCTTCATAGGTGCTGGGACCACAGAAGGAGACTGAATTATTCTTCCTAGAAGGAGAATTGCATTGTCAAGCATTCCCATTCCATGCAGACCGTGGATTGCAATCATGGGAGAGTGTCCTGTTGGTTTAGAAGCATTTGAGACCGACTGCCATTCAAGGCTGTTTACTTGTCTTTATTGCCAGCAGCTCCTTCCTGAGACAGCCTTGAGGGTGGCTGGGGACCCTCGCTGCACAATCTTGGAGCTGCAGAGGTGACCCTCTGCTTCAGCCACCAAGACTGAGCGAGTCAACTGCRCGAGCACAAGCTGGGAGCTCTGTGCTGCAGCTCGAGGGGGATCCCTTGCTTCCCGCTGGCAGCACGGCGTTCCCGGGAGTGTCTGCAGCGCCCTTGCGACAAAGGTGGTCAGTGGGGGCTGTTTTGGGGTTGTGCAGTGGATGCAAGGTGCTGTGCTGCAGAGGCAGCAGCTAGAGCGTCTATCTCCCCATAGGAAAGGCTGCCAGGCTCCTTTGTGCAGGAGCACAATTAAATCTGAGCGCAAACACAGATCAGTACTCAGGGAAATCTCATGTACTGACCATCCTTCTAGTTTCCTGATTCCCCTGGCCTGGGATTGTTTGGCAAAATGCCTGATTTGCAGAGGGTGCAGGAGAAAGCAGGCATCCGTTTTTGCCCTACAGCCCGTGCAGAGTGGGAGAAGGTTTGCCTTTGATGTCCTGGGCTTTTTGGAGAGGTTGAAAACGCCTGTGGCTGGTCATCCACGTGTGAGCTGTACAGTCCCAGGTTAACTGTGCTGTCCTGCTGTCAGTGCATGGAAAGAAGCTCTGGGCTCGGCYGTGGCTGTGGTTTGTGTCTGCTGGAGCTGGGGCACACAAACCCTCTGTGCACTGCTTCGTGCCTACCTGTTTTGGGTAACAGGCAAATGCGGCAAATGAGGAGTTTGAAGTGGTTGGAATGTGTTTCTCTGCTATCAAAAAGCAGATTTTCTTTTCCCYGGTGGCTTACTGATGAGAAGAATTRCAGCTTCCTCTCTGGCTRCTCYGCTTAGGCTGAGGCCTATCCCCACCATTCATTTCTTCACTTACATTAATTTTTAAAAGAATTTAACAGTGTCTTAAAGACTCCCTTTAGATGCAAAAGTGAGCAACAAGGACAGGTGCTGACTCGACTTACACTTCCTCTGGCATATCTGTGTTCTTAAAAAGGACCTGGATGTGATGACTCCAGTCCTTTTGCTGTGCTGGAATGTCTACATCCTCCGGTCCCCGGTGTGATGGTCTGGGTGCAGGCCCAAGCTCTCTTGCTGACTTTCAACTAATGCTTCCATAGTGCAAGGCATGCTGCCAAAAATTAGAACGTGCAGCTTCATTTCTCCAGGCAGCAGGTAGTCCTCAGGTACACAAGTATGCACTCAGGTCTCAGTCCAGACTGCTCGAAGGGCCCACACAAGGAACACGTCTCCTTTTCCCACTGCGCCAAAGGAAGCACCTCGGAGACCAGGCACACTGGGTCTCCAAAGAAGAAAAGTTTGCTTTGCTGAAAGCACTGCCTTAGCACGACACAGGCGTGCTGCAAAGAGAGGCCAGAGGCACCACCTTCTCCCAGTAAACCTTCTGTGCTGACAACTGCAGAGAAACCAAACCTCTGTGAATAACCTGGCATGAGATGCTGGGAACCTGGGAAGGAAAAGAGGTGAAAATCTGCGCAGGAGATTTGGGGCAGCCTTCCTCTCCTCCCCTGTGGCCTTCACACAAACGCAGGCTGCGTTCATCTCAGAGCCTCCAGGGAACTCGCCTTCATGGAGGCAGACATCCCCTGCACAGTAAAAGCAGGATCTGTCCAGCTGCTCTCTAGTCATCCCTGGGCTGTTGGAAAGCACAATGAGGGGGCTGAGACGTGCTGAAAGACACACGGAGCGATACACAGCATGAGGAACGACACAGTGCGTCCTGTGGCATAGCAGAGGCACACACAGGCCCCTGGGATGCACAGAAAGGCACTCAAGGGCTCCTGGGACTCCCCAAAAGATGCTCTGAAAGGTATTCAGAGGACACACTGCAATTTTTCAATTCCCTGTTTGCCAGTTGGGTTTTGCCCAATTTTCTAGCTATTACATAACACCAGCCCAGAGAACATAAAACTCAGTATACATAATCATAATACCATTTTGAGAGCTAGCACCATGGCACAGAGCTCTGCTAACTGGGCAGAACCTCCTGTTTCCTTGATCATTCCGTTACTTGGTTCATTTTTCCCTGTGTACAGCAGCAGCCATTCACTGCCTGTCATTTACCTTGTGTTTTGCATGCGCTTCTGTCACAAACCAGCCACCACCTGGCTGAGAGGTTGAATTCGGGGCAGTTAGGACCTTGCTGCAGCAGTCCTTGCTTCTCTCCCTCATAGACATGTAGTGAGAGAAGGGGACACACCAGATGGATGGGTCCCAGTGATAGATATCACATGTTTTCCTTTATAAAAGGAAAGGACTTCTTCACATGCTGTCCATTCCCAAAAGTCTCTAGTAAGTTATAAAGGGGGTGGGATATTATACTAAATCCTGGAGTATGCACCTCCAAAATCCTRAAGTCCCCCACAAAGCACATAATTTCTTATTCCCTGGGACAGGTGGGTAATTTTGGATTTCTCTTAACACTTCAGYGGGGACTGCTTTTCTCCCACAGACTCCTAAAAAAAATGTTACTTCCTGACTGGTTGTTGTTTCTTTTTGTCTAGTGCCACTCGTCCCAGTAACTGCAGGTGGGTTGTAATAACATCCACAGTCCATTTTACAAGTTCTGCGGTGGCCGCCTCGTAGGACATCGTCTGCAACGTCATCCATCGTACAACAGTGGCCTCTCGTGGTAACTGTCATGGTTCTCATTCTTTAGCCCGTATTGCAGGAGGAGTGAAGGGTAGGCCTRCGCTTAAGACCTTGAGGTAAGTAGGTAAATGTCTATCTGAGTTCATGCCAGGTGAAATCAAATTGCTCTCTGTCTGCCTCAGGTATCAGGATTGCATGTTTGTTATAAGACTTGCCTGTATTTATTACACCGGGAGCAGCCTCAGCAAGCAGTTCAGTGATGGCTTTCAGGGCTCTGTTAATCTACGATTAGCTGTCACTTGCTGTTATGTTTCTTTGCARGCCATATGAAAGAAGTGCAAGGGGAATGACACTTGGCAATAGTTCCTTGTTTCTCCAGCTGTTTTATCAATTCAATATTTATCTATATATRTTATCAATGTAACAGAACAAATGGCACCAGAAAGTAACTCATACTCTGAAGATTAACTAGCTYGTTGTATGGTAGGAGACCAGCCATCTGAAGCCAGCCAACAATTCAGGGTGTGTAGATGAAAGATAAATGGTAGAACAAAGAGGCTGGTTGCCCATCTCCCATTCTTTCCATCTCTCTACCCGTGACTAACTCTTCAATACATCCGTCCCTTGCACATTGCCAGAACTTAAAAGCAAGACTTGACTCCTRAGCAGTGGATTTAAATTTGGGTTCCTGTGTCAATAAGGAATGAAGTTAAGTAGCAATCATTCCGTAKGCTCATCATCTTGGGACTTGAATCCCAGGAAGTGTAAGCAGTGTGCACTAGTACTTCCACTGCRTCAAGCCTTGATGTTGGTTTCCTGAACATTCACAGCTAGATTTAGCACTAGCAGACGCAGCTWCTTCCCTGAGCTCATGTTCCTAACACCTTCTGGCTCTCTAGTCATTACTTTCTTAAATCAATCAGTGTATGCTCCATCCCCCAACCTAGATCCCAGAGTATTGCCATGAGGATTTAATGAATGAACGTGTTCAATTGCCATAACATGGGATTTAGTAGATCATATAAATGGCTTGGAGAGAGCCTTTTATCTATACACCTTTTCCACAGCTTTTTATGTCTGCTAGTGACAGTGATTTTCCCATTTTGCCCTCCTCTTTTGCACAGAGATAGACTTTTTTTTTTTCTGTTCCATTTACTATAGCTAATGTTCTCTCCTGTTTATATTTTGTGATATCTAGCCATAAATCTGCTATAACCTATTGGAGAACCTCTTGGACGGTGTTGCCATTAAGCCATTTAATGGCTAAGGGTAACAAAATCAGCTCTCCCTCTGATCCTTCACTGTGGGTGGGCAATGTCCTGGCTCAAAACACACCYGGATATTTCATTCTGTGGGAAGGCCAATCTGGCATCTGAGGGGAGAGGGTCAGGGTCTGAGGGATCCCAGGTATCCCCATCCCGAGCATTGTCTCCATGACACAATAGACTTTCACTGGTCTTGCTGTAGCGGCTTCAAAAAAGTTATCTGCAGTTATCAAAGCCTGGAGTTTTGAAATGAGCAATTTATTTTGCATTTGTAATTGTTTACATTTTGCTCCCATTTTTCTTCTCATTCTCTCTTTTTTTTTTTTTTTTTTAGTTTTATGGTCCGCACTTCAACTCATCCATCTTATTTGTCGCTGCTCTAACTCAAGTGCCTAACAGCACAAAACATCTTTCCTTTTTCCCTTCTATAACTTAAAAGCAGCCTGCCATCGGTCAAGGTCGTGCCTGACCGCTCATCATTTGTGCATCATGGCAATTTCACCAGCAGYTGCACACTGGCTCTCAGCCCAGGCCAAATCCCACCTCGGATTTTGCCTGTRCTTCAGTTTGTGTCCTGTGCTTCAGTTTGTGGCTGTTAATCTGGTCCCATCCTCTTGGACACCCTCCCTTCAGGTATTTGTACACACTGATAGTAGAAGTAGAACCACCTCCCTCAACCTGTTGGCAATGCTCTTCCTAATGTGGCCCAGGAGACCATTKGYCTTCATGGCCACAAGAGCACTTGCTGGCTCATGGTCAATCTGAAGTCCACCAGGATTCCCGGGTCCTTCTCTGCAGAGCTGAGTCAAGCAAGTCAGTCCCCAACTAGTACTGGTGCTTGGGGTTATTCTTCCCTAGGATGTCCTACCACCGGTGGGGCTGGACCTGCAGCAGCTCCGTGGCACCAAGGGAAGGAGGCTGCAGGATGGCCTGGCTGCCCTTGTGTTCCACATGCCCACCAAGGCATCTGTGTCGGTGGCAAAGGCCAGGGGTCCCTGAGTATCCTACARGGTCCCTTGGGCCAACGGCACCTCCTCTGCAGCACCAGTCCTCCTTGCTGCTCTTCCTGTGCCTTTGGGCTCCAACAGGCCCTGCGAGGGGCCCTGCACCTGGGGTTCTTACAGGGGGATCCCTGGCAGSTGTGCAGCTCTAGGGCTCAATGGGGGCATCCTGGTTTTACTGGGGAGCTGAGGGAGTTTCTCAGGTCCCACTCATTGCCTGGGATCACTGGGGATGTGGTGGGGGGCACTCGCTGAGGGGAGTGTTGAACCCTGGAGGGAACGAAAGGGAGAAAGGGAAAGAGAAGGAARGAGTAGAAAATAACAAAAGAAAACAAGACAGAGAGGAAAAGAGAAGAAAAGGAAAAGGAGAAAGGCAGAAAGGTGGGGAAACGGAGACCAAAGTAAAGCAAAAGGAAAGAAGAGGAGAGGAAGGCAAAGCAGAATGACAGGATGGGAGTTGTGTCCATATCCGAGACCATGTCACGGATTTCCTGCTTCGCTTCCTGTTTGGGGTTTCCCAGGTCATGTTCACCAAGTACCTTTATGGACACGGCTCACGTCTTGGAGCACGTTCCTCCAGGGACAAGGGCTCAGCGAAGACACCAGACCCAACCAGCTGCGACCAGCCCGGCAGGGGCCTTAGGGGAGCCCTAGGCAGTGCACCMTTAAAGGAGAGGTTTTGGGGGGATGCTGACTGGGAGAGGAGTTTGTGGCCTAGGGCAGACAGGGCATAAGAGGCCTTGCTGGGGACGGCCTGTTGGAGGGTATTGGGGAGGTTGGTTTTGGTGGTTGCTGCCATGTTTCCTCTCTGAGAGGGCTATAGGAAATGGACTGTGTGGTATCGGCAACCCAGAAGCTTGGAGACTACCTGCATCAAAGGAGTAGAAAAGGAACGCGAATGGGAGAGGGGAAAGGGAAGGAAAGGGAAGGGAAGGGAAGGGGAGGGGAAAGGAGTAGACAGCAAAATTGGATCACTGTTTAGGAGAGTAAAGGAGAATGAAAAGACAGGGGATAGAAAATGTGTGAAAAAAATAGAAAACGAAGGAAAGAAAGAGGTTCTTAGATGAGTTGCCAAGAGTGTTGTCATACAGGGCCCAAGGCTGAGCAACATCCACTGCCGGATGTTGCGTATTGCTGGGACGGGCGAGGATTCTCCATTCTTCTCATCAGTCCCAGAAGATTTTGTTGTCAAGGTGTCTCCTTGGGGAGGAAGATGGCTGATGTCTCTAGGCTCTGGGAGGAAGACACGTGACCCAGCTCCTGTGTTCAAACCCTCTATCCCTGTCTGCAGCTGGACACGAGAGTTGCCGGTGGTGTTGAGCTCTTCAGCCACTCGTCACCATGAAGTGCTCCAGCCTCCAAGAGCCAACACGGGTTCATGAAAGGCAGGTCCTTCCCACCAACCTGATCTCCTTCTCCAACCAGTCTACTTAGACTTCAGTCAGGCCTCTGACACAGCTTCCCACTGCCTTGCCTTGGAGAAGCCAGCAGCTCATGGCTTAGGCGGGGGGTTCTCTTCATTGGGTGGAGAGCTGGCTGGTTGGCCAGGCCCACAGGGTGGTGCTCAATGGAGTTAAATCCAGCTGGTGACTGGTCACGAGTGGTGTTCCCCAGGGATCAACGCTGTGACCAGTCCACTTCAATACCTTTACTGATGGTCTGGATGAGGTGATCGAGTGCACTCTCACTGTGAGGGTGAGAAAGCAGGTTGGCTGTGTACAGTCTGCAAGGCACAGGCATAGGAAAGCACAGAACGGTCTGTGCTGGAGGTGGCCAAGGGGACTGCCAAGGCTGAAAGCTCCTGACACAGCTGGGACTTGGTCTTCCTGACTATGGCCGTTGTCTCCGCCACTGGGGAAGATGCAGTTCTTTTAATGCACTGTGATCTTGCTGACTTGTCCCTTGGGAGCCCAGAAGGTGCTGGAAGTCAGCCCGTCTGGCAGTCAGACCCCCCGACACATGCTGGCCTCACAAGCAGCCCTGAGCAATGTGTGATGCAATGTGTGCACGGCTGGAAAAGCCCTTCAGGATCCTCTAGTCCAGTGATAAGCCCATCACCACCATACCTACTAAACCACGCACCTAAGTGGAGGTGACTCAGGACTAACTAAACAATGACTCAAGACTAACTAAATGACTCACATGATGACTCAAGACTAACTAAAATTCCCCTCAGCTCACTGTCTTGAGAAAATTCCTGGCAAACTTAAGATGTGGCTGCAAGCTCTGTGTGCACTGCAAGGCCTGTGAGGGCTCCCAAGAGGCAGGGAGTGAGCGATCCTGCCGAGTGTGTTCAGCAGGCCCTGCCTTCCAACAGGAAATCTTTCCAGAGGGCTGCAGGGTTCACATGGCTTTGCTGGAGCCTCATGCACGTTTTTTGCTCCAGGGTGATGCTCAGGAGAGGAAGGAGAAAGAGCTGCTGCTTTGGGTGCAGGTCAAGAACCTGGAGCAGGAGGTGAGAGCTGAGGAACTGCAGAAGAAAAGGAGACAAGAGAAAGCCAGGAAGGCTCATGAAGGAGCATTCATTTCTCCTCCGCTTCAGAGGTGGCCGAGAAGAGAGCACTTCCTAATAAAAATGCAAAGGGTGTCTGAAAGAGGCACCAGGCATGCCCTGGAGCCCAAAGATGCCCCTTAGAGCTGATCAAATGTGGGAACGTTGCAAGGTCTGGCGGGCAAAACTCAGGCAATTTGGGGATGGGAGCTGGGTTCCTGAGGTGCAAAAGGGAGGGTGATAAAGATACAGCTGATACTGCCTTACAGAGAAAGGAGGGGGTGTGAGCTGTGTGCAGGATGCTCGAGGGGGGCTCTCTAGGCAAAGAGTTGTAGGAACGACTCTTGGTGGAGAAAAAAATGGCACGTGAGCTCCAGAGAGGGCAAGCTCTTCTTGCCCTCGGTGCAGAAGGGGAAGGCGATGGGAAGTCCATGGGCAAGCGGCTCTCTCAGGAGAGAGTGAAGCCCTCGACTGCACCCGTGGTGGTAATGCCAATGGTATGTGGAACAAGCGCTTGCTCCTCTCGGTCACGTCACCTGCTCCCAAATGCTCCAGCCTCTGGTGTCAAGGAGAGAGATGCCAGCGGTTTGGGCTGCTGCTCCTGGGGGCTGGAAAGACTCTTGGGGTGGGCCGGGCCATATCTCAGCCTTAGGCATCAGGATGCGCTTTCCCTGTGGACTTCAGGACACGCTCATGTCCTTCCTGCCCGGGAATCCAAGCGTGGCACTCACGGAGCGCTCAGGACACATGCGGAGGTTCATGCTGTGCTCCCTGCGCGCTGCCCGACAGGAGGAGCATCGTGTTGCCACCGCTTTGTGCCCCTCTCCATGGAGCGTTTGCTGGGCCAGCCCCCAGCGTGGGACAGTGCTGGGCCTTCAAGGAGGGCCCTCCAGACCAGAAGTCCTCCAAGAGGCAAGCACCAGGGGCTCGGCCATCGCGCCTGCCCTGGGTGCAAGGCCCATGCGGGTTAGGAGGTCTTGAAGCCCCAGAACCTCTTGCTTGGCCCACACTTCATGTCCTCTACTGTGTAAACCTGGACAACCTGAAGCTCCATTTCTTTTCCCCATAGGAGCTAAGCAGGCTGGTGCATCCGCAGCCAGCAGAGAGAAGGGCACCAAGGCTGCGCCTACCATCACACTCTGCCAGGGGGGCTCTGTGATCCCACAACCGGCTGCACTGGGTGTTCCCTGCCCGTGCCTCACGGTGGCCTCCCGCCACGCTGGAGATGAGGAGGGCCCGTTCTCAGCTCCGAGTGTAATGGCAGAGGCGGCAGCCTGGCAGAGCTTGGCCTTGCTGTGAGGAGGGCATCGGGTAGAGTGTCACCAGGGAGAACGCAGGGAATGGGGAGAGCCTCAGTGGGACWACCTGCCGTCTGTGTTGTGTTCTTTTGTATCTGCCACCCAAGGGAGCAGTGGGAGGGAGCAGCGGCACGTCCTGGGGCAGCTCTGCTGTGCAGCTCTCTGTAGAGGCCCCACGCAGGGGAGTTTAGGAAGGTGGGAGACGAGCAGCTCCCGCTGCAAACCCAAAGCAGCTCTCAGGCCGCTTGGCCTTTCCGAAGGTCGACGAGCAYGCAGCTCCTGCAGAGCCACTGCTGAGCGCCCCACCAGCCTTGATGGAGATGCCTTGCTCTGCAGGGCCGGGCACACTCATCCTCACAGCATCGGCTCTGAAGGAAGCAGAGCCTCCGTCATTTCACCACCACGCTGTGATCCACAAGCAGCAGCACCTCAGGGTGCCCCTTTCATTTAGAAAAACTCACCTCACACCTTTTCAGGAATGGCCTTTAATTCTGAGCTCCAGGAGAGCTAAAGGGCAGCGTGAGGCGCTTCCCGAGCAGCCCAAGTTCTCTTTGGGCAGCGCTGGCAGGCGTAGCCCATGGCCTGGGAAGCTTTCCCTCCCACCCTACTGGGAAGCTCAGCCAGCCCCGAGCACAAACGTGGCTCAGATGCTCCCCAAGCACAAACGTTGCTCACATGCTCCCCAAGCACAAACATTGCCAGCTTAGATGCTAAGGTCAGCTCAGCAATGGGAGGCAAAGCAACASCACCACAGCCACAAAGGCCATTTTTGCCATGCTCACCCAAAAGGACACGGAAGAATTTAGAAGAAGAGACTACCCAGAGGGCCAGGGCTTGGTGGGGCAGGGCACAAGAYGATGACACACCTGTGGATTCCATCTTAGATCAGCACCGCCAGCGTCGCCCTACCTGTTCTCCAGGCCCCCAGTCTGGAAGGCACGTGGCCGAGAAGCTGACACAGTTTACAAAGGAGGCTTATCCTGCTCAGGCCACCCCCAGGCCCCAGGAAAGGGAGTTCCCTGGGCAAGGCCTAGCGAAGAGGTGGCCAAGAACCAGCCTGCCAGCAAGGCTGGAACCAGCTCCTGCCCCACTGCGTGCACTGTGAGCTCTGCATAACCAGCAGGCGAGTCCCGGCCTACAACAAGGCCTGGTAGTCCTGGGGAGGCCCTGACCATCATAGGCAAGCAGGCTGCAGAAAGCCCTTCCCTCCATCGTGTGCAAAGCCCCCTCGGCAGAGGGCTGGGCTGCACAGAGCAGCACCCGGGCAGCCYGTGCCAAGGGAGGCAGGGCAATGCCCATGGGAAGAGGAMGYGCCAGCYGGSAGCCTGGCGCGAGGCGGCCTGCCGAGGGSTGCGCCTCTCGGCCGGGACCCCGAATCYTCCGAATAAGAAAGATTTTTCTTTTGATTAAAAGGAACTCGCTTTTGCGCAGGCTGTGCCTGTTGCCTCCTGTCCTCTCCTTGCAGCACCAAGAGTCCAGCTTCAGCTTCTTCAGTGCTCCTACCCCTGCAGAGGYGTTTACACAGTGCCACGATCCGCCCCCCTGCCCTGGGCCTGCTCCAGGCTGGGTAGTCCCTGCAGGCTCTTGGGGGAGCCCTCTGGGCTTAGCCTTGTGCTCCCGGGTGGTTTGGGGGAGCATGGGGCTGCAAGGGCAGAGCCACCCCAGGGGGTCTTCATGGCCTCAGAAAGGCCATCCGTGGATCATCGTGGAGAAGGACACTGAGCTGGGTCTCAGCAAGGCTCCTTCCTTCTGAAAGCGTCACTCTTCTGTCATGACTTCAAACGCGGGTAGTGGGAGYGTGCCACAAGAGCCAACCTGTAAGTCCAGAGCGGGACAGAGGGAGACAAATGTCTTGCATTGAGTGAAAAGCTTCTCAAGGCAGAGCCCAGTCTCCCAGGCAGCTCTCCAAGTCACCTAGGGCTCCAGAAGAGCCCCACGTATCCCGAGCTGGCCGGCACAAGCACACACTGCTTAAAAGAGTTTCTTCTTTCAGCGTGTGCACAGAAATTCCTGCCAAGCGCTACAACATCCCATGGGAAGAGACTTCATCCCTAAATGCCCTCAGCAGCTGCCTAAGAAGCCAAGGGGAAGACAGTCCTAGAATCATTATGGTTGGAAAAGCCCTTCAAGATCATCTAGGCCAACCRTAAGSCCATCACCACCAGCCCTACTAAACYATGTGCCTAGATGCCTCATCTAGACCTTYCTTCAACACTGCCAGGGAYGGTGACTCCACCAYTTCCCYGGGCAGCCTGTTCCAAGGCTTTGCCACTCTTTCTGTGTAGAAATTYTTTTCCTAATACTTAACCTGGACCTCCCCTGGTGCAACCTGAGGCCATTTCCTCTTGTCTTCCTTGTCTTATTGGTAGTTATTTGGGAGAAAGGTCTGGATGATGAAGCTTGCAKCCAGGTGAAGGAAGGCTGGGAAAGGACTGAACCCATTAACTGTCTTTCTTGCATGGAAAGGGTGCTGCAGAGGGTGAGGTGCAGCTTGTGACCATGGGGTAGAGAGCAGGCCTAGGTGCACGAGGGTGCAGCCAGGGGCTTCTCATGGGTCTGTGGGGGCTTCATGAGCGTCCCAGAGTGCAACAGGGGAGTCCCAATGAGTGTGTGGGTGGGGTCCAGTCATGCTTCAGGTTGCAAGAGGGGGGAAAGGGGGTCTTGGGGTTCATGCTGAGACATCCCGATGGGTCTGGGCGCCAGCAAGGGTGCCTCAGGGCTCAGGTCTGGGGGTTGCAAGGGGTCTGTGGAGGGGAGGGAAAGCAAAGGTGCCCTGTGCTGCAGCAGAGCATCCCAAAGAGTCTGATGGAGTMCTGTGGATGCCCCAGGGTGCAGGCAGTGGGGCTGCAAGAGATCTAGGGTGTCCCTAAGGTGACTCAGGGTTCAACGGGTGTCCCAAGGGGTCTGTCAGGGTCCAAGAGTGCCCCAGGATGTAACAGGGGGATCCGAAAGGGTCTGTATGATTTCAAGGCTGCAGGGTGTAGGCAGGGTGGTCCCAAGGAGTCTGGGGATCCAACAATTKTCCTGGAATGCAGGCAAGGGGATCCCAAGGGATCTGGAGAAGATCCCGTAAGTGCTTTATGGTGCAACTGAGGGATTCCAATGGGTCTGGAAAGCTCCAAGGGGCAACTGGGGGGTGGATAAACTCAAAGGAAGGGCTGRGGCTCCAAGGAAAAACAGGGCTATCCCTCTCCCCACCCCCACTGCACTGTTGGGTGCCTCCTGGTGACAGTCCCACACAGGGCTCCAAACCAGTGCTGTGTTCCAAGGACATCAAGGTGGCCCTGCAGCCCAGCTCTGCCCTGCCCAAGATGGAGCCCATGGTCCAGCGACTGCCCRCATAGGTGCACCCTGGCCCTACTGCCCCAATCCCCACCAGCACCCAGTGTTCCTGGGGTGCGGCAACCAGGATCCCCCATCCTCGGGCTCCCAACCTGAGGACCCATCATTCTTAAGTCACCAACATTAGGACCCCTCACTCCTGGATCCCCAACCAGAGGATCCCTCGCTCTTGGGCCCGAGTCACCAGGATCCCTAATCCTTGGGCCCTCGTTCTTGGATCACMAGCATCAGGACTCCTTACTGTTGGGTCCCTAACCAGAGCCCCCTCATTCTTGGCTCCRAACCACCAGGATCCCTCACCTTTGGGCCTTTGAGCCAAGGAACCCCTCACTCACATGCTCAGACACTCAAGATGCTTCATTCCCAGGCCTAGGCCCTGAGGACCCTTCACCCATGGAAACAGGCCACTTCATCCATGGATCCTCATCCCCAGGACCCATGATCCATGGGCTCCCACCCCCAGGATTCATCATCAGTGGGCCCCCACCTGCAGAGTCCATGCTCCGTGGACCAAAGAACCCAGGCCTCGCAACTTATGGACTGCAACCTGCAGGACCCATCTCCCATGGACTCAAAACTCCAGCATCCATCACTTGTGGGCCTCCATCTCCCAAATACTTCACCATGGGCCTTGGTTCCATAGAGGACCACTTCCACACTTCCAGGACCCTGGAGACCCCTATCATCTGTGGGACCCCACCTCCAGGAYCCTTTACCTGTGGGTCCTGGTAACATGGACCCTTCAACCACAGGCCCCCACCTCCAGGATGCGTCAACCTTAGGTCCCTGTCTCCCGGACCATTGATCTGTAGGATCCCATCTCCTGGATCCTTCACTCATKGGCCCCAACCTTCTGAACACTTCACCCAAAGGCCCCTGTCTCCTGGACCCTTCATCCATAGGACCCCATCCCCTGGACCTTTTGTCTGTAGGGCTCCATCCCCTGAACCCTTCAACTGTGGGCCCCACCTCCAGGCTTCATGGATCCCCACTTCCCAGACCCTTCACCTATGGGYCTCAGTACCTTGGACCCTTAATCTGTAGGGTCCCATCTCCTTGACCCTTCACCCATGGCCTTCACCTCCAGGATATTTCACTCAAAGACCYTGGTCCTCCAGACCCTTCATTCATGGACCCCCACCTCCTGGACACTTCACCCATGGGTCCCCCTATCCTGAACACTTTCCTCCTTGGCCCATGARGAAGGTCCATTCAGCTCTGGGCTCCTACGTCCAGAACCCTTAATCTGTAGGATCRCATCCCCTGGACCCTTCACTCATGGGCCCCCACCTCCAGGATACTTCACCCAAAGACCCTAGACCYTTTACTCATGGACCCCCACCACCTCAACACTTCACCTATGGGCCCTGGCTCTCTGGACCCTTCATCCGTAGGACTCCATCCCCTAGACCCTTCAGCTGTGGGTCCCCAACCCCTGGATACTTCACCTGCGAGCCCCAGTCCCCTTGGACCCCTTATGCAGGGACTCCCACCTCCCCATGAATGAGCTCAGACCATCTAGGATATTTTGCCCATGAACAGCCCTGCCAGGACCCTTTGTTTCAAGGCCCATGTTTCCAGGCCTCTTCACCCTTGGGTCCCACCTCTTGAAATGTTCAGCCTTTTCTGAGTTACAAGACCCTGGTTTTGGGGCTCATCAACACGGTCTAGATGGGTGCTGAGTCCATGCATGCCGTAGGGC
Source organism: Eudromia elegans (assembly GCA_003342815.1). NCBI lineage: Eukaryota > Metazoa > Chordata > Aves > Tinamiformes > Tinamidae > Eudromia > Eudromia elegans. The sequence continues at coordinate 509,635 of PTEX01000031.1, read as the reverse complement.
ATCCTGGGCCACCTCATGGGGTGTTTGGTGGGGGAAACGGGCAGAGGGTGGTAAGTCTGGGTGTTGGGGAGCTGCAGAACAGAATGCTCYAGGCCAAGGAAAGTCAATGTTGGGTCACCCATGGCTGCCACCTGAGGCACCATTCCACTGAGTGGAGCAGCTGACTGAGGGGACACCATGGCTAGGGCTGCACCTTCCTTTGGTGAAGGATGTGGTGCCAGGTCAGCGCAGGTCCAGGATACCGGGAGCTGCAGCACCCATAGGTGCCCCCCATTCTCCTGGGGTTATGCAACACCGTGAAGAGCGTGACAGCACCCATCACAGAGATGCAGATAAACTCACTCCCAAGCCAGCCCATCGACCACGAGGGCAAGAGCAGGATGCCAAGTGAGCTTCCTGAGGCACCCATGGGTGCCAGAGCCCCTGCTCACCCCCCTGGAGTTGGAGGGGAAGAGCAAACAAYGGGGATGCCCAAGAGTGCAGGGCAGTGTTCCCAGCAGGGGCAGACCTTGCTGAAAAGAGGTGGGGGAGCATCCCCAGGGCGGGCGCCCTGGCCAGGCACTCACCCATGGGTGCCACCAGACGGCTTTGCTGACATGGACAACTACTTGGAGRAGGAAACCTTTTCCTCGGAGCAGGAGGGCAGCGACGACGCTCTGCATGGCCAGGTGGGTGCTCGACAAGCTTCCTGCTGCTTGCGTGGCAACACGGGTGCCCCCAATGGTGCCACCCTGTCRTGCTGTCCCCATGGAGTTGCAGAAACTGAGGAAGAGGAGGAAGAAGCTCCCATGCTCTGCTTCCAGCCAGGTAAGTGTGTACCTGACAAGGGTGGGGGTTTGGGTGCCCGAGCAGTCCTGATGCACCCAGGAGTGTTGTTGGTGTCCCAGGAGGAGCRGGAGGTCTTTGGGTTGCCCTGCTGCACCTGTAGTGGGTGTCCCAGGAGGCTGAGGGGGGCAGTAGCCAGGATGCTTCCCCCTGTGCCAGGTGCCAGGTCCTACAGTTGTTCCCAGGGTATCTCCAGGGATGCCGGGTCCCTGGGGTGCCCTTGCATGCACTCTGASCACCCCACTCCCCACAACAGACCAACATCAAGCAGAAATTCACAGCCTTGCTCAGACACAGTGTTGGACGGGTCAGGGTGTCCCTCGAGGTACTCATGGGTGGCTCTGGGCCACAGGACTCCCTGTGAACAATGGGGGTCCACAGACGGTGGGGTGGCACAAGGCACCTCAGAGATACATTGCAAGAGACCTCTCAGTGTGCTGGGGTGGTGCATGGTGGCTGCAGTGGCACAGGGGCACCCATGGGTGCAGGTGAGAGCAGGTGGGCTTCAAGATGGACCACATGTTGTGCTCCTGCATGTAGGAGGTGGCCGAGTGCCTGGACGAGCTCTAAGACAACCTGTAGATCTTCAACTGCAGTGACAACACCACCAACCTCAATGACACTGACAGTGTCCTCAGCACTCCAAGCCTARCTTGAAGTGGGTGGGTTCTGTCAGAGCTCCTAAGGGTGGGTGCTGTCAGCCAGCAGCCCAAGGGTRTCACCGTGGCAGCCTGCTGCCTGTGTCCTCAAGGTGTCCTCGTATCATCTGTGCTGTTTCTGGGTCCCCACAGTGCCCACATGCCAAGCTCCATGTACCCACAGTGTTCCTATGCCACTCCATGTATGAGAGAATTGCTCGAGAAAGGGGKAAWTAGAGAAAAAACAGGGCCTGACAGAAGTTATGGTGTCACAGAGGCCTGCTTGAGGTGAGAGACAGTTACCGCTSCCAGGATGGTTGGTATATACAGAACCTCCACGATTCCCCTGGCAGCACAATCCTGGCACATGCTATTAAGAGTAAACGAAGAGCAGAGGAGAATAGAGACASCACGTTGAAACTCTGCTGGGCTCTCTGCAGACGTGGCAGCCTGGTCGTCCCACRCAGCTCGCTGATAAACCACACAGCGCARTAAGACGTGTGGTGCTGGGCCAACAAGGGTGGCAGATCAGTCCCTTCCGATGGACTCTGCTCAACTTCTCCTCATTCTGATCTTGTTCCAACACCAATACACAGCCCCATCCTAGAAGCTACCTGCTTCCAAGGAGTGAGCACTCCTCACTGAACAGGCTCTCTAGATTCTCAATTAACTCAGGCTTTTTACACCAATCAATGGTGAAAGTATGACTAGAGTCACTCAAGCTCCACCTAAACGTAAAAGAAAATATTTGAACTAAGGTGAACTTAGTAGGGAAGTAGGTAGGATGGAGGAACTAGGGAGTGGGAAGAAGAAAGCAGGAAGAGGAGAGGGAGAAAACTCCATTGGAACTTCTAGATCAGTCGAAAGGCTGAACCCTGTTCCTCCCCTCTGGTCAGGAGGCCACCTGAGGAGACTCGTGGAGGTTGAGAGCCCTCTCCCATCTGCTGRGTGAGTGATGATTGTGCATTGTACACTAGCCACTAGCTAAGAGCCCCACACTRTAGTAGAGAATTTCCTGTACTGACAYCGAAACCTGTTCTCTAAAKGTTGCATCTGAATAAATCATGCTATTTGTGAACTCAACTCCTTGTTTGGAAGGCCATAGGGTCTTGGTTTTACTTATGCTTTCACTATTTTTCATGCACTTTCTCTTACCACACCCTGATTCAACTAGGGAATAATATTAACCCGTGGCTTTCCAGGCTACAGCKAGGTTCTCCTTGGAAGCAGCGGCTCAGCAGTGAAGACGTCTCCCCTCAGATCATGATGCTGCCTGAGACGTCTCCTCAAGGTTGAGGGAGCTCTCCCATCTTCTTGGGTGGCCGATTATGGCACGTTTGTACATTAGAGCTAGTCAGAATGCCATGGGTGGTAGAGAAATTCTTGTRCTGACATCCAAAACCTGCTTTGTGACCATTGCAATCAAATAAATCCAATTTTTTGTCAACTTGACTGATCTTTTTGAACACGGTTATAGTTTGCAGAAGGTTTGGGAATGCCGTGCAGGTGGGGTCGGGCCTGTAGCTCCCACAGTACTTGGTGTCCCCATCAGGAGAAGATTCTAGCCGCCCCCAGCCCCTGTAATCCAGCACATTGTCTGGAAGACAAGGGCAGTCAGCTCTTGACAAACTTGTCCCCTTCAAACCGTCACCTCTCAGGATTTGCCTTTGATTCTCATGCTTTCCTTTTCTTTTTTTCCTCCATGCTTTAGAGGTCCTCAAAGGGCAGGGCTCCAGAGTGGAGGCTTTCACCAGGAGACCTTTCCCCCATGACGAAAACCGTGGCGAATGCCGAGAAGCAGCACAGCGCAGGGAGCAGGAGGCAGCCCCAGCCCCTTCCCTGCCGCCGGGCTCGCAGCCCCAACCAGAGGCAGCCCAGGGGCAGCACGGGCAGGGCCATCAGGGCAGGCGGCCCCGTCCTGCACGCACAGGAGCAGCCCCTGAGGAGCTGAGTGACCAGGAGGGGCAATCAGGGCGTGGCGGGCAGGGCTCGTGTGCAGCCAGCACGGCCGAGCTCTTCCTGTTGGAGCTCGGCGACAGGACAAGGGGTAACGGACACAAGGTGAAACCCAGACGGCTTCAGCTCCACATGAGGAAGAACTTCTTTAGGAACAGGCTGCCCAGGGAGGCTGTGGAGTCTCCTGCTCTGGAGATCTTCCAAAACTGCCTGGATGTGACCGGGTGCCCCGTGCTCTGGGGGTTGGATTAGATGATCTCTAGAGGTCCCTTCGAACCTCAGCCATTCTGTGATCATCCTAAAGCATGAGTTGAGGGCCATGTGTGAAATCACCTTGGTCACGAGAAATGAACCCAGAGGCCAGCTACACCTAGAGCGACACTCCCTGTGAAGCTGAGGCATAGGAACATCCCAGTATTAACCAGCAGCATGGTATTTCAGTGTAGACCCTTGATTTGCTGGCGCATGACACTGCTGGCAGGGCCATGTCAGATACCTGGTGTGTCCAGTACAACTGCGTGTATCCCAGCATTCCCTATAGGGAAAGTCCGTCTCATCCACATCAAAGCGTGCTGCATAAGGAGGAGGCACGGCACACAAAGGTGTCTGCTCTAGACTCTGCACTCTCAACCCTTCTAGGTCTTCTCCTGAATATCCTCTTTCCCTGCCAGATGATATGAACACTGACTGGGCTAGTAGTGATGACCTCAGGGTGGCACAGGATGCCCATGCCCACAGACTTCTTTAGTGGCACCTTGTCMTTCCAGGAGCTTGATTCAAGAAACCTGCCACCACCCTAAGGGTGCCACAGACTCACAAGCAGCACATCCCTCCCCTGGCCCCTTACCAGGCCCCAGCMCTGTTTTTCCCAGCCTTTGGGCACTGCAGGGTTTGCCATCTAGGTGGGAACCTCCTTTCTCCCTTACATTGACTCCTGCTATCCAAGACAGCCTGTCACCACTTGCAATCAAAGCCTTTGCATACAAAAGATACTTGGGAACGTCCATGTCTAAGACAAATCTTTAGACAACGACGCTGCTGAGGTGCTGAAGACAAACTACGTGCGGACACACGCAGCTGCTGACCCCATCTCTAGTCRTCTGCGATAAAAGACCTTTAATTGTGGAGAAAAGAATAGCCGATGTCCAGTAAATGTGCAGGTGGACAGAAAGCTGGTTGGATCTCAAGGTCGGAGAGTTTTCACAAATGGGTTATGTTTTGCCAGGAGGCCAGGTCAAGGTGGTGGTATGCAGGAGTATTCCCCAYGTCCTGTCCTCTTAGAGGAGACTCATCAGTGGGCCAGGACAAAGACATGGATCAGGACACCTGCCATGCTGAGGAGTGACCCTGCGCTCAGGGGTCTGGATGCTATGATGAATGTCATATGAGCCAGTGATGTGTGCTTAGCACTCCTGAGGCCAGATACACAGAGGACCACGCTCAGAAGAGCACAGCCACCCCAGCAAGGGCAGTTCTTATCCCCTTCAACGTGTGGACACGTTTGGAGTAGTGCTTCCCAGTGCACACTTCCCAGTGCTGGAGGAATGGGGAACAAAAACAGAGGGTTCAGAGAAGGTCTGCCAAGATAAATCCCATCTTTCTGAAGCACATGGTTTGTTGGGAAGCAGGTTAGGTGCCTACAGGCTGCAGGGAAACAGGCGCAAGTGTGGACTCCTTAGGACAGTCGGAGGTGGGAATGACTGAGCACAATGCCAAGGCAGAAAACTCCCAGCAGAAGTGAGGTCTTTGTCCCCTTGGCCATGGCTGGTGTCTCTGCCACCAAGGCGTAGGTCCTACAAAAGGACCTGTACAGGTTCTCCATGGGTTCAGGAGCAAAGAGGTCACAATCATGTAATGATCTTTTGGAGRTCGAGGGCTGGATGTAGGGCTCACCATTTAGTGTGCGCTGGTGGTGGAGAGGATGAATGGTCACAGAGTAGTGTAGTCACATCTGTCCAGCATGTCAAGACACAGTGTCAGGTGCCCATTCTCCTGGAGGGGAAGCTGGAGGTGCCAGGGAAGCAGAGAGGTCCTTCAAGGGCAGCATATGCCTGGGGAGGGCAGTGAAAGGAGCCTCACAGAGGGACAGGTCCTCAAAGGTGGAGACTCTCATAGGCAAAACCCTAAACTCCACAGGCAGAACAGGACTCTGCAATCTCAGCAGAGGCACCGAGGAGCCACTTGTCAGAAGGAAAGGAAAATGGAGAGCCCTCTGTGCCACCACCTGTGAAATATSAAGGGCAGGATCTAGAGGCACACCTGGCCACAATAAGCACCCKAGGAATTGCTCCGTAATCCAGGTGCCCAAATCTATGCAGTCATCTGCAGTCCACTGCAGGGATTAGAGGCCAGGATACCTGTTTGGTTGGGTGTGATTCYAGTGAAATGTCTCCTAGCCTGGCAGCCGCATGCCTCACGGCTCTGCAGAGCAGACTGTTCACTGTTGACACGCATGGAGAGTCCCAAGGTCCCATTGGAATGGAGACAGGAACTATCGCTCAGCAGCTGAACACGTTCAAGGTAGGGAGATTCCTTTCTTAGCGCTCTAAAATGTTTTAATGTAATACCAAAAAAAAAAAAAAAAAATCATTGTGAAAAGAATTGGTTAAATGCAGCCGGTGGAGAAGTTTGTTTCACAGCAGTCACTCATATTTGTAGGCACTTTAGATATTTTTTKTCTTAAACTCTTTTAACATTGAGTGCCGTATGCTGTCCTTAAACTGATGTCTAACCTGACACCTCCCATCACAAGCAGCAGAAGGTCTCTGGTCAATAGGGCTGTGAAGATTCATGCTGGTGAGGTGCCCGCTTCGTGCCCACCTCCCTGCGTACTGCTGGTGAATTACTGACGTGTTTCCCAGCTTTTCCATACGTAACCATTAGCTAGAGGCACGGCACGAAAAGCTGAGGAGCATTTAAACGGCTTAAAAATCCCAAACTTGATTCTGTGTGCCATTGGGCTCAAATTCCTCGGAAAACCAGCATCCAAATCTAGAGATGCCCGTTTTGTTTGATGCTTCCCTCCTCATTCTTTCTGTGGGAGCGGAGGGAGGAGGGGGTGCCTGGCCCCGTAGGGCTCCTCGTGCGCTAGTGCCAGTGCCTGAATGGAACCAAAGAGAAGTGAAACTGAAACCGAGGGATTTCTCATCAAGTGAAGCATTTGATGAAAACCACGTGCTGAAGCAGTTCACTGAAGGCAAAGCGAGGAAAACATCCCAACAGGAATGCACACAGAGACATCCAGCTTAGCGTTTTGGGGTAAGCGTTCCCGTGAACGCCCTTACGGAAGGGCACGAGTGACGCTGGAGCAGAGCTGACGGCGCCCGCGCTCCTCCGCCCGTGCCCTGTGCGGGGCAGGACTGCTGTCCACGCCGCCCGCGTGCGGCTCGGGCTGCTCTCCCCATAACCAAGCAGAAACACGGGGCTCTTTGGGGCGCCCCCAGCCTGGGCAGGGGCCTGAGCAGCACGGCCGTCCCTTGGAAAAGCAGGCGGAAAACACTTTGTTTGCTCTGTGCTTCATCTTGGCTGCTGGAAAACCATGTTTTCCTATGGAACTTGTGAATGTTCCACAGAAAGGCTTGGTACAAGAGAAGACAAAATGGCCTTTTACAAAATAGGGTTWTTTAGCTACTGCCATCAAACCTATCAAGATTTAATAGCCACTGCCAAAAAACTTAAAGGATTCCACTCTTTCATTACTATTATTATTACTTTTCCGTGTTTACCTTATTTTTCCCCCAGCTTTTCCCTGTGCCTTGGTCTGAACTGTGCCGGGCCCACAATGGGCTCTGTCTTGCTAAACTTCTGCACCAGGTTCTGTTTATAAAGGAGACGGCGTTCTGCAAACTAAGCGGGTTAGTCGGTCCCGTCCAGCGGATGACGTGCAGCCGCTCCGCTGTGCACGGAGGCCCTGGGAGGCCGCACGAGAGCCCGTGGAGCCCCCATGGAGCCCCCGCGAGCACAGGGGAGGGTCTCCTTTCCGCAGGAGGCCCCTTGGCCACGTGCTCATGGGGGCCTTGGGGGCCTCCTGAATGCCCTGCAGGGGCCAAGGACGCCCGGGAGGCCGCACGGAGGGCAGCCCGTGGGCTCCACTTGCTGCCCGCGTGCACGGCTGCCCTGGGAGGCCGCGGAGACGCCTGTAGGGCCCCCTGCTCGGCGGGCTTTGGGAAGGATGGAAACTTTGGACGGGTTATTTAATACAGGATTGTAAAGCGCCTCTCCCTGTGTCGCGGTCGTTTTCAGTCCAAAGTTGCCACTCGTGCCCGTTTGTCTGAGTTCCCCATTTGTAACACGGACTGGGGGAGCTGCACCAGCTCCGCACCCTCCGCACGGCTCCCGAATCCCGGGGTCTCCTCGATGCCCCTCGGGAAGGGCTGCTCCCATTGCAGCTCGCCCACCTCAGAGGTCTCACAGCAWGTCCCCAGGCCTGGGTCCCGCTGTGGCACCGTCCCTGTTCGGCTGCACAGGGCAGAGCCGTGGCTGGAACGTCCCTGGGGTGCCACAGAGCAGGGCGGGCTCCGCTCCCCGCCTCATGCTGCTCCACGTCGGGAACTGCCCGGCAGCCCAAACACACCGGGTCCGGCACCGCCGAACGCGCGGAGACGTTGAACAACCCGCACGTGGCCCCGTCGAACCGGCGGGGAGCGGGTCCCGCCACGCGGCCCCACGGGAGGCCCGAGGAGGAACCACAGCCCGGGGCTCCCTGCCGGGGAGCGGGGCCAGCCCAGGCGGAGCCACCACCCCAGGGCGGCGGCAGCGGCGGCGGTGAGAGCGGCGACCCCGGGATCGGGGCGGCGGGGGCGGCCCGGGAGGGACAGGGACAGGGACAAGGGGGGCAAGGAGGGGGTGTCAGGCACCCGCCCGCTGTCGCGTTGCGGGCGAGCGCGGCGGAGACCGGCCCCGYGCCTGCTCCCGGTCCCGCTCCCGGCGGCTCCGGCTGCCCCCGGCTGCATCCAGGCCCTCCCAGCGCCGTTTCGGGCTCCTCGGTCGGAGGCTCCTCTGCCCTCCGGAGCCTCCCTCCCGAAGGCAGCGTGTGTCCCTGCCCACGTCCCGACCAGGCCGGGCTGCACGGCGGGGCTTGTCCGTGTCCGGGAAGTCCCTGGCGCGCTCCTGCTCTACGGCCTTGCTCRGCTCCCGGGAATTATTTTCTGCCTTTTATTTTTACTTTTTTTTGCTGCTCTCCCCTGGTTTCGATGCTGTCCTGCACCACCCTGGGACAGGAGCCTTCCCCACGTATTCCTCGCTCCTTATCCCTCCTTTTAACTTAAGTGGAGAGCGAATGTGGGAATAGGGTGATGTGGGTTTGTGAGGGGGGAGAAGCCAGCGTAGATCCTGCCTTGGGAGGCTGAGTRGGAGGAAGGGCTGCCCAGAGGAGCATGTTGATATATCGATAGTGATGCTGGGGAAGGGCCATAATTGGAAAGGGAAGGGGACATTCCTGATCCTGAACATCTGATGGGAAAGAGAGCGRATGTGAGGAGCAGTCCTGGGACACACGAGGACTTCCCAGTCTCCCGGCCMTGGCAGCAGATGAAGTTAAGGGCTGTGGAGCAGCCCGGAAGGTGTCGGGGTAGCCTGGCTCCCCGTGACCCTCCYGTCAGGGTCCCTCCGTTCTCGGGATCGCTGGGGATCCCTCTGGCGTTAGGCCGTTTCCTCGTGTTCAGGCTTGGCTCGTAGCCCCCAGCTGTTTGTTCCAGTMGCTGAAGATGGTTACGTACCTTGGTAAACCGATAAAGAAGCAAAGCAAGGAAAGTTAGAGATGTCCACACGGACTGGGGCTTCAAAGTCATTCCATTGCACTGGCGTGTTTTTGTGCTAACTTTTTTCCCCATTTGGGTCTGATGTTTTCCTTTTTTTTTTTCCCTCTCCTCTCCACCTTTTTTCCCTTTTTCCTTTTCTTCTTTTTCCCCTTTTTCCCTTTTTTTTCCGCTCTACCTTTGAAGGAAGGAGTTTAGCCAGGAACCCCCTTGCTGGAACCACCCCTTTTTCGGTCTGATTTTTGCGGGATTGCTGCTCTGCACCCTCGCCCTGCCCTGCTCAGCAGCCGGTTGTGAGGCCTCGTGTTGCTCCCTGGCAGTGACCAAGTGGTAGCATCTTCCTTCCGTGCTCCGTTGTGCCTGGGAAAGGGACGGGACACCAGGGTTCAAGCCCTCGGCATGGGAGCTGCCAGGCTGGCTGGGTTGATGGCACTTGCTTGCCTCTGGTTTCACAACGTTGCTGCTCAGAATCTCATAAAAAATCCTAGAGACCGGACAACTGATCACACCCTTTTGATTAACGAAGTCAACACTGACAGCCCCGGAGAGGACACGACTGAGTTTCTGGAGCTCTATCACACCAGTGGGCGAACTGCTCGCTTAGATGGCTACTATGTGGTCTTCTACAATGGCAATGGGAACCAGGCCTACAAAGTGTTGAACCTCAAGGGCAAAGTCACTGACAGCCAAGGGTTCTTCCTGATCGGCTCCTCTTCCTTAAACCCTGCAATGGTCATTCCTAAGAACACTGTCCAGAACGGCCCTGATGCTATTGCTCTGTACTATGGGAAGGGGAATTATTACAAGGAAGGCATGAGTGTCACAAGCAATGGTCTGGTAGATGCTTTGGTCCATAAGACTAAGAAGACAGACAGAGCCGACACGCTGGTCAGTATCCTGACCCCTGGCAGAGATGCTTTCCTGGAGGATTCCACATTCAGGACCTTGGATGAGTCAATTGAAAGATGCCGCGGGGCCGACTCTCAATGGATCTTCCAGGTGGCCATGCCCAGCCCAGGCAAAGAGAACCACTGCATCCTGACTTCTCAGCTGAATGCCTCCACTGTCCTGATCAGTGAGGTCCATACTGCCTCTTCTTCTGAGGACTTGGAGTACATAGAGCTACAGGGTCCCCATTCCACCATGGTGAGAGACATGGTTCTGGTGCTGATCGATGGACGGACCAAAGAGATTTATTTCGCCATGGACATTTACGGCAAAACCTCACCGGATGGGCTACTTCTGATCGGTCCAGCACAAAGTCAACTCCCAGGTAAGGACTGTGTCCTGATGGCCATCTAAGAGGTGAGGGAGTGCTTGGTTAGGTTTGGGGCTGGGAAATGCTGTCCTTTGTTTGGCATTGTGATAGAGCAATACAAATGTGAGCTGAGTACTCAGTGACAGAGAAAATAGATATACAATTGGAAAAGGAATTACAAAAAGCAGATTAAATATTAGCAATTGTTAGGAGAACAAAATGGAGGCTATCCCGATGCTGCTGCGTAAATCCATAATCTGCCTGAGTCTTGAACTGTATCTTACCTGGTATAATAGGATAATCTCAAGAAGGATATATTAGAGCTGAAAAAGGTTGGAGAAGGTCAGCAAGGATGGTTGGCAGTCTGGAATTGCTTCTGTATGAGGAACAACTTAGCACGCTAGGGCTCTTCGCCCTACAAAAAGTTTAGGATGGCCGTGACAGAGATTCTAGAAATGTGAGTAATCTGAAGACTACTGGGATCAGGACAGGGATGGACAGGGATCACTTGTTCAGGGTCTCTTCTGGTGCGAGAGCTGAGAGGCCTCAAACAGAAGTGGAAGGAGATAGTTTCAGGACAAAGTGCGGCAGTTTTGCCCGCCCTGATGGTAGATCTGCAGAGCTCCAGGGTGAGGGACCTTATGGAAGGTCAGAAGTTTACATGGGCTCGCAGGAAATCTGTGAAGCTCATGGAAGAAGGAGTCCCGTAGAAAGAACATGCAGCTTAGGAAGTTTCCAAACTGCAGACAGATACTGAGAAAACATTAGGGGGAAATGGCCTGTATGCTTCTCCTGATCTTCCCTGGACATCTGTGTGCGGTCACCTTCAAGAAGAAAGTCTATGTCTTCATTTCTGTAACTTGGTGTATATTCATTGCACTTCTCCACAGAAGCACAAGGGCTTTTCTTTCATGCAGTTAGCTTCAAATGCAGAAGATCACACTTGCATCAGTCATTTGAAACTGCGATCTGAACTTCTCTCCAGTTTTCCAAATTTCACATGAGCTGCCAGATGAAGATGAGCTGTCTTGTTCTTTTGGGTAGCCCAGAGGAAGAATTTGGTAGCTGGAAGCACTGACTCTGCAGCTCTCTTGTGCAATTGTCTGAATCATGAGCTCTGAGTTGGGGCTATGTTGCAATTAAATGCATGTATAAAATTGTTGTTTCCAAATCAGTAGCTGGACTGCTAAACAAAACCAGAACAAAGCTCAGATGGATGTCGCCAGAGAAGCATAGAGTTGGAGCACTTTTAAATTGCAGCCCTGCCTCTCTTTGGCAGCCACTGAGTTTATTGTCTACACTCTTCTCTGGGGCTGGCCCTCGTCTTTGCTGTGCTCCGAGCAGAGGTTGTTTCTCCACAGCCCTGACCTGAGGTTGAGGGGCATAAATTTGGTAAGGACTAAGGACCGGGGCTGGTGCCTCTTCCTCCTCCGCAGTCAGAAGGTGGTTCAAAGTGCTCTGAGCAGCTCTCAGGCTAAGGGCTTTGCCAAACTCTCATTTCTAGGGCTTATATTGAGCTGTCCCTCAGGGCTCATTCAAGGCAGGAGGAAGGTGATGCTGGATATGCTTTGGCTTTTCTTCCACTGGGGCTTTCTCAAGACGTGTCACGCATACATCACGATAAGCTCTTTTCTGCAGAAGGGTAGTCCAGATTT
>PTEX01000031.1:476264-497532 GCA_003342815.1 Eudromia elegans | reverse complement strand
AAAAAAAAAAAAAAAAAGAAAAGAAAAAGTGATCCTGGGCTACATTTTAGTCATCTTAAAAGGCTGCTTTCGTAGTGTTGCCACACTAAGCAGTCTGTGAAAAACTGACCTTTGAATTATCCTCAGTTTGGGCTAGGAGCTCTTAAAATAGCTTTGAATTTAAAACTGGAAGAGCACTAGGGCAAAAGCCCTGCCCTGATTTCTGCTGGTGTGAAAACCTTGGGTCAGGTAGCGTTAAAAGTGCCTCCCTAGCCAGACTGCAGCTGGGCAAGGGGCAGGGGTACCTCAGTGGCTGATGCACCAGAGTGTACATTAGCTTGTGGGTCCCTGGTGGCACTTCATAGGTGGCTGTCCCTTTTCTGCACCCCTTGGCCCTCTCCTGYGATTCCTACTTTTGTGTTTGCTCCCTAGAGTCCTTTATGCAAGGGAGGATTATTGAAACTTAAGCAGTTGGCTGCTTTGTGATGTCCTCAGCCCTTCCTACTGGGTGTCAGGAAAGGAGCATGTAAAGTAAATGCAAGGAGAGAAGCTCAGGAAAGTGGAAAAGCACCAAATTCTGCTGATATCTTGGGCCTTTGTGCGGAGTGCGTGTTTGCGAAAACCAGGTGTTGTCAGTTAAATGCTAAAATAAAATGGAAGTTCTTAAATATCTCAGTGGTACTATTACAGCAACCACTGCATTCAAGCTTAGTTCATTTTGCAGATCTCTTTTAGATATTAAGAACTGACCCTAGCAGGGACAGCCACATCAGCACTCCTGCAGTTCCCCTGCTTTGCCATGACTCAACTTCTCTGCTGGGAGCACCCAAATAGCAGAACAAATTCTGCTCAGACTTCCCCTCTGTCCTCCTCCCAGCCCGTGACCCCCATCACAAAGGGAGAAATCCAGCCCAGAGGGATGGGAGAAATGCTGCAGAGTGGAAGGAGGCAGCTGCAGACCTTGCAAGAACCTGTGACCGCCAGCCCTCCTCCGGGTTAGCGCGGCCTGCTCTCCGGGCCCTACGTGATGCTGGTTTCCTGCTCAGCTGGGTATTGGTTGTGCATTTCTGTACATACAGTCGTTTTTCCTTTTCTTTCCTGGTGTGCAGTGGATCTGCCGTTCCCATCGGATGCCGGCAGCCCCGTCCTCAGGGATGGTGCCAGTGCCATCGCCCTCTACAGAGGCACCAGCAGCAGTTTCCTCCTGGGGCAACCGCTGTCAGGGACCGACCTAGTGGATGCGTTTGTATACACAAGCAACGAGGGACCAGACCCYGAGCTGTTGGAGATCCTGACGCCGGGGAGACCTCCCTATGAAAAGAAACGGTGAGGGGCTTCTCACTGGATAGGGCCAGAAAGAGAATTTGACCACTGGAGTTGTCCTTGCCTACTAGAGTCATCTTCAACTCGTGTCTTTACCCTTCCAAAGAGAGGTATTGACTGTTAGGAGGTTTAGGTCCCCTTAAGAAGGGAGCTCCTGGCAGCTATGAGGTCTGTGGTACTGTATGATGTATCTGCAGTTTGGTCTTCACTACTCTGTGATGGATGGATGGAATTCCAAGTGAAAATGAGGGAGAAGGGAGGGACCTCAGTGTTTCTTCTGCTGATGATGCTCATCTGATCCAGGCTGAAATCCCCGCTCTGACCTAGGACTTGAACTCGGGTTACTTGTCATTTTAGATTGACCCACTTTCTTCCTGGTTTTTGAAGAGCAGATGTTTGCCCCCATGTGGGTTGAAAGACACTGTGGTAACCTCAAGTTTTTGTTGGACATGAAAACTATTTCTTTTACTTTTTAGGCATGTTCCATTCACTGGAAAATTAGAGAACAATCAGAACAGCTAAAGACCAGTGGCACAAATGGAGGGGCAGCAGCAGTGCACATGGATGTGGGGTTGAGTGTGTAGAACCAAAGCAGTAAGCAAAAAACACCTGGGAAAGCTCTTGTCTGTGGTTTTCAGACTTGGTCTGTATGTAAGCGATCAATTAAATGCTGATGTCCTGGCTCCATAGCCACAGATCACCCTTTCAGGGTGAACCTGAGAATATCTGAGACCTCAGTTAACTGAGTTAGGAAACAGCATCATTTAATTCTGTGCTAGGGTCACCACCACAGCACACTTCCTTTCCTTTCTTTTTCTCATCTTCCTCCCCCTGGTGAAGCAAAGTCCACATTTCAACCAGAAGATGCCTTCTTCCCTGAGGTGAAGCATTTCTGCTCTATACACTTCTTCTCAGCAGGACTCTGTCCTTCTTTGCTGTCTAGTTGAGGGCTCCTGCCCAAATCTTTCATCCTCAGATGCTCCCTTTCTGCTTTCTCCAGCTGTGCCCTGCTGGTCTCCCCCATGGTCCCAGCGTGAGCACGGGCATCTCTGTACTGACTTCCCTGTCTTCACATCAGTCAAAAGCCTTGTGCTGTGACTACTCTGTGGAGACACATACGGATACAAGCAAGCTGAGAGGAAAGCAGCTGATGACTTGCTGGAAAAGAAAGGGTAGGTGAAGCCTGTGCTCTTCTCTTGAGGACTAGAGAGCCTTTGGGCTCATGTTTCACACCGCAAGATACTGCTGAGAATAGGGTATCTCTCCAGGCCTTGTAAAGGGAGAAGACCTTATGTGTATAATTTCATCCTCTAGTGCAGGTAGATGTAACTTGCCGGTGAAGAGCACCCAGTTCTCGGGCTTTCCCCTCATTTCTTTCATTTATTCATGTGTCTCTTGCAGGCGCCAGCCAGGTGACACGTCCGTGAGCCGATGCAACTGCTGCTCTGTGACCAGGGATTCTTCGTCCTTCGTCCTCAGCAGCCCCACCCCTGGCAAGTCCAACGACTGCCCCAGCAGGCACTTCAGCCAGACCGTCTCCTTCTGCCTTCACGTGGCAGGTGGGTGTTGGTGACTTCCTCTCTTGCTGTAGGCACAGCTTCCTAAGGACAAGAGCGTGTGTGCAGAGCCGGGGGGTCTCGTCGGAACCATGCTGAGGTGTGTGCAGATTACCAAAACAGATGCAACAGGAACAGATGACAATTCTGTGCAATATTTTTCTTCCCAGAAACTTGTTCCAGATTAAACTTCTCCAGTCTTGACTCCTGCTCTGCATGAAGTAAAGCCTTTCAGGCTCTGAGTAGCGAATAACAGTGGAGCTGCATTCATGTGGGAATGAACTGGAGCCTGTGGCTGAAGTTCCACTGGCTGGATAACACTCGGTTCCTTTCCCTCCTAGATTGCCAGGAATGGCTGCTGAGGTCAGAAGAGATCCTGATGACTCTAGTCCAAGCCTTTGACACGTCCTGTGGCTGTGGAATCTCCGTTGCCTACTTCAAAGGTGAGGTAGGTAGGAGAGGGCCGGTCCAGGGCCCGCCGGTGGTTAATGCTGATTAATGCCTAGATCCCAACTCATATGAATGTAGGTGAAGCTGCTGATCGTGGAAGAGCTGAGCGTTGAGCAGAGCGTGCTGCTCTTCTGCCCTGTTCTGCAGAGCGCTGTCACCTGCATCTGTCCCAGCACAACTCACATGCCACCTATTTCAGCCTGTTTTCTGTCAGGCAGGGTTGGCAACAGGACCAACATCTTGACTAAGAGTTACGTGCCTAACTGACCTTGGGATACGAATAAAACTGGGCTTCAGAAAGCAAGAATTAGTCCATTAATCCCTGAATCACCTTGCAGAAAGTGATGCCACTTGGCTGCAGGGAGATGACCACAGTGGTAACGCATAGTTGCAGGAGGCAACAAAGAGGTTTCTGGTTTAGGTTCCTGTGGAGTCAAGTGTTGTGGACCTGCCAAATAAGCCAAGTTTCAGCAGAAACACAAATGGACTTAGGGGTTGCTATGTTCCTGTGACATCCCTGCTAGAGTTGTGTGCAGGTGTGGTGAGCACCAGCAGATGCATGAAGAGGCCTGTCTGTGCAACCTGCACTGAGGGCAGCATTATGTTCAGCTCCCTGTATTGAGTCTTCTCCAAGGGACCACTCTGCTGTTGGGGTTCCAAAGCCTCCAGAAGGATGAGGCTGGACAGGCACAGGGCATGCTGCATCGCTCACAGCACTGAGCTGTTCGAATGCCTAAGCTCTTCTCCTGAATCAGCCCTGACCAGGAGGGCAGCAGAGGTGGAGATGCGCTGGAGTGCTCTTCATCCCTTCCAGGATGAAGAGTAACTTCAGGAAGATGTGCTGAAGCTGAGGCAGTTTTTTGCTTGCCTTTGCAGATTCCAAGGCAGTCTGCCAGGACCTGGGCCTTGCGTTCAGCACTCTGCTAACTGCCAGGTCAGAAGACCAGCTGACCAGCCTGCTGCGAGACTTCAGGACCTTCCTAGAGAGTCCCAGAGGTTTGCATTTGGATGGGAAGAACATCACAGCAGAAAGCTCCTGCTTCAAGGACGTGTATGTGCCAGAATTACCTCCAGGTACCAAGCGTCATTCTTGCTGGTTGGGGGACACAGTGCATTTGAGAGTGGACATGAGGGTCTGGCTCACCCGGAGGAGAGAGATGTGCCTCCCTCCATTTCCCTAACCCTAGCAAAGACCTCCTTGCCTCCCACTTCCTTTGCCTAGGGCTCTGTATTTAGGCCTCGTTCATGTCATTTTTTGTTTTCTAAGATGTCCCATCAGAGGTACCAGAAAGGAYGCAAAAGCCCTCTGCACGGGTGGCYGAGCTGCTCATCAGTGAGATAAACCCAGACAACCCAGGGGGAAGAGAAGACACAGAGTACATYGAACTCTTCTACACTGGACAGAGGCGCTTTGACCTTCAGGGATACTGGCTGGTCCTCTACAATGGTAGAAACAACCTGGCCTACCGAGTGTTGGACCTGTCCGGACATCAAACAAAYGAGCTGGGCTACTTCCTGGTGGGGAGCAGCGCGGTGAGCCCGGCGCCCATGATCAGGCTGCCCTCCAACACCATCCAGAACGGGGCGGACGCTGTGGCTCTCTACCACAGCAACACCACCCTCTACAAGACGGGCATGGCCGTGACGGTGGAGGGGCTGGTGGATGCCGTGGTGTACACCTCCCGGCTCTCGGAGCGGGCGGAGCGGCTGATCCAAGTGCTGCTGCCAGGGCAGAGCATCCTGTACGAGAACGATTCTCACAGCCCTGAGGATGAGTCCCTGAGCCGCTGCARCAGCCTGGGCGCAAAACTCCAGAGCAGCTTCCAGGTACGTTGAGGGCGGGTGTCTTTTCTTCAGCCATGTTCCCTGGGAGGGTGACATTGCCTTCCAGTATGTCCTTCACTGGGGAAAGCTGGGCGTTCTGGTGCATCACTTCTATCTCCTGTCAGCGCTGATGCTCTCCACCAGCCAGCATCTGCCTCACTTTCATTGCTGTTTTTAGTCAGGTATTAACTCCACACCCTGTGCCACATGCTTCAGAGCCCCTGAGGCAGCTCCCATGCCACCATCCCCAGACCCAGGCAGTTTGCACTTGGAGGGCACCCTTGTCTTTAGGGTTTTCCCAAGGCAGATGCAGAGCCACCTCTTTACCCTGCTTGTTTGGTGCCAATTTCAGGATGTGCGATACAGCAATTCATGTCCATGAAACTGGGCTTCCCGCAAGGCCTTAAACGTTGGTGTGACTGATTTATGTTGATTTTTATGAATTCAAAAATTGAGACCATAAAAGTGCTCTGGAAGCAGAAGAGATCTGTGGTGGAGGAGGAGACACTGAGCTGCCACTACATGTCACATTCCAAGAGACCTATGTACCAGGAAAAGGACCCAAGGGAGTGTTGGTATGGAGTCGAGAGAGGAGTGTAGAAATGCTCCTGTTAGCAGGGAAATTTTCCTGTCTCGAGGGTGGAAGTGAAGACAGCAATGTGGAAAAAGAGAAGGCAGCGATGGGGGATGTAACCCTGCAGTTAGGAGAGCCCTGTGGTGAGGTGCTGGGAGGTGAGGAACAGCTGTGAGTCAGAACCAGCCTCATTCTCCTGTGGGTCTTACCTGGGGCGCTGGGGAGACTCGAGCAAGGAGCAGCACCATGTGGAGCCGTGTCTCCACCTGGAGGAGTGGGAACGGCGGTGGTGGCAGCGGCTTGTCCGTCCTCCCGCAGGTGACTGTGATGACGCCGCTCGCAGAGAACGCCTGCAGCACCTCCTCAGCTCTGCCTCCCAGCCAGGCTGGTGTCCTCATCAACGAGCTGTGCCTCGGTAATGGCACTGCTCCATACTGCTTCGTTGAGCTGAGCGGGACGCCCGGAGCCAGCCTCAAAGGACACAGCCTGGTCCTCTTCTCTGACAAAGGGGGCAGAGTGACCGCCAGCATCCCGCTGTGGGGCACCTTTGGAGCCACGGGGCTGTTCGTGCTTACGCCGGATGGAGAGTCCAAGCACGGTAAGGCTCGTGGTGGAGCCTGGCAGGCAGGTGGTCCCTTCCTTCCGTGCCTGGCTGTGGACCCTGACCTGGGTGGGATGTTCCTCCTGAGCAAGGGTTTAAGGTTCGTAGATCGGTTGCTTTGCTGAGCTGTTGGTGCAGAGCAGAGGGACCTGGAAGACTGGAAGCTCCTCAGCCAGTCCCTTGGCACGGAGGATTTTAGTGGAAGCAGAGTCTGCTCTCGGTTCTTCATTGATACCTCCAAGGCTGTTCGAGGCAGCAGCCTGCAACACTGCTGCCTCCTCCTGTTGATGAGTTGGTGTTTGCCTGGCACATACATTCACAATGACTTTTGTTCTTAAATTCTGTCTGGGTTGTGTGAAGAGCACTCTATATCTAGAGGAACCTTGACCTTCCAGAAACCCGTGTTCACAGCAAGCAGTGGCTTCTTCTGGCCCATGACTATCGCATTTTGTCTCCCATTTCTTGGAGTTCCCTGGTGAAATCCACTCCTTGTTACCAACGTGTCCTTTCAGGCTCAAGGCCCTAAGCTCTAGATGTTCACCCCATTTATCCCCCTGGCATTTCCAGGTGAGATGAGGCCGACTTTGAAGGACCTCTCTGCTGCCAGCGAAGGCTACGGTGCTGTCGCTGTGTACAACACCAGCCTCGTTCCTGGTGACACGAAGGCAACAGCAGAGAACCTGGTGGACGCTGTGGTTTTCACCTGTGGGCCCGCCAGGGGGGAAGGACAGTTGGACGTCCTCGGACCGTCCTACGTTGTGCCCTGCAAGGGTGGCAGGTGAGAGGACTTCCCCTGGGAAAGGTCTGTAGCTTCTTCATGCCCGGAGCCTCCAGCCGGCGCCTTGTGGAGCTTGCTGCCTTGTCCTAGGGCCTGCGAACCGAGCCCGTTCCCCACAGCTGGGATGGAGAAGCGGGCAGCATGGGTAGCCTCTTGCCATGAAATGGGATTCCGCTTCTCCAGCATACAGGGAATTCAGCCTTGGCACCTTGCTTCTTACCTCACTTGCTTTCCTGAAGGGTTATGTGTTGATATGCGGCATCAGGTGAAGGATTTCAGCCTTCACAGGTAGCAAGTGCCGTGCTGCTTTGCCAAGCTTTTATATTTTTCTTTAAAACCCCGGGTAATTCTGTGAGCAGCAGAATGAACCAAAACCTGACTTCCCTTTCACGACTAGGTGGATTCTCTGCTTGGCAAAGGCAGAGAATCCAGGGCTGAAAATACCGGGACTTTTCTCCTTTCTGCAAGACCACCTCTTTGAACTAAGGCTGTCCGCTTGCTGTGTGCCACTGTCGCATGTTCCTGCTCCTCTAGAGACCAGGCAGATCAGCTCCCCGCCACGGCCGGGATGCCAGGGCAGGGGAGAGCCCCGTTCCTGAGGTTTGCCTCCTTTCCCTGGGGCCAGGCCCGTGTCTCTGAGCCGCTGCTCCCGCTGCAGCGGGGGCACGGAGCCGCGTTTCGCCGTGTCGGTGCCGACGCGCGGCGTGCAGAACAGCTGTCCCCGGGACGCCCTCGCCGTGGACCTTGAGCTCTGCCTCCTGACGCCTGGTGAGCSGAGCTCAGCTCCCACCGCTCCGTGGGGATGGGCTGGGGAGGGAAGGTTGTGCTCCCTGTGACCTGCCCTGGCCGTCACGGTCCTCCCGTGGCATAGGGGCACTGCAGGCCGGGGGGAGGCGTGACAAGGACACCGGCGTGTTGGTGCGGCCCCGAGCGGGCAGCCTCAGCCCTGCTCCGTGTGCGGAGGGCGCAGCGTATTCCGCTGGAGGCACCTCCGCTCACACAGAGACCCGGCCCTGCTCTGAGATGTCTCCCAGCCCCGTGGAAAGTCAATGAGCTTTCCAGCAATGGCCGGACACCCTCTGTCTGTCACAGGAACGGCCGCACGGCCAGGGAAACGTGCAGCAAACTGTCCTGTCCCAGCGCAGCAGCACAGGCGAAGGGCTGCGGCCTTGTCCTGGCCCTGGGGACGGCGACTGGAGGGACAGCGGGGCCTTCCGCCCCCRCGGGATGGGCTTGGGTCAGCCTTGGAGAAGGTGTTTTGGGATACAAGCGAGGTTAAAGATGTAGGGAAGGAGCTCAACTGCCGTGTGTGTCAGTCGAAGGCCGGGAGGGAAGAGCCACCCTGCAGAGAGCTGTGGAAAACTAGAGGAGACTGGGATGCAGCTGCGGCTTCCCTGTAAATACTGGAGTAGGGCAGGGACCTCATCGCTGTCCTGGTCTGGGTGCGAGGGGTTGCTCTGGCCCCGAGGGAGCCGTGGGACGAGGTCCAACCAGGTGGAGGGCACCTTCCTCAATGGCCGCCACCAAGCAATGACCAGGCCCTGGCCAGCTTTGTTCACGAGGCCAGGCATGAGGAGACCTGCTCTGGAAGGAGAATAGAGCTGGAAGCTCAAGACCAGGCTCGAGCTGCGCTCAAGGAACCACTTCTCCTCCTCCAATAGATTGCTCCACATGGGCCCTGAACCACACGAGGATGCTGGAGAGCCTGGGAGAGGCCCTGCTGGACTCCTTGGAGGAGAGCTGCTCCTGCGGCGTCTCGCGGTTCTACCTGCGGGGTGAGCTCCCCGGGGCGCTCGTGCAGCGCTGCCCGCGCACCGCGCTCCTTGCCCGCTCCTTGCACTGACCTTCAATGTGGAGGGCACAGGGGCTGCTTAGTAGAGCACGGGCAAGCTAAAGGGACTACAAGGAACTCCTGATATCACTGTCGCACTCCTCTGGAGATGGTCCAAGTGACTTGAGATCACAGGTCTGATCTCCCCACCGTTGTCTTTATGACCAACTCTCAGGTACCATGTGGGACAAGGACAGGGCAAGGTTGCCTGGAAAGGCTGTGCAGGTGAGGCCTTGAGGTGTCTGGGAGATCTGAACTTGCAAAGCAAGAAGTCATTTACACCCTGAAGAGCTCTGGCCTCCACATGAGGGGGGTTTCTCAGCCCTTTCCGAATCAGACTCCTTTAGCGTCCTATCTCTAGTTGAAGTACCTAGAACAGAAAATCCCATCCTAATGGGATGTCCCATCCCGTCTTAATGTCCTACAGCTTTGGAGAGCTGGAAATAAATGCTGCCCATTTTTAGCTTGGTTATGTAAAGAGATGAAGTCCTACCAGCGGCCAGGCCTCCCTCTCCTGAGCAATTTCTTTGGCAGATCTTTTGATCCTTTGAACAATTTCAAGCAACTCTGACCAATGGGCAGAAGTCTTGAAGTTATTAATACACTCTAAGTGCAGCCCACGGCGTTCTGAGGGTTGGGAGGAGAGCTCCAAGGTCACTTTGTCACTGAAAGGAAGGTTGAGCTTGTGCTTGAGTTCTGGAGAGGAAGAAGTGCCACCCACCATGGGTGAGTGCAGAAGCACGAAGCTTCTGCTTCTTTAATCAGCTTCCTAATGAGGACCCTGTGTGGCTTCCCGGCAGAGCTGAGCGGGACGTGCGCGGACGCCGTGGTGCAGGTGTCTGGCCGGGTGTGGGCCCGGCAGYTGGAGCAGCAGCGGGACATCAGGGCCTGGCGCCAGGGCCTCCTGGCCAGCCCGCACCCCCTCGCTGTGGAAGGCAGGATGCTCACGACCGGTGCCGAGTGCGTCGCCTCGAACCACGCGCCTTGGACCTCKCCGGGCCATTGTGAGTAGGAGATTGAGCTACCACGACGGTCTCTGCTCCTCTGCTGCCAGTGCAGCAAGCGGGGCCGGGGCCAGCATGGCAGTTGGAGGGTTGTTACGAGAGAAAACCCTCTTGCTTYGAGGGACCAGTTGGCATTCAAGCTGCCGTAGAGCAGAAGCAAAGTTGCTGCAAGGTGGATGTTCTCGGGAGTGSTGGAAGGGGCTCTGCAGGGAGGCTGGGAGAAGCCAACCTCTCRAAGGCGCTATAGACCTGCAGAGATCATGATCCTAACTTGCTGTCTCTATTTTTCCACCCTCAGCCTCCCTCCAGGGCTGGCAARTTGCCCTGTTTGTGGTGGGATCTCTCCTGCTCGTACTCTTGTTGGTTGGCCTTGCATTTTACCTCATCAGAAGGTGAGAAACCATCTCTGTCTGCCCATCTGCCATGCATGTCTCACCCCTTCCTGCCATGGTGGTTCAGGGAAGCCACGGACTTAMGGTTCTTAAAACTCGTCTGCAGAATGGCAAAATCTCGGTACAGTTTTTTTAAAGGAATGTTTAAAATATTCTAAGTCGGGCTCAGGGCATCTCCTTCAGAAACAAAGATGCCGTTAAGTYGGTGTATATTAATTGAGTGCAAGTTGATGCTAGGTGTTCTGCCAGATGTCCCCCAGATGTTTAGAGACTTTACTAAACTCCATGTTTTGCCCTCTTCCTTTTGATAAAAGCCTGAGATATGCCAAGTGGCTGTGACCTTAGCACCTCTGGCTCCAGAACCCAGGGGAGGAGATGGGAGTCCTCTTAGTTGCCCTGTCCAAACGAGCAAAGCAAATAATCTTGCTGTTTTCCCTGCCTCTTGCTTTCTAGACATCCTCCAAATTACACCAACATTGAGATGAATGACCGCAGGGAGATGGCAGCAGATTTCTAGTGCTCCCGGGCACTGCCGTGGTGGCACCTCCATCACCTGTGGGACGGGCGTGTGTCTCTGAAGGTGACAGATGGGCTGTCCACCACCCTCCTTCGCCAGGATTGCTGCAAGGACCTGCAAAACACTCACAGTACAGATTTATATATACATGTACACATACGCATACACATATATATATATATTATTTTAATGCTTGATCAATTTTTACACTTTTATTTTTGACCTCCAAAGAAAGGAGTCCAAATAAAAAGGCTGGGGGCTTGTTCTAGGCAGAATTTGTGCTCGCTGAGGTACAGAGAAAGAAAGAAACGTCATGGTGGCATCATCCTTGGCTGATGCAGAGGAAGGATGAATTCATCTCCTCTTGAGATATGCTGCTGGACCTGCCAGTCGTTTCTCCTCAAAGGCAAGTCCAGCTACTGTTAGTCTGGACTCTGCTGCTGTAGTGGAGATAGATGCATCAGCTCCCCCACAGCCCTTCTCATCCGTGCAGGGGGACATCCTGGCCAGGTGCAGAAGAAAAGGTTCAAGGAGACACAAATCTGACTCATGTCAGCATCAACTCCATTCACATCCCTCGAAATAAACGGTCCCACGAGACTCTGAATGCAGCCGAACACTGAGCAAGAGCAGAGGCTACTGCCAAACTCCCCATTTGCCAGGAATCTGGGAGGAGGGCCTGGGTGGGGGCTGCCTGGCTGAAGAAATTGTTTCCCACACAAGTGAGCCTTATCCCCAACCGTGCGGAGACTCCAGTGATGTCCTTGGTGAACAAAGTGGTGGTCTCACTTCATAGGCTTGACCACCCTGAGCAGCTCAGTGCTTGACRGCAGCTGGAAGAGCCTCAAATCTATCCAGCCTGGTTGATGATGAGGGGGACGTGCAGGTAAAACGATCCCACACTTCCCTGTGTTTCCTGCACGAGGCTCTGCAGGGGAGCATACAGAGCATTCTCGTGGCTCCCTTTTGCAGTAGTGACTCCCATGACAGCCCCGTGCCATTGGGCACCTGCTTCCCTGCTGTATCCCTTCGAGTTGACCTCTGCCTGCAGCTGCCCTGGCGGAGCTGCTGGAGTCCACCAGCAACGGGCCAGCTCTGGCAGTAGCACGGCAGAAGGGAGGCCTCAGCTTTCTGCTGCCCTCTCTCTTAGGCCAGGCAGCTCCCCTTAGGTGAGCAAGTTTGTGGATGATCCCAAACTGGTTGGAGTGGCTGACACTCCAGAGGGCTGTGCTGCCATGCGGAGGGACCTGGACAGGATGAAGAGTTGGGTGAAGAACCTCATGAGGTTCAACACAGACAAGTGCAGGGTCYTGCAAGTGGGCAGGAATAACCCCAGGCACCAGCACAGATTAGGGGCTGCCCTGCTGGAAAGCAGCTCCATGGAGAGGGATCCGGGAATCCTGGCTGACAACAAGTTCCCCATGAGGCAGCAATGGGCCCTTGTGGCCAAGAAGGCCCATGGGCTCCTGGCTGCATCAGGAGGAGCGCTGGCAGCAGGGCGAGGGAGGGGATCCTGCCCCTCTGCTCAGCTCTGGGGAGGCCAAACCTGGAGTATTGGGGGCAGCTGTGGGCTCCCCAGGACAAGAGGGACGTGGAGCTTCTAGAGAGGGTCCAGCGCCGGGCAACGAAGATGATGAAGGGTCTGGAGCATCTATCGTATGAGGAAGGACTGAGCGAGCGGGGCCTGTTTAGCCTGGAGAAGACTGAGAGGGGATCTGATCAATATGTACAAATACCTGAGGTRAGAGTGTGGGGAGGAGGGGGCCCAACTCTTCTCGGTGGTGGCCAGTGACAGGACAAGAGGTAACGGGTACAAGTTGAAACCCAGGCAGTTCCGTGTCCATGTGAGGAAGAACTTGTTTGCTGTGAGGGTGACAGAGCTCTGGAACACGCTGCCCAGAGAGGCTGGGGAGGCTCTTTCGCTGGAGATCTTCCAACCTGCCTGGATGCCACCCTATGCCCTGTGCTCTGGGTGTCCCTGCTGGAGCAGGGGGTTGGACTAGAGCTCTTGAGGTCCCTTCCAACCTCAGCCATTCTGTGACTCTATGAAAGCAGAAGCAGGGAGGGACATGACGCAGCAGGGACCTTCCTCTGCTGGTGGCCAGATGTAATCCTGAGGCAGCTGGCGTGGCTTTGGGAGCACTGGAGTCTGCTCTGCTTCCTGGCTTTTAGCCCTGGGCAGTGGCACCTCAGGCTGCTCCCGCTGCGGGTCTGCACTTGGGCCTCAGCGAGGTCAGATGAGCTCCATCTTGAACTGGCTGAAGTTGGGCACGGAGGGCGAGGGCTCGGCCACGCCGCCGAAGGGCATGCAGGGCTGCTCCCCTGGCACGGTGCTGTGGCTCACCGTGCAGCTGAGCTGCTGCAGCGTCACCAGCGCTTCCTGCTGCAGCCGCTGCTGCTGCTCCTGCTGCCGCTCCAGGCGGCACTGCCTCTCGAGCACCGCGTGCACGGCCTGGCTCAGTTTCTGGATCTCCGTGTGGACRGCGTCCAGCTTCTCGGCAATGGCGTGTGAGCTGGGAGCAGGGGGAAGCGTGCCCCCGCCCCATGCAATGTTCTGGTTTCCGGCACCCGCAAGGTTCAGCAGGACAGTCTGAGTGCTGGCATCTTTGACCTGGAAGGAGTGGGAGGCAGAATAGATGGGAAGGGCAAAAATTATTGATTGTTGCTTCAGTGGAGGATTAGCTAGAGGATCTATTCAGTGCTTCAGTAACAAGGCAGGAGGGAGAGCTGCAGCACTGGCCTTCCTGCAGACTTTTAGATGCCCCTGGGCTCTCATCTGCTTTTCCTGCCCAGCCAGCTGCTTTGCCTCAGCTCTGAGGATCCTTGCTGCTGTGAGTCCCCAGCCATGATGCCAGCAGAGGGCAACTGGGCTGCATGTGCCTCGTGCCCRGGATCGCTTTCCACAGGGATAGAAACACACCTACAGCATGTTCTGCTTCCTTCCCCCTTCTTTTCTTTTTCCTTTCTTTTTTTTCCACCCCGCAAAGCTCAACCCTAGAGCTGGTTTTGCTGCTCTGTTTCCTGAGAGACATCACACAGTAGGTGTTGAGCCCCTGAGGAGCATTTCTTCCACAAACGATGCTGAACACAGGGCTCCTCAAGCAGCTGGTGAGGGCTCTTGACAGACACCTGAGCACTCTGCAGAAGACCCATGGAGTCGGCGACATCACAGCAGAGATGGCGTGAGCTCCTGCTGCTCTGTGTAGGACACAGACACCCTAAGGCTCCACCTGACTCTATTTTGGGCCTAGGAGTTCTGAGTCACTTACATCTGTGCTGTGGCTCCCTGCAGTGCCTAGGACAGCTGGACTGCCCTGCAGGGACTGGCYGCCCGGCTGCACTCCCACCAAGAAAGGCAGGATGGTCGTGGAGCTGGAGAGGCCCTGCCCGTTCTGAATGTTGACCTGTGGGGAGAACAGCAAGCGTCAGACAGGGTTGTGTGTGTGCAACCCACACCCTGAGAGGGTTAGGGGCCTGCACTGAACACCAAACTTTAACGAGCAAGTCCATAAACTGTTTTGGAGGAACAGGAGGCCAAATGCTGATAGAAACACAGTACTTGTGCTGCTCCCTTCCAAAAGCAAACAGCAACTGCACCCAGAAGTCTTCAGCCAACTGCCTTAAACAGGGGCAATGGGGAAACTTCCCTAGTGACCTGATAAAGTGCTTAATTTTAAGCATTTCTTAAGGGTGTAACTAGCATATGTTCGCTGTGTATTTCATGAGCCCCTTATCTCCTGGCATACCCGCTGTGTACATAGTCTAAACAAGGTTTTGAATCCAAGGAGCACGGTGTCTGCTTGGCCAGGAAGGCTGTGAAGCTGGCAAGGCCCCTGTGCTGGGCCTGTCCCTGTGGGGAACGTGGCCCAGGGGAGGTGGCAGGCACCAACCCAGAGAGCAGAGCCTCCTCCATGGCAGCAGGGAAGCTGCCCACTATGCAGGACTTCCAACACACCTCTCCCTGCACGTGGGTGTCATCTCCTGTGCCCTTAAACCTTTCCGGCATCCCACCCGTATCGATGTGAGCTGCATCTTGTGTGAGTTACACACAGCGCCAGGTCCTGGGGCACTCCAGCCCCTCTGGGCCTCCTTGCCCTGTACCTTTTTCTGCAGGAGAATAGCCCTATCCACGATCTTCTTCTTGACAATCAAGGCAGGGTTCCTGGCAGGGGCCCCTAAGAGCCTCCCTCGGCTGGGYAGCGCCTGCTGGGGGACGGCTGGTGGCAGGAGGGCTGCACAGCTCCCCAGGGCGCTCGAGCGGCTCACGGCGCCGTCATCACCTGAAAGAGACGTTGAGAGAAAGGCCTCAGAAGGGGGGCACTCAGGGAGGCTTTCCACCCGCTGCCACCTTCYGAGCTCCGCCTGCGCAGGACGCAGAGCTCCTGGCCTCCTGGTACAGTGCAGACCCCAGGGAGGGAGTTTCCAAGGTGCAGATCTGTGCCCTGGGCCACCTGCGGTGYTCTGAGACCAACTTCCTCTGCCTTCCAGGCATGATTGGATTGGAGAAGCCCCCACCACCCACCTGGGACCGGGAAACTGGGTCAGAGTGGCATTTTTCCCCCTGTCAGGGCAAAAACACCAGCATCACCCAAGAGGCAGGAAGAGGGGGATAGAAATCCARGCCTTACTGTTCCCAGGGACCGCCTGGCTGCCCGATGGCGCTCCAGAGGGTGCAAGCTTCCCCAGGCACCCGCCGTCCTTGCAGAGCGAGGTCACGCTCACAATCTTGATGCCCTCCTCGCTGGCGGGGCTCTTGCAGGGACAGGGTCGCTCGCYGCCCATGGCAGCTGCCACCTCCTGCTCAGCCTCGCTGCCCTCCAGCCCGGGCCAGAGCTGCTGGGCCTGCCAGGCCATGGGGCTGGGCGCTGTCGCGTGCTGCGCCGCAGCCGTCCGAGATGGCTCCACATTCTTCCTCTTGAGGAAGAGGTACACAGCCTGCGGCGTCACACGGATGTTGTCCAGCTCCAGGACCTTCTTGATCTTGCGGAAGCTCAGCCCAGCTTTGCGCAGCTCCACAATCCTCTTCTTGGCATGGTCATCCAAGCGGCCCATCACTGTCTGGGGGGCTGCCAGAGCCCTTCTGGCACCCTTCCTTACATCCCAGCTCGCCACATGGTTGGTGACAAAGGGCAGGGGATGGCTACACCTTGAAGGCAACAGTGACCCCTGCAAGTTGTGCTCCTATTCCACTAATGTTGGGTCACCCAGCCACCTGCTGCGGCGGTGGCTGCACAGGGGACCAGGATGAGCTTCGAGCAGTGACAAGGCTCCACCAGACACCAAGGCACAGCGTGAGAAGGAGGATTGTTGGGATTGGAAGCAATTGGGATGGTCAGGAGACACATCCCCCGCTTCAGCAGGAACTTCACAGGGATGGCTCTTCAGAATGGAAGGTCTGGCTGAGACCTCAGCAGGGCATAGAGGGCAAGAACAAGCTCTGTTCTACCTGACGTCCCAAACCAGGTATCAATCTCCCACTGGCATCAGCACATCAATGATGCAGACAGGAGAGCTGGGCCAGAACAGGCCTCAGATGACAGGGTTTTGCTTCTCCTCTGGAAAACAACAGAAGGATTGCTGGAGGAAGGAAAACATACTCCAAATCCACTCAGAACACCCTTTTGAGCCCCTCTAGAAGTTGCTGTTGTTAGAAACTCCTTGAGTGACTACAAAACATTTGTAAATGCGATCGGCCAAGACAGCCAGGCCCCATCATTTCAGGTGACGTCTGCCGCTCCCTCGGATGTGAGCAGCAAGCGTTCCGCCTTTTGCTGTGGTAAGGAAGAAAAGATTGTGTGTATGCCAAGGACCAGGATGTCTGACTCCCTAGCTGCTGGTTTGCAGGCTGTTACTTCCAGGAGGCGCTTGGGTAGTGAGCAAGGAGCAGCTGCCTCCTCTTGTTTCCAGACTCAGAGTGCTGCAAGTCCCGCTGTGCGCACAGGCCGCCTCTCATTTGTGTTGTGTCCTGCTCATGCCCAATGCAGACATGTCCTGTAGTTCCCGAGCAGCCACACTAGGATCCAGAGCAGCAGAAGGCTCTGCTCAGGAGCTTGGAGCACATCCCAGGCCATAGCAGAAATCCATTGTGCGAGGCTGGCAGCGAGCAGGGCTTCCTCAGGGCTTCCTCTCTCTTTGATGGCCTGTAACGTTGGCAGGAGCAGGGACTCCACCTCCGCAGGCTGCTCCTTGGAAACAGTCAGCGCCTTCAAGCTTCTTTGAGGCTGCAGACTGCACTGTCCCCTACCTCCGAAACAAGAAAAAGCGAAGTTATATCCTCGTTGTCACCAGGCCAACAGAGAGGTAACTACTGCCCTTCCTTAGCACTTCCTCCTTCCCTCCTCTCTGCGCTCCCCTTGCTCCACCGCTACCCTAGCGCACATAACGATACCCAAAGGGCTGCCAAAGCCATGGACACAGCCCAGCGTCCCAAAGCACCTCCCAGAAAAGAAGCCTCCTTCCTTCGCCTCTGTCCTTGACCCATGAGAAGGTCAGGGGACCACAGAAGTCAAAGAGCAAAGCAAGCTGGAAAAGGGGGAGAGGGACTCCGGGGCCACAGGGAAAGCCAGGGCCAGGCTTCCACTTCCCCAAGCACAAGCTGCTCTCGAGGAAGCCAACAGCACCTAGCAAGAAGGCACAGAGATTATATTGCAAATCACCACAGCCAGCCACTGGGAGAAATGGAGCCACTTCACTTGACGCAGGAGTCAGGCCACTTTGCATTTTATTTCTTCTGCAGCAAGAGAGCAAGAGGAATTCACTGGAGCGATGTAGGCTGTGCTTTGATCCAGAGCTATGGACATGTAGAGGTCACCCCACAGCCTGGTGACGAGCACCAGCAACCACGGAAATGAGAGCCGGGGGAGCAGGCACGAGAAAACAGATATGGCCCTGGCTGCAGATGCAGCAATCACAGAGCAACAGGAAATGTGCAGAAACACCCAAACCTCTCCAGTCTCCTGCAGGAGAGGAGAGAAGGGACAGCAGCAAAGTCCTGCGAGGCCAGCATGGCAGTCACACCACCGGCCGCCTCCAGCTCTGTTCGAGCCTTTGGTCTGGCTGCAACATCCCGGGTTTCCCGTGCTAAACCCTGCCCATTCCCAAAGCTGCCTCCACGGCCCTCTCCTCCTTCTCCTTCTCCAGAGGGGCTCTTGGGAGGGAGCTGCAGCCTGCACAGTCCATGCAGTTGGGCAATACGGCTGCTCTAGTTACACATTCATGGAAAATAAGACCTTTACACTCATCCAGCCAGAGGCTGCATAGGCTCTAATGATTTTTATACCTTCCTCCCCTGCAAGGAGGGGAAAAAAAAATCAATTGTAGGGAAAGTTGCAGGGAGCTTCTCAGATCTCCAATTCTGCACCAGGGAGGGAGGTGTTAGCATAGGAGAGCCTGCAAGGAGCCCTGAGGCCTATAAACCAGACCCTGCTTTGCTCCAGACTGGAGGGCCACAAGGGTAGTAGCAACGAGGCAACTCTCATCCACCTCCTCTTAGCCCCCTATTCCCTTTCTAGGTCCCCGGGTTGCCTTTGGGAAGGAGGAAGAGCTGTGAGGAGCTGGGATGTGACGCTGCCCTGCTCACATCGGTTTTACTGCTTTCCTACAGATTTCGAAACAGTGACAGCAAAACCTGGCAAGATGAGGCCTTTCCAGTTCTGCAGCACCTTGTGAAAAAGAAAATACCTCAGGAGCTGCACAAGGACACAGCAGGGCAGCGTGGGGTTATTCTGGATTTGGACATGGAAAAGCATTTCCAGAGAGCAAGAGCTATTTCAAACGGAGCTTCACGGCCACGGACTTGACACAGACATTTGTAAAAATTTAGGTATTCCCTGTTACAGAGCCCTGATTTTCTTTGCAAAATTAGAGAAGTGGATGCAAAGCAGCCATTGAATTCAGATGGTGCCATCACCTGAGCTGCGCTGACTCACGGCCTAGAGGGATAAACT
This sequence comes from Eudromia elegans, assembly GCA_003342815.1. Lineage (NCBI taxonomy): Eukaryota > Metazoa > Chordata > Aves > Tinamiformes > Tinamidae > Eudromia > Eudromia elegans. The sequence goes on along the minus strand of PTEX01000031.1, from coordinate 478,757 downwards.
CCTGAGAAGCTTTATGCAGATTCACTGCGTGTTTGGGGTTGGAAAGGACCTTTGGATGTTATCTAACCCAAGCAAGGCCACCTAGGGCCGGTTGCCCAGCAGCTTTTGAGCTTGGACTCCAGGGATGGAGACTCCCGATTCTCAAGTAGAGGACACAAAACTGCTAGTGAACCACAGCCTGGAGGAACAAGAGGCTGCCATGGGCCACCCAAAAGAGCTGGGTGAGAGGTACAGATCCATCTCGTATCCAAAATCAGAAATCCAGCTCTGTTCTGCTAATCGAGCTGAGCTTAAGTATTTGTACCTTAATGCATGAGAAATCTTCTCTTTAATGTGTCTGGCACCTCTGCTACCAGTGGTGGGAATTACAAAGACTAAATGGGATCATACTTTGGACTTCTAGTCTCTGAGTAAACAACAAGGAAAAAAATGCAAAAAGTAGCTATTTACCTTGACTTTCACATGCCTGAAGAGATATGTCTGAACACGAGACAAGAAAATCACAGGGGGGGGGAAAAAAAGGTAATAAAAGTAATGTTCTCTGTTCCTTGTGGTAAAATGGGGATTTTTGAGGAAGTTGGACATGCAGCAGGCGTGTTCCTCTAGCATAAGGAGTTTCAGCTTTGATAGCATCACAGAAAAAGAGGGAAAACACGCATTGTGTCAAATTTTTAGGCCAAGATCCTACACACACAAGCTTGCATGGAGTCACCCTCTGCAGCGAACAGCCTTGAGGTCTTYGGTCCATCCACGACGTAGCTGCCAGAGCGCTTTGTGTCTCAAGAGAGCAGGCCAGAGGTTCAGAGGCTACTACTCAAAACTGAATCCCCCAAGAAGTTCAGGTTGGGCTAGCCTGACAAAATTCATACCACTCCGGAACCTGCCAAAATCTCCTTGTCCTGCTGTTCCTAATCTAGGTAACTACTCCACCACGCAGCCATAGGCAACTCAGGCTAAAACCAACCCTCTGCAGAGTCAACGGAGGCTGTTTTTACATATGGAGATGGAAAGTTTCCATCAGATGAAAAATCCCCCACCCTGCAATTCCTACAGCAAAATAAAACAAACTTTTCTCGGCAAAGCCAGACACTTTCATGCCCTTTTTCACACAGGTGCGGATGGAAGGACAGACTGCAGAGAGAGACAGACCAAAGCAGCACCTGCAGCAGGGAAAAAACACCAGCATGAAGACGTTGAAGATCTTACAAGCCTGCAGCAAGCTTCATTCCCATCTCCACAACGCCCAGCGCCTTGTGCCCAACTCTGCCCACGCTCCTCTTCAGCCCTCACCACTGGGGACGCAGGGGTCAGCAGCACCTGCGTGAGCACAGTGGAGGTGTGGGAATGATTTCGGGGCAAAACCTGAGATGAGCCTGGCCCAGCTCCCTCTCCTGCTCCCGCGCCCAGCGGCTCTTGGGGCTGGGGTGGCTCCGTGGCTGTCAGCTGGCTCAGACTCACCCTCCTGGGCACACGCACGCAGCTCCTAAGGAGGCGGCTGCACCTCCGCCGGGAAGCGGCTGGGCAGGCGTCGGTGCCTGGAAAACAGTTGGAAAAGGGCACATCAGACCGGGCGCCACCTCCCCTCGTGCCACCGAAGCCCTGACGCCTCCGTGTGCGCCCCACGTCGCGCTCCGTCCTTCCCGGCGCGTTCCCACACGCGGAGCAGCCCGGAGCGGGCAGGCAGCGCCGCCACGTACGGGACTAGCGGAGAGCGCCGGGCCCTGGCCAGGCTGTGGGCGGCCCAGCTTAGCGGAGGCGCCAGCACGGACAACTTTTGGGGAGGCTCCTGTTTGAAAAGCTCCTGCCCTCTTTGTTTGGTTGGGCTAGAGCCAGCAAGGGCTGCCGGGAAGGGCACCTAGGGGGGAGCCTTGTGCTCCGAGGGAGGAGCCCTCCTCCGCTTAACTCTTTCGGGACAGCACRGCTGCCCGAGCCGTGTCGTCCATCCCGGGGACCGGCTTTCCGGGGCCGGACGGCAGTCCAGGCCCCGTGGCCTGCCCCGATGCGCGTTGCAGAGGGGAACCCGCACGGGAGCCTCCTGGCGGGAAGCAGGGCCTCGGGGCTCCTCCGGCAGGACCCCGGGGGGACCCTGGACGTGGCCACTGCTCCCAGGGCAGCCGTGAGGGGAGCAGAGTGGCCCAGCAGCGCGCAGGGGACGGGGCTGTAGCCCTGCCCAGGAGGGACAGGGCCCCACCAGGACACGGAATGTGTGCCCCAGCTCCCGCTCCGTGCCAGGACACCCTGCCGGGACCAGGGGAGCTGCAGGGCACACGGGCCTAGGCTCCCAGCGCCTCCCCAGGGCCGCGCTGTTCCTTTGGCCGCCATTGCCACRCCCGGGACGCAGACTCGCCTCCACAACACAGCAGCGAGGCAGCCTGGCCCGCGCCGCTAGACCGGGCGCGGGGCAGCTCCGCTGCGTCCCCTCCTCCCCGCTTTGGCCCCGCGCCCCAGCCCGGCCCGGCCCGGCCCCTCCTCGGCCCCGCGTGCCCTCGGGCC
>PTEX01000031.1:389129-469497 GCA_003342815.1 Eudromia elegans | reverse complement strand
GCCTGCGCGCCCCGGCGCCGCCCGCGTGGCGGCCGCTGTGGGACGAGGCGCCGGCCGCGCTGCGCCTCACGCTGCTGCTGGAGGCGCTCGCGGAGCCCGGGTCCGTGCGCGGGGAGCCGGGAGGAGGCGGGGAGGGTCTGCGCCTGCCCCGTGTCCCTCACGGGGGGGATGTCCCCACGCAGGGGGAGGCCAGACCCTTACCTGCTGCCTGCGCCGCAGCAGGAGCCTGTGTCGGTGTCTTCTGCGGAGCCCTAACCGTCCTCCTTGTTCCCGCAGCCCCGAGCCGTGCGCGGCGCTGGCGCTGCTGGAGCAGCTGGTGCGCGGGGGCGGCCTGGCCGAGCTGCTGTGGGAGCAGTGCGCGCCCGAGCCGCGCCACGACCTCYTCGCGGGCCCTGCCGACCTCCTCGCGGGCCTGCTCGTGGCGCTGCCCGACCGCGTGGGCAACCGGCTGCGCGGGCGGGCGCCCGAGGCGCTGCAGCCGCGCGGCTACTTCGCGCTGCTGGGCGGCGCGGCGCTGCAGGCCCTGCGGCGCGTGGCGGCCGCGCTGCGAGGTGAGCCCCGGCACCCCGCGTGGCCCCCACGCCCTGCGCCCCSCGCTCACGCGTGGCCCTCCGCTCGCAGGTGGCTCCGACTGCGCCGTCGCGTTCGTGGCGCACGTGGTGGGGAAGGCGTGCGTTCACGGGGGACAGAGTGAGTGCTGCGCCGCGCGGCGGGGCCACGCGGGAAGCGCGCGGGGCGTTAGCGCCAYGGCTGCCGACAGGAGAAACGAGAGCGGCCAACGAGGCTGTGGAGTCTCCGTCTCTGGAGGTCTTCCACACCCGCCTGGATGCCGCTCTGTGCTCTGGGTGTCCCTGCTGGAGCAGGGGGTTGGCCTCCATTTCCAAAGGTCCCTTCCAACCACAGCCGTTTTGTGACTCTGTGGTTGACGGAGTAATACTTGAGTTTCTTGTGAGTCAGCCTGTAGATCCTGGCCGTTCCTTGCTCTGTGAGACTCCTCAGAGCTACGTGCCTGACAGGTGMCGTGCTTTTGTCTGCTCACGCCCTCCCCAAGGCTGAGAGGAGCATTTGCCTTCTCTCTGCCCTGCTGTTTTGGGCATAACTGTTTGGGCTCTGCTAGCATTTCTCGCCCCCATGGTCTGAAAAGGGTTTCTAAGTACCAGCTCCGTCCAGCTGGAGTGTTTACCTCTCTTCCACTTCAGAGGAAATCCTGGGCGTTTTGGTGCCCCAGCTGACAGAACTCACCCAGTCGGACTGCATCTGGCAGCGGATCTGCTGGCGGCTGGTGGARAGCGTGCCCGACCGCTGGATGGAGGCCGTGCTCCTCGGCTTCGTCCAGAGCGCCGCGGGGTAAGGACTCTGCTCTTCTCTCTCATCCGGAGCAAACGCTGGCGTTATTTCACAAATGCTTTCAGCATCAGCCTCTGGAACACACTGGCCTGTGGGTTTGTGTAGGCTGCTTCCTGCAGTGCTGTTTGCTGAGACACTCTAGGGTTAAATAGCTGGAAGTCCCCTCTCGGGTGGAGAGTGCACCGTTCCTCAAAGATCTGGATTCTGCGGGGGAAACGCAAGTGTTATTCATAAACACTGACCAGCTCATAATTCCTAGAGTTTTATTAATCCCCAGCGTTTGGCTTCATTGCTGCTCGCAGACCTGCATATGACCGGTGGCAGGGTGACGGTCATCCCAGCGATGCCTGAAGTTTTGCCCTTGACCCCTCTTGCTAGGGCAGATGCCTTGTCCCGACTGCTGGGGAACCTGGTGGTGAAGAACAAGAAAGCTCAGTTCGTGATGACGCAGAAGCTGCTGCTCTTGCAGTATGGCTACACGGTGAGGACTCTGCATGAATGGGGAGGTGGGAAGGCCTCTCTGAAATATTGATGTATTTTTTAGCTGACCTCCCCAGTTGTGAACAACGCCTAACTCGGTTATAAAAGCCCTCTATATYGTCTCAATCACTGCACTTGTATCTGTGCTTTGTTCACCTGCATCCCCATAGCCGAGCACAAGGGAAGGGGGAAATGGTGCCTTTCAGATGGTGGGTTCACCTGCTCTCAGGGGTTGATATGATTAGCAGACCTGCTGTCCTTTCTTTCTGGAAGCAAATGTGTTTTGGCACATAGTCACAGTTATTCCAGTTAGCTGGAGGTGTCTCCTTAATTTAGGATTTGAAAGAAGAGACTCGGCAAACTATGACCTGTCTTCAAGGATAAGAATAGAGATGAAGAGATGAGGCCAGAGTTTGATGTGAAATTCTCTTTCCTGATAGCATAAGGGAGAAATGTGAGCTGGAAGTGGGATATTCGCTGTGAGGGCCATTCTCCTGAGGGGTATTCTCTATGTCTGGAGTGCTCTGTGTTTGCCTGAAATTGTCTGGTCTGGTCTCAARGATGTAAACACTGTATTCCCATCATGGTTTTCGTTGTACTTTGCTTAGTTAAAGCAAGACCTGTGGKTTTCCTTGCAGACCTCGGTGCTACAGAACGTCCTTGGCTACCTGTCCCTGGACAACCTGCGGCGTGCCTTATTGATCAAGGTAAGGTTTAGGCATGTTTTKGGTCAGATATCTGCTGGATTAAAAAAATACTGTGTGAGAGTGTRCGTGTGTAGCTGAAATCTGGTTCTTCTCTAATTCATCCCTGCTGCTGTTCATGACRATGAGGAAAACCTGAGCACACTGACGAAGGYGCAGTAGTTTGTGGTGTACAAACTRAAGACTCTCTGCACTGCTCRTGGTCTTTTTTTCTATGTTTTGTGGGCAAATTGTCTTCTGAGCAGSGGAGCCAATGAAGCCTGGATTCCTRCAGTGCTCCTGGTGTCCCTCAGCTTCCTCCTTGCTTCCCTGTGTGGTTGGATGGGTGGCAAGTGATGAAACTGGCTCCGAGCTCCCAATGTGCTGAGTGATTCTGATGTTTCAGAATGTCTCTTGTCTACCTTTTCCTCCACGGGGATGCAAATCTTTTCCCTCTCCAAGCCAGCGGGGTAGTGGACCTTCAGGAACTTCCTATTGCTGGAACTCTCTTGTCTTTCTCTCAGTGTTTTTGATGCTGGTTCCAGCTTCAGAAATGAYCTGTGAGTACTGGCAGCTCTATGGACTTTGAAGAGTGGACTTCAAAAACATCCTGAACTTGGAGGAAGTTGGTGGGGAGTTCTCAGTTCACCAAAAATTGCATAATTTGGGGTCATGCAATACTTAGTTAGCTCACTTTGAAGGGAGAATGTAATTCCACCAAGAAGAACAAAGACCCAAGGACCATCAGAGTAGATGCTGCGTGGAGTGAAGTGAGAGCTTTCCTTTGGGAAGGGTATTGCTTGTGTGTGGTAAAGAGGAATTTTGAGCTAACTTGGGTTTTCTGGCTTAGGTGCTGCAGGAGCTCTTGGAGACCTGGGGCAGCAGCAGTGCCGTGAGACACTCACCAGTGGAGCAGCAGCAGTACATTAGCAAGGCCATTCTCATCTGCCTCTCCCACCTGAAGGAGCCGGAGATAGAGAGCTGCAGGCAAGGTGAGCTGGTGGAAGGAGCAGTGGGCAATGGGTGTTTAAAAGACAGTCTGAAAATAAGTAGAAAAACATCGTGTATGGATCCAGAGTTAAAACAAAATCATTGTGGCTTCATCCTGGCAAACGGGGGCTCCAGATGTGGTAACTCACCGGATGCAACACAGGTTAGTACTGGTCAGCAAAGCTGCAGGACCTGTTACTGGCCGTGGTTTGTGCTGAGATTGTCAACCTCTTTGCATGCCTCTCTCACACTAAGACAGTGAGCTTGCATTGGCACGGACTTTTGTCCTGTGTTTTTCAGTTCAGAGGATTTTTGGGCCCTGAGCTGATATTTCAGTTTCTTACTGAAATAAAATGATCTAATTTCCAGAGTTGTTTCTGATACTTTGTGCAGCTTAAGTAATAATAATAACAACAATAAAAAAAGACTTTTATGAACTGATATTTCACTTCAGAGGTTGGAAAACACTCCACAGGAATGAAATACTGGTTTGACTTGCTGCTTTTTCTTGGTTTTATTTTTCTACAAAAAACTGAAATATTCCACATTTACAATATATCTGTAATATTTGGTTGACTTTGCAAGCTCTTTTGTGTTATATGGGTGCTGAGAGGAAGYAGCACTCTTGCAGAGCATAGCTATAGTAGTCATGGTTGTATTTCTAGGCCCTTCCTGTCTCCCTCCCTGTTTTTGAGCAASGGATAGCTGAAGATGCGCCCTTGGGGAGCTGCTGCGAAGGGCTCTCCGTGCTCCTCTCCTTGCCTGACACACTCTTTGCCTTCTAGAGCTCCTCACAAGCATGATGGCAGGTGTAAAATGCCACCTGGACAGCAGCCTGCCACAGATACGGCGTCTGGGAATGATCGTGGCCGAGAGCGTTAGTTTGAAGATAAACAGTGATGGGCCCGTCCTGAAGTTTCAGGTGAGATGCCAATGAAATTTGTACCGTGCAAGGCTTAAGAGGAGATGCAAGCTTGAAAATAGATGATTTCAGGCATTATCTGGAGTGCTAATACTTGCTATTATAAAGAGAGGCAACAGCGCTTCAAAAAAAAAAAGATAATCTGGTTTTTACAAAATAGAACTGTATTAAAAATACAGAGGTGCATAAGTATGACCTTAGAGTGTAATGTGGTGGCAAATACTAGGGTAAACTGCTGATAATAAAGAACTGCTAGAACTGCACGAGAGTTTTGGAATCTGATCCATGGGAGTTAAGAGGGAGCTTCCAACCTAAATCAGTAGTGAATTTTTGGTCCTTGGCATAGTAAGAACCAGCTGGTCTGAGCTGAGATTTCCAAGGCTGACTTGGAGACTTTAGCTGTGCTATTTCCAGTYGAGTTTATAGGAATTTTATGATAAAAATCTCATTCTTTCCTTAAAACCCTCCATCATGTTGCACTGCCATTTATTGCATGTGCTAAAGATTGTAAATAACCCTGTGACCAGTGATAAGAGTGTGAGCTGGTGCTACTGTTGAGTATTGAGATCTGCTGCAAAGATTACGTGAGGCTCACGTTGCTGTATAGCATAAATATCAAACTTCTGGCAACCTCATGATTGAAACAAACGAGATTTTAGGTGTCCAGCCGTTTATAATTCAGCCTGCCTTCTTGCAAAGCAGAAGAGTGAGATGAGGAATGCTGTGCACATTGGCACTAACAATCATTCTGAATGTCTAGTATGAAGAAGACGACGAGACGCGAGAGCTGAAGTCCCTCCTGGTGCAGGCCCCTCCATGCTCTGATGTCCCAAGCCTTCCAAACGAGTAAGACAGAGCTGCTGCTCACCTCCCAGGCCCTTTTAGGCAGCAAATTTTAAAAACATACTGATCTAAAGTGGGCAAAATTTGTTTTCTAGATTGTGTTTCTCTGGATTATCGGTAGGGTTTCCATCTGCAAAAGATGTGTCATTTCACTTTTATCTTCATACTTACTGTTATTTTGCTCATGTCTGTCACATCTTCCCTCAGCTGTTTCTTCCAAATGGAAGAATTCTTGTCTATTTAGTTGTTCCTTGTATGGAAACTATTCTGTACCTTTGGTCATTCCTTTTCCCTTCTCCATGCTGTTTTTTCAGYTACACATCAGCAATGTATGCAGCATTATAGATTTGCATTTTCTATATTCATATATATAATTTTTACATGTGATATATAATTATATAGTATAAATTATATAATATATAATTCCCTTATGTAATATTTGCATCTTATATATTCTTATAAAGCATAATAATGCTCTTTAGAAGGCAGTGTAATCATATTAAACTCATTACTACATTAAGTAGTAACRTGCATTAAAATTGCTCCTTTGACAACTGCATATACTGAATCCACACTGTGGTGTGGTGTTTAGGGGTCGTATATGCTCTTGAGTGAAATCAGACAAACCTTTCACCTCCTATTCAGTCAGACCTGTCAGTGCAGGTGGAACACAGCGAATCAGCTACCTTAATTTTTGTCAGCCCTTGCTCTTTCACTGTGAGATTCCACTTTTCTTCTCCACTCAGCCCATTCCCTTTGCSAGTGCAGGTCAAAGGCTGCAAGGCTGGCTGGTGAGGATGGTATCTCGCCGATAAGGCTTGTTAGTTTATTGATTTTAATGCTTCTTGTTGCTCTCAGCAGGAATGAAAGAGCAGATGCGGTGCTGCCAGGGGAATTGGAAGGTGCTGAAAAGCCACAGGCAGCAGCCCAGTTGGTGCCAGAGGAGGAGTCGGATACTGAGCTTGACAGGTAGGTGTTAGAGCAAGCCATGGGGCAAGAGGCTGGTAAAAAAGGGAAAATATTCATCAAGTTCTTATGAGCAGATTCAGAGAGAAGGGAGCTCTTGGTACCAGCTTGTGTTGGCAAATCTTGTGCTTTCTGGCTGGAATGAGGGAGCAGACCTTGCTTAGATGAGTGGGTTTTGGCCCTTGAATGTCAGTCGATAGAGTGAAGCCAGCATCATGTACAACTGATTTCTTCCACTTGAGTCACTTATTTCCAAGTTTCTTGGTAGAATGCAGTGGAAATATGGATGTATCGATCCATTTTATTAGAGGACTTGTTGTATCTGCTCTTTCACTTGGCTTTAGAGTAATTCATAAGACTTCCTGAGGTGACTGAGGTATCTGTGTTGAGTTTGCCCTTCTTCCTTGAAGGGCTGGTGCTTCAATTTTGGTGTGAAAGCAAAAGATCTYCAAGATCTCTCCTGTCAAACATTTTTCACCGTTCCTCTTTGTTTGCAAAACTGCTTAGTGCAGGTAAGGCTTCACCTGTGGCTTACCCATTGCCTTCCTTTGTGCTCTTCAAAGGAGGCAGCTTGTTCAGTGGAATGTGAGCAAATGCTGAACTGAAGAGCAGTGTGAAAAACGGCCTCCGTCCGAATGCCCTAAACCTGTAGGGTGAGAGAAGCTCTGTGAGCGGCACCTTTCAGAGTCTGATACAGTCTGCAGAGCCTCGGCTTTCTGAGCTACGGGGGGCTKGAGTCAAAAGCACCTTTTGGCCAGGACTGTGGTTTAGAGAGGCAATAAAAATTGTCAAGCAGTTGTGAAATGTTAAAAAATTCTTCCCCTAAACCCTATTAGATAGTAAATGTTTGATGTGTAGCACAACTCCATCATTCATAAGGTAGGTGGCAAAAGGTTGATGACAGAGAAAACAACTGATACAAGTAGCCTTGTGGAAAGGATTTCTTAATTTTCTGTGTGATTAATTCCCCCGATTTCTTTTCTGAAGCCCTTGGGCASTGTGCACAAATGATAAAGAAAGATCCTGGAACACAAAAGTATTCCAACAACTGTCTTGAGCTCGTTGTTTCCTCTTCAAAATAATAAGCTAAGAACTGAAATGTTGTGTTGACTTTGGAGCTGAGAGCCTCCAAGATCTTTATCTTGCTTAGTTTTAGACATTCACAGCATAAATGTTTTCATCTGAATCTGACACCGTGGTCTTCTCTGTGGTCAGGGTAATGGTACAAGCAGTTCTAGGGCACAATTCACGTGTTCTATCTAGTCTGTTATGGGGAGAAGATGAAAAACCTTGAAGTGCTCCTTTGGTCCCACTGCTTTTAAAGGGTAGACTAACTGCAGGAGAGACATCTACACCTGTATCAGTGAATTCCACACCTATACAATGTCCCTAAACTAAAAGCAAACAAAAGAAGCCAACAGCCTTCCCACCCCAACACACACACCCCTCGTAGTAACCAAAGCTGATATCTGGTTTTCAGGGCATTTGCTCTGTTTTGATATTTCRTTGGGGAGTTTCTTAGTGGGTCCCACATACTCTTGTGCATTATAGCCAAGATAATTTCTTTTGCTGCCTGAACCCTCATAGGTTGAGTTCCTGCAGCGCTACTGCATGGTGCARGAGTAGCTGTGTTAGGAGAGGGTATGAAATGCAGCTTTCCCTCTTGTGTGCATGCCTGGGGATTAACTCTTGCCTATATGTTCCTTTAACAGTGATGATGACCTCGTCCCTTACGACATGTCAGAGGATAAAGAGTTAAAGAGCACTAAGGCTCCCGTGTATATTCGTGACTGTATTGAAGGTATGAGAATATGGGTCGAATCGTTATCTGTTTCTTCTAAGGCTTTTGTGAAAGGGGTCTGCGTAGGTGGATTTTATTTCTAAGTTTAGTTCCTAATGTGTGATGTGCTGGGTTAACAGAGGGAGGCTGTGTTATTTGCCTGAGCTTGACCATTCTGTTAWAGCTTTTGTTTGTCTTTTGGTTACCTTTAGTCCTGACGGGATCTGACGATGTGGACAAATGGGATGCTACAATCAAGGCTCTTGAGGGCTTGATTCGAAAGAATCCAGCAGCTACAAAAGAGGTGAAGCAGTGTGGACTGACAGTTATTGACGTGCTATAAAAGAGGATTTCTTCTTTGCCCTTTTGAAGAAAGTAAACTTGCCAGAAGCAGGCCAGGCTCAAATGCACCTGAATTTAAATGTTTCAATTTAGAAGGAGAAATAGAAGGGAATATCTTCTTTGGAGATGAGGCTACATAGCACAGAGGAGTAAAGGTGACCAAAGATGYCAGCGTGTATGGGAAAGTGCCAGGATGGCATTTGGCAGCTCTTGCACTGCACATGAAACGTGTGTGCGAGTAGATTCTGCCAGCAGCTCGAGATAGCAGAAAAGGTGCAGCTCCTCACATCTTCTGCTGGGCTGAGAAAACATTAGAAATGCAAGCTGCAGAGCAGGCACTAATCCCACAAATACAGCAACCAAAAGGGAGGAAAATCAAATGGAGCTTCCCTGTTTGCTTTTACAAGGCCGGGAGCCCCTGGCCACCGAGCGAGGGAGGGCATGCGGTGCTGCGAGCAGCGTCGGACCCTGGGCTGAGCTGGGCGTGCTCCTAGGGATCACCTCACCAGTGAAGTGACTCACCCAGGAGCTGCAGTGACCAGTCTTCCTTCTCTCATGATGCTGAGATTAGTCCCAAGAGCCATATCGCAAAGCACACACGGACAGAGAAATCAGCTTAGGGTTTTGCTCAGTGCTGTGAGAGGCTGGTGTCGATGGCCTTCAGCTTTGTGGGTTTTCTCTCTCCTAAGTAACAGACATACTGTTGCCTGTATTCTGCTCCCTTGTTGTCTTCTGGAAAAAAAAAGTAAGAATGGACAGTGGATACTGCTCTGTAAATCCCATGAGAAGGAAAACACCTGCAGCTGCTTGATTCCTCTGCTCATGTTTTGAACAGGTTAGTGTGGAGCTGGCAAAAATTCTGCTGCACGTGGAAGAGAAGAGCTGCATTGAAGGCTTTGCAGTGCTCCGTCAGAAAGCCCAAGTAGCCGTTTTAACCACTGATCCAATACCTGTGAGTCCCCCTTAGTGCTTCCTTCTTTCTAACAGAGGCAAGGGCAGGGATTTGAGCAGGTGAAGGCTCCTGCTAGCTGGGTGGAGGCACCTCCTCCCATGTGTTGGGACTGAAGTTGGTGTCTGACAGCATTTATGCAAAGATAGGCTGTGCACCCCAGGATGACTGAAACAAGGGGAAAGGGAAAACAGAGTCAGATTGGATGAGCTTGCTGCGCTAAAGGGAGGTCATTTCAATACAGGGAAACTGAGGCACGCATACTTTTCTCTAAGAGAAGGCTTGAGTGCTGTTTGGATGCCTTTACATAGGAGGTGCCAAAGAACAGCAGTCCCGTTTGTCATTCACATCCTTTGGGAGGCCTGAGGTGTATAAACCTCTGACTTTCCCATTTTCATGCACCTCTGCTGCCCTCTTCTCTTGGAGGCTTCTAGTTCACTACCAGGGATCAGGACTTTCCCCTGGAATGGGCTGCTTTGGGAATTAGTGGGAGGGCTGTTCCCAGGCTGGAGTTGTGCTCTCTGCCCCCTGACTTTCTCTTATCGTGTGTGCAGGTCGCACAGTACTTGACCTCTCAGTTCTACTCCCTGAACTACAGCCTTCGACAGCGCATGGACATCCTCGACGTAAGTGCTCTTCTCCCGTCACCCGTATGGGGGGCATTTCCTAGAAGAAGCCACTCTTTCCTAAAGTGTCACCAGTCTCTCACCTCGTCACCTTCCGAAAGGCAGAAATCTGCCMCCTTCCACACCCTTGCACTTGCTCTGCCTAAACAGGGACCCCCCTGCTCTGTTCCAGGGCCAAGTGCCTGAGCATTTGGTACAATTCCTCAGAGCCAGTTGTTTGTCTGGGAGTCAGTTACCTGCCCGGTTGTTGTTAGTTCTTACCCCACTGACCCTTTCTGCCTCMGTATCAGTTTGAGGGTAGGTAGTTCTGTTATTGCTGATGTTCCCTTATACAGGATTATCCCTTCCTAATAAAACCTCTCTGTTTTTCCTCTAGGTATTGGTTCTGGCAGCTCAGGAAATGTCTTCTGCCARATTCCTTGGGAAGGACAAGCAATCTAATGCTCAGAAACCTTGTATCCAGCTCCTTCCAGAAAGCRACAGCTCCAAGGACTGGAGAAAGATTGTTGATGAGAGGATCAAAAGCAAGACCCGAAGGTTTGCTAAGGTAAGAGCAGAACAGACACCTAATGTAAAGTCCTGCAAAAGTAGAGACAGTTGAAGTGACTTTAGGAGCTGCTGTAGTTCTAGCTAAAAAGGGCAAAGTTGGGCCATGAAGTTGGGCCCAAGCCAATGGGTTTGTTGATCACTCGAGAGGAAGCAGGATTTTTCCTGAAACGGGGTGCTTCTCACATGGATGAGAAGGCTGTTCCCAGGCTGGGGCTGTGTTTGCCACTCCTTGATTTTTTTTTTTCTTTCTGACTGTATAACTTACAACCCCAGTTCCACTTTAATCTTTTCCGGTGGGAAGTATCATTTCCCACCGTCCTCTCCCAGCAGGGAGAGGATAATAAACCTTGAACTCTCGCACTGCAAGGCGGTGGCTGCTTTCTGTGCCTGTTTGGAGCRTATCCGGCCACTGCAGGGAGCTGTGGCTGCACCTCGTGGGCCTCGGAGCTGCTGCTTTCAGAGCAGCTCTCCCTGCACCAGACTGCAGCCTCAAGCTTCCATTYTTGGGAAATGGAGGTAAATTGATGCCCATTTCCTAGGCCCCAGAGCTCCCTTATGGTTAATTTTGGAATATTTGCTTTCCAGAGCTCCTTTACGGTGTTCTTGTCCGCACGTTCTTGTTCCTTGTATCTAACCCAGCAGATTGAGCTACGTTGCACTGAGATATTTAGGAGGAACTGTGCAGTGCTGTATCTAGACCTCAGTTTTCTCTTGGACAGGGTCAGTCTCAAGCGGAACCAGATTCTCGCCCAAACAAGTTCAATTCTGTAGCTGGGCACTTCTTCTTCCCTCTGATCCAGAACTTCGACAGGTGAGTGTGAGCGCCCCGTGCTGCAGACAGGACTGTGGTCCTGGTAACAGGTCGTGCTCGTGGGTCTTGCAAGGACACAGAGCAGAAACCTGGCACGTGTGGAGGGCAGAGGTCTTGGGGCCATCTCTTAGACACCCTGTGAGGTGTTAGGGGTAGGGAATAGGTAAGACCTTGCAGTAAGCAAGTACACGTTACTCAGAAGAACTTGTAGGGAGGTGCCCAGGAGATGACTAGGGTGCTGAACGGTATCTTGGTTGAGCACCCACAGTRGGAGACTCACACTGATGCACAAACTGAGCTTTGAGCTTTAAAAGAGGTTACCTAGCTGAAACCTGGGCCTAAGGACACCCACGTAAGGCCTTGTGACCAGATGAGGCTGGAAGGCATCTTTGTCTCTGCGGGACACAGGCAATTTTGGCTTCGCTCKCCTAAGGAAGACTCAAAAATAATCAGTTCTGTGAGGATCAAGATTCTTGTCTTACCAATCATAATGGTTTGTTTCTAGTACGGCCACCACTATTTTTTATGTATTTCATTACGCTGTAAGTAAAGTTGTTTGTACATAGAATGAGTGAAACCTGCTGTAAGAGTAGAGGACRTTTACAGCAAAGTTGGCAGAAAGCAACCGTGGCCTCTATTAAACAAACTGGGCATCACTATGAAGGTGGTTGTTTCAGGAATCGCGGCTTGCGTGGGACACTTGTAGCCACCCTGACCGTTGCAAAGCGCGCCGGGCAGCCGTGCCCTTGCTCCAGGGTTGTGTGTCTTGCACTTGCAGGCCCTTGACAACGTTTGATCTGCTGGGAGAAGATCACTTTGTGCTTGGGAGATTGGTGCACACGCTGGCAATCCTCATGTACCTGGCTGCCAACGCTGCGGTAAGAGAGGYGCTGCGAGCACGCCGGTAGCAGGAGTCTCTTCCCCTTGAAACAGGGAGCTCCGGGGCTTGTCACACGCAGCCTGGGAGCAAGTCCCTGGGGCTGAGCAGCTGCAGAAAGGCCTGAGAAAAGATGGTCAGAAGAGATCTAGGTGTTCGGGCTTTTTTGGATAGCTTTTTTTGTCAGCTAAGACATTTGAGATGTTGTTTCATTTCACTCTCTTATTTTCTTCATCTGTAAAATGGAGTTAAATGTAACCTTGCTGGTCACAGCAGTGTTTGCCAAGGTCCAGTTCCACGGGCTAGCGGGGCTGCGTTCAGGGTTTCTCTCTCGRCCTTCCTTCACAGGCAGTCACCACCATGGGGAAGGCGCTGCTGGAGTTTGTCTGGGCTCTGCGGTTCCACACGGACTCGTAAGTTGGATCTGGTTTCAGTTTTAAGGGCAGGCTTGGAGCCTGGTGTGCAGCCGTGCCCTGTGTGTGCCTGAGAGCAGCACCGGCCTGAGCGTGTTCATCACTTAGTGACTTCTTTTTCACTGCTGTCCTCCTGCCTTCTCTTCTTGTGACACTGTCTGAAGAGCAAGAATTTACAATGAAGTTGTCACTTCATTGCCAGACCAACATAAAAATATTTAGCTGGTGTCTTCTGTTGTGCAGGGACAGCCATTACCTATAAAAAACATGAGAAATTTCTTGATCATCTTTCCTGGGTATATTTCATGGACCTCAGAAAACCTGACAGGTTGAATTCCCACATTCAGCCTTGGAAGGAAATCAAGGCATGTAGCCAAAATGCTGCAAACAGCCAATTTCTGGTCAACCTCAAAACTGCTCTAGGCCTCTGAGTTCTGGTAGATACCCTAAGGCACAACTTGGCTGGGGCTGTGTATATGGGCACTATGCCATCTAGTTATGTGATTAAACTCTTAATCAGTAGGGTGTGACAACAGCGATTGCCATCACTAATAGGAGGACCTGGAGGGCTATTGGAAAGAGGAATATTAAGGAAATCAGAGTAGAGCAAGAGGCTGTAGGCTACTAGAATTCAATCCCTCTCCAACAGGTACGTGCGCCAGGGTCTCCTGTCCTGCATCTCCTCCATCCTCCTCGGTGTCCCTGCTGCACATCTCCTGGAGGACGTGGCAGAATTACTCCTGGAGACGCGGTGCTGGCTGGCAGGTAAGGGGTGAGGCACRCCAGCATTTCCCTGCTTAGTGCCTCAGCTTGCGCGCAGAATCCTGTTCAAAATTGTCGTGGTAGCAGAATGGTCCTTGAGTTTGGCCAGCCGTAGTACCCAGGGCTCTGTAGGGCCCTTTTTGCTTAGAGGATGTGTTTCATTAGTGCCAAATAAGAGAAGGAAGACAAATGTATCCCTCTTTTCTACCTCCCTGGTGCAGAYGGAAGGGCAGCCTGTGGATGATGCCCTAGCTTGTGTTGAGGGAAGATGCAGGGTTTGCTGTGTTCTTTTTGTGCACGCCCACCCTACCCAAGCCCACAAGTCAGGGGTTGAGGATCACGGTGTGCTGGGAGTACAAGAGGAAACGGTGGCGAGTGCTTTGTRCCTCCGCTGTGTTTGGAGTGGAGCTCGTGTGACTCCCAGCGCTGGTTTCCTTCGCCAGCCTGGCTCTTGGTAAGTTGGCTTYCCACAGGGAGCAGGCAGGAAGTGACACTGACACAGCCGGCCTCTGATCCCTGCAGGTTGTGGAGCTCTGTGCACTTTAAAAGGAAGAGAGCTGCCCTTTGGGGCCAAAAACTTGGCTTTTCCCATGCCATGGTGTGCTCTGAGGAATCTGCTTCTCTTTGCTGTTAGTAGGTAGAGCCTTTCCAGGAATGTTTTCAATGTCTTTTCAGCATGAAGGTCTGTGCAGTCCGTTTTTAATGAGTTATTTTTGGCAGGAGGACAGCTGAGGTAGTAGCATCCTTTTATGCCTGTAGATAGTGCAACAGCCACTTCACGTAGYGCTCTTGTGTGGGAATTGTGCCTCYGACTCCGGTGAGAATGGCAACAGGATAAGACCCCACTTGCCCCTTGTACAGCACAGATGGGGCAGTCATTGTAGGAACCATCCAGAAACCCCAAGGAATATAGTTTAGCTCCACTTCAGTGCAATTTAAAACTCATCTCTGCTTTTAGAGCTGCACCTTGAGATAYWGCCGCTCTTTGGGCTCTGCCTTGGYTGTTTGGTGCAAGCTCTTTGGTCAGCTTACGTGGAGGTGCTGGCCCCCCTTGCCCCATCAGCACCGGTGAGGCCCTTGGGAGGGAGGTCAGGGTTTTGAGCTTGGGCTGGCTGCTGCCTTGGGATGCTGCCAGATGAGGTGACATGGATCAGACCTACTGCTGCAGCCAGGAGAAACAACAAGCTCTCAAACATCCACGYGTAACACAGGAGAACGCGGCACCTCTCCTGCTCAAGCAGGAGGCTCAAATCTGCCTCTTATTTCTCTGTGCTTCCCCTTAGTCCTRGGCTGGAGCTGCCATTCAGTAGCTTGCTCTTTCTGGGGCTGTGCAGGGAGAAGGACGAGCATTTCTAGGAACCAAATCYTGCAATTCCTCCACAGCTGCCTTGGAGGGAATTTCCCAGGCCTTGCACATGCTCAAGAGCTGTGTCCCACGCAGTTTGTTTTCCATAAGGATCTGAAGGAACTTACCGTGCTCYGTGTGCCTCCTTTCTGTGGAGCCAGTTCAAGGTCCCTGCTGATGCAATTGGAAACAGTGCCCATGTCAGGCTGGGAGCCGATGGSTTTGTCTTGTAGCCTCCCCCTTCTGCAGAGGGAGTCTGGAAACACACCACAGCCCCTGTGCTGTGGTTATAAATAGCCCTGGTGCATGTGCATGAGTCATGTGTTTGGGCTGACAGCGCGGCTCTGAGCACACCGCTCGTGCGTACAGGATATCCTCGCACAGCCTCTCCGCTCTTCCAGGCTCCCCATGCGCCGACATCCTGAGTGCATCCTGGCTTTTACTTTGCAGGCCCATTAAGGGCCCCTGAAATAACAGCTRTGGGAGCAGCTTCATGCCCTGGTGCAAGGCAAAGGCCTTCCCTTCCATGCTGCCTGAAGCAGAACTACTAGTTTATCAGAAGAGCAGGGCTGCGAGGATTGGTGATGTGCCGAAACCCAGCGGCTGCCTCTGCCTTCCCCCTCTTTAAAGGGTGCTGTGAGCACTTGCTTGTTTTGCAGGAATCAGCAGAGTGGAGAAGAGCTTCCCYGGGAGGGGATTTCTAATTGCAAACTGTACTTGTGCTTGCAGAGCAGCTCTAGGGAGGTTACGAACCTCTCGAGTGCARAAGCCTAAACTCTGGCAGGGCGGTTGTTCAATCGAGTGCAAGGTTAGGCAGTCACTGCAAGTGTTGCAAGCCACGAGTTACCTGCTTCTGCTGTAAGAACAGCGTGAGGCTTTTTGCTGTTGCATTTAGTGCTGTTCAGGGATGGCCAGTGAGAGAGTAGGGAAGCGTTGGACCGAGAGCTGGTTTTGCCATCTGCAAAATAACAGTGTCTTCCTCTCTTACAGATCTGGTGGAGAAAGACCCAGATGGGGACTGCAGGACGCTGGCCTTGCAGAACTTGCTGCTCATGGAGAACCTGAAAAAGAAACTCGAAACTGCCCCTTCCTAGTTGAGGGCAGCAGTGACCTCTGCGTCGCCCTCCTGCCASCTGGACGCCTGTAGGCACCGCGGGGCCTCTTCAGCAGTCACCTGGCTGGACCAGAGGAAGGAGGGGGAAGGGGGCAGAGCTGGAAGCCGGAGAACCCGACTTGACATCTGGACTTTGTAGTGGAGGCCAATTGAGTGAGCTATTGCCATCCGGTACGGCGTGTACAGATGCAGGAAGGCAGCAAGCGCTGCCATCCTCTCACACCTCCTCCAGCCCCCACCCCCAGCTATTTATAACCCAAACGCTCTGCTAAAAATACAGAGGAGATCTCGGAGCAGGCTCCTTGTCAGAACAACGGGAGGGCTGGGACCAGCCGCTCCGCTCCTGGCGGGTAAGGTCGTGGGCTCCCCTCCCCGAGGCTCCGGTGTCTCCGAGCAGGGCAGCGTTGGGCAGAAGAGGCTCTTGTGGAGAGGGCTGGCGGCACCGCTGCCACGGGCGAGACGTTCCGCTGGCCGCAGCRCCGCACCGGGAACGCGCCAGGCCTTGCAGGAGGCAACTTCTGGAGCTTGCGCTGTGTGGGGGAGAGAGCAGAGCAGGGCTTTCGGATAATCCTAGTACCAAAAGAAGCTTCTGTTAAAGGGCAAATAACGGCCAGATTTTGGTCTTAAAATATGCCCCATAAAAGCACGGAATTTAAATAACTTCAAAGTGACCCCAAGTTTTGAAGCAACTCCCCAAACACTTTGTGTCTAAACGGAAGAGAGGGCTAGTACAAAATGTGTGCACATACATACGTCCTTGTAAATACGGGTTCCTTTATGTGCAAGGGTAACAGGCTTAAAGCAACCAAGATTTTGCTCATCTGTATGTTGGGTCCACTTCTGGCTACTCCTGCTCATGCCAGAGAAGAACTTCCATCCTCAAATACARCTAGTATGGAGCAGCCTGGCTAATCGTGGTCTTTGGAAAAGAAGCTTCCCAGGGTGGRGGTTCTAAGATGACCCTTTGATGTTCATATATAAAAGCTTGAGGGTGGGGAAGTCTTTCTGCCACTTGCAGGAGGGGAGCAGTTTGACTTTTACCCAAGCTTGTACTTGAGCAGGACAGAGATCGTTTCCTTGGAAGTCAACTTCTGAAAAGACAACCAGGTTAGCATGGCATGTGAAGTTTCCACATCAGTCACAGGCCTCTAGACCCAGGCAAGGTCTGAAATTACAATACAGAGATTCCATTCTTCTTTTTTTCTCAGATTTATTAAAATAGTAAAAACAGTTTCAAAACAGTGTACGTACATTCGAGTTTCTGCAGGTAGGGTTTGAAATAGTATATAATGGTGCTGTACAATAAAGCAGAAAAAAATACGTTTTCTTTGAAAGAAACTTAAAAACCTCCTGCAGCAGCAAGTTGATGGATACGTGACCTCTACTGAGGAGAAAAGCTAGGGCCCAGCCCTGGAGTCGGCTTTGCCTCTGATGAGTCCAGGCTGTCAGGGGTCCTCCAGTTCATCCGCCACTTCTTCCTCCACCTCCTTGGTCTCCGTGCTGCTGTGCCCGGTGTGCTCTGGCGCCAGGACTCGGCTCAAGGGGACGCCGGCTCCTCGGTGAACGGCCTCGATGGTCTGCTGAGGCACAAAGTGGGTCGCGTTCCCACCTGGAATTCTCTTCCGCATCTCTTCCAGATAGCGGTAAGCCTGAGGAAAGGCACAGAGAGCCCTGGTGCAGAGCGTGCGGCAAAAGGATGAAAAGCATTGAAAGCCACTCGGGTTCAGTGGTGAGAGGGAGCTGATGCTTAGCCAGGAGTTAGAGCCACTGCTGACAACAAAATGACCTTTCCTTAACGATCTGTGTCAATTCGAGCTTTTTCTTTTAAAAAATAAATGGGTTCTTGAGTGGGAGCTTTATGTTCTGATAGCTGAAGCAGCATCACATACTGCATGTGCACCACTTGAACCATCACACGTTTCAAGGGAGGCTAATCAGCAYGGTTGGAGGATCTGGTGCTTCGCATCACCAGGTTCATAACAGCGGCAGGTTACGTTTTAGTCCAACCCTTTGTGTGGGGCACTTCCTGCTCTGAAGAAGTGACTCACCGTTTCCTCAAACGACTGCAATTTTATAAATTTATTTTTTTTCTCCTTTGGCCAGGTGGCAAACGAAGTACAGTGTAATTGCTGAGAAATGCACCCAGACCTCTGTGTTCTTGCTGTTATTAATAGAAAAAGTTTAAGGCGTCACCACCGTTACGCTCCATGTCCTGTGAGCTTTCTTTGCCCTCCAGTGACACAAAATTAAAATACGCTAATTCAGTAATAGATCCTTAGGTATTCCTTACCCTGCCTAGCAGTTTAACTCTCGTGGCTTTCTCTGCAAAGGGTGCTGTGATCTACATGAAACCACACTGATCTACATGAAGTACAGGCCCTTTGGACTGGAAGCTTTCTCTGGACTGTGCTAGGAATTAACTTACGGTATGGAAATCTTCCACTTGCAAATAATGTTCAACCAGAAAACCCAAGACGTCCCCGCGACGGATGGTGCTCTCGAGATCYTGTTCACCCAGGAGTTGTTCACACTGTCTCACTGCTTCTGTGGGATCTTCAGAGTGAATTCTAGTAAAAGAGCAAAGTGAAATTAATTCAGTCTTGAGAGAGACTTCAGCTTCTCATGCAAAACACATGGAGGCTTTCTGGGCCATGCATGCTTCGCCATCACCTTTCTGGCAGGTTAGCAAACAGAGCTACACTTGCATGAGCCAATAACTACTCATATTCAAGGTTGCCTTTTGGTCTTGAATGTCAGCAACACTTAAAATCACATATGGCTGCCYTACAACAAAAATCTAACAGCAGCTTTTAGAAGTGAGTCTTCTSCACTTTATTTATTAAACTGAGGGTACTAAGTCAGGCACCTTCTCCTCCTAGGTGCTACTTTWATCATTAGTCTACATGTTCTGAATACAGCAAATCACCTTCGAGCATGGAGGAATCGCTTAATCAGAGCCATCTTGCTTTGCACAAGTGCTATTTTGCTTTCCTGTTCCAGAGGACTTCTCATTTTTGCTTTCGAAAGGCACTTGTACGCTTCTGTCAGCGCTCCCTGTGCTTTCTCATAGTTCTGGTACTCATCGATCTCCACCTACAAGAAGCCAAAGGAGCTGAGGATGCTCTTCTCAGAGCTAACAAACCAAATCGTTAGCTTTGAAGAATTACAGGGCAGGGGAACGTACCTGAGCACAAGCATCATAAAACCCTGCCAACAGATCCAGGGCCTTTCCTTTGGTATAGAAGCTAATGATGTTCTTCATAATCTCYGGGTCCTTGCGCCAATCCAGTGACTGCAGGTAATTGGCTGCCATGATATAAATCTCTCTCTGTCTGGAGACTCCAGCAAAAAACACAATTTTCTCGGTGTCTCCAGATTTCAGCAGTGCTCTCATAGCCTAGCAGTGGGAAGGCAAAAATACCACTGTGAATGCAAAAGGCAGAGTCAGGTGGAGGAATCCTTCTCCCTCCAGACACCCTACTGTATGAAGACTGTCCCAAGATTTACTTATCAAAATACTCTTTGTTGCAGAAAGCTTCTAAAGATAAGCTGCTCAGCCTCTTCAGGTTTTTCTTCTCCCTGTGCAGACTGACCTTTAACTTGTTTCCTGCCTGAGTGTATTTCTTGG
The DNA here is from genome assembly GCA_003342815.1 of Eudromia elegans. NCBI lineage: Eukaryota > Metazoa > Chordata > Aves > Tinamiformes > Tinamidae > Eudromia > Eudromia elegans. The sequence goes on along the minus strand of PTEX01000031.1, from coordinate 450,070 downwards.
TCGCCATGTGGTAGTTGCCTTGCCTCATGCAGCAATCGGCAACTTGTTCCAGCAGCTCCCGCCGCGACTCCTCGGAGATRTCCTCGGAGTCCTTGGCGATCGTCATCTTCTCGGCCATCGCCTCCGTGATGGTCAGATTCTGCTTCAGGCAAACTTGCAGGGCCTCGTGGTACTAAAGAAAGGGAGAAAGCAACAAGCTGTTGCCAACCCAGAGAAACACTGGCTGCAGAGTGGCACAAATTCTAACAAAATTTAACAGAGCCCAGAGTGCTGGGCTCTTCTGGCCAGCGTTTTGGTGGGGCTCAGTTGTCAGCACAGCAGAACCAGGTAGAAGATGGGAAGAAAGAGCCTTGACTATATTGATGTTGTGATAGGAGGGTCATCACTGATTTTTGACTGATGGTATTAAAATTCTCCATCTCCAATTATGTTAGTTTAGAAAGATTTTTTTTTGCCCAACAGCGTGAAATCTCATGGTTTTCAGGCAGAAAGAAGATATAAGTCAGGGATTCATTTCTAGAGTTGAACCAGGTGGATACCACCATGTGAGTCATCCCTTTGRGAGGAAACTTCAGAGCTTAAACGTGTCATCACATATCTGCTAATAAACAAAGACAAATGTGTGTGCACGCAGGTGCTCCCCTGCTGTGCTCCTCCAGCTACGTGTGGAGAGACCAACACAAGCACCTACCTTTTTGGCTGTTAACAGCAGGTCTATGGCCTTCTCATATTGGCCATGCTCGATGAAGAAGTCAGAGCAGCGGGCCAGCAGCGCCGGGTCTGACTTCTCATCCAGGTCTTCAGCAATTAGCTGCAGGGCCCCAAACTGCTGTGTAGCAAAGGCAAGCTCCAGTGCTTTGGAGAAGTGTCCTGCCTGCAAAGGAGAGGGTGGTTCTTCAAAGGGCAGAGGGAGAACTGCTGAACCAGTGGACAGGATACCACACRGAATTAAGATCCCACCAGGTCTATGAGTGATGAATAGTGCATAGTCAAACCTGCAGTGCATTTAATGCTCCTCTGCTGGAACAAGTGCTTCAGTGCACWGTCAGATGTTTTTACCGAGTCATTTACCTTGTGGTACAACATGACAGCTCTGTCCATTTGCTCTGTCTTTTCCTCATAGTAGCAGGCTGCCTCTATCATGTCTTCTGGAGAGCTCAGAAGAGCCAGGTTCATCAGCTGATCATCTAAATTGTTCTCCTATTCAAAAACAAAGATTTAGCTCTAGGTACACATCTAGGTAAGCAGCAAACAGATAAATAATTCTATCCAGGCTCTGGTTTGATACTGTCACACAGCAGCCCATCAGCCATCTTCTATGTAAAATCTATTGCAACCCAAACAACTTGGAGCTGGAAAGCTGATCATTTGTTTGAGGTGTTTTTCTGTTGAGATATATGACAAGGAAACAATTTCTCTGTTACAACCATCTCTTTGCTGACATAACGTCTTAAAAGATGTAGGGACAATCCAGGAGCATCTTCATCAGCTGCRCTGTATGAACAAGCAGGGTCTCCCACTTGGAAGAGAAAAGGGCTACAAACTARTTGTATCCATGTCACTCTGTGTGCTACCTAAAGACAGAGCCCTACTTTGTTTTTGGGCATAAATACACATCCTCCCATACCTTACACAGGCGAATGGCATTGTTAAATGCTTGGGCCCTGGTGTAGAAGTGCACRGCCTGCTTGATTTCATCCTGACTCTCATACTGGCGGGCCAAGTGATACGATGCAGCCCAATTCCCCGTTACATTCGCAATTTCAGCGGCCTGAAAGAAATAACATGTCTTCACTTTGTGCCTCCTGGGAACAGGCATTTTCTGCAAGCAGAGGGGAGCAAGGCTGCCCTACCTTCTGAATGTTGCCCTGGAAGCAGTGCACACGCACCAGGGAAAAATAATCCTGAGCCAGTTCATAGTACTTGAGTGCAGCTTCCATATCTGACTGGCTCTCTAGGTACTGTGCCCACCATTTCCAGAGGTTCCTAGAAAAGCAAAAAAAAAAAAAACAATAAGTGCAGTAGCAATAATCACCACAGCAATGGATTCCTCATTTCTGGAGGTGCTGACTTGAAGAATAGATACATTTCTGGAACATGGATAAGCTTTGCCCAAATTCACAGGTCTTCACTCAAATCAAGTTCAGAAGAGGTAACCTAGTGTGGCAGTTCTCAGGAGAGATGCAGCACGTGTCCTAGAGAGCTGGGCCAGAATCACAGTGCATGAGGCTGGGGCTGAACGTGCCCCTGGCAGGACTCATCCTTCTCTGCTCTCCTCACAAAATGTTTTCAGACCTGAAAGTCCCATTCAGGAGAAGGAATGAACACAGCACTAACTTGTCTTTCATCTTGTTGACATAGTTCTCCAAGGCTTGCAAGTCTTCAGAGAGCATTCGGGGTACCTCAAACCGATGTGTGTCTGACTTCTCGTAACTGCAGAGAAAAAGAATACGCTATATGTGAAAAGACTACAGTAAGAGAAGTATCTCCCTTCCTTTGTAAACGCATTTAATTTTATTGGTCTGCTATACAGCAGCAACAGTGACAACAGCACTTCATTTGTATTATTCAGTTCACCTCAAGACCAGTTGCACTATCAAAAATGAAAGGCAAGATGCTCCTGCAAGGCACCTGGAATTGTGGAGGCAACCCGATTGCTCACTTGGGAATATTTTCCTACAAAGTGCTGGTGATGCTCCAAGTGAGATCCTCAGACATTAAGCTCAATCCTTTGAATCTGGCTGGAAGAGTAGCAAAAACTCTGGGCTCCTGCTCTCCCTTAGTCCTGCTGCCATACAGTGCAGTTTCAGGCTCAGTTCCACTCCTGCATTTACGTAGCCACCTACTGCTACCGTCTGTCCTCAACTCCCCACCACAGCCTAACTAGCTCATGGATCTAACTACACCAGGACTCGCCTTTGCTTTTGAATGGAACCATCTTACTAGGTAGCAGAAGACTTCACCCTGCAGGAAACAAGATTTACCATGAGTACAACACATGACGAGTCAACTCCGGTAACCTCTCCACGGACCCATCAGTCACAGGAGAGGACTGGAGGCTGTGTGCCCCAAAAGCCCCCAAGTCACACTAAATTCTACCATACCAGTTGTGTCTGGGGCTCTCACGAGCAGTAAAATAGCAACTAGTTTTGTCATGGAAAAGGAAGGAAAAGGGCAGTGGTCTTACAGAGACAAGTACAGGATTAGATATTAGTGGAGCTCCACTAGAGTAAGTGGCCCCTGAGAAGACACTTAACCTTTCTGACTCCTAGTTTTATTAGGAAGTTTACCGTAACAATGCTTTCACTTCTCGAGATAGAAAGCACTAGAAACAGGAAAAGACTTTTAATTAATTATTAGTAGTCATCACCAGACATCCTCCTCAACCTGCCTCTCGTCTCCACAGGCTCCAAATCCCCTGTGTAAGCAACGGCACCTGAGGCTGGCACTTACTGGGTGAGCGCAAGGCCATGGTCCCCAGTGGCCTCCAGGTGCTTGGCGTAGTTGTAGTAGGTGGTGCGGAGGTGGACCCGGTCGTGCCGCTCCGCCGTCTCGATCGCCTTCTGCCACTGGTTTGAGGCTTGGTAGAACTTGTTCAGCAGGTCATAGCGTTTGCAAGACGTGAGCAGTTGCTCCGCGTCCTCCTGGAGGGAAAGGGCACAGAGACAACATCAGCCCCGGCGGGGGTCTCATGGGTGCCCGTCCAAGGTGTAATGCACCACGGGCACCGCGCTTCTGAGTATTTATTAGTACAGAACATGGCCCTGCAGCTAAAGTAGCAATAACTCAGTCAGGGAGAAAGAAGGGGAGGTGTTAAGCAACTAAATGCACATCGCCTGGAATAGCACATTCCTGGGAAACAGGATGTTGATGTGAAAACAAGGAAAGCACTCAGATCCTGGCATTTACCACGCACTACCAACTGCACCTATCGAGAGCTGAGCAGTGACCGGCGTGTYGGAGCCTTTCAGAAGGGCAAGACACAGAGCCTGCAGAAAGGCTCCAGTGGGGTCCAGCCAGGGCCACATGGCCAACCGAGGGGGCAGCCTGGGGACGTGCAGTAGGTCCCGGCTTGTCGGTGGCCYGGCAAGAAGGTGTTAAGGGCCAGGGGAAGGCCGTGAGCTCAGAGAAGGTCTTCAGAAGTAGGAATTCTGTTCTTGGACAACCGACTGCTGTTCCTAGGAACAAACGCTATCAATCTCAGCTGGAACTAGGACAGGATGGCTTTGTCCACGCTGGGCRAGCTAATTTGGAATGAATATTTTTACACATTGAGAGGCTCTTGTGTGGAAGAAGCTTTTTTCCTGCTCCACCCAACTGCTGTCTAGCTGAGCACTATATTTAGCGGATGTAGATTATCTGTCCAAGACAGAAAAATAGTTTCTGTGTCTTATTGTTTCACATTTAAAAAAAAATAGGCATTAGGAATGGAAGATGTCTGCACTATGATGACTGTAGGAAAGGAAAGAAGCATCAAAACATTAGTTTTACTARATTTCTCCTCCGTCTCTCCAGGTAGATTTTAATATCCAAGAGAAGGAATGCTACCCCTTTTCAGCCTCATAAYTTTCTCTATCAGGAAGCTTTTACAAATATTTAGTTTGGATTTTCSTTTTATTAATACAGAAGAGCTCCTCTGCCTCTCTAGCGTTTATACTCCTACAATAGCTGTAGATTGCTAAATACCTCTGTAAGCCAAATTCTAACCACTTGGCTATTTTAAAGAGTTCCTTGTTCACGAAATCTTTCCGAGAGGCTAACAGTTTGCACTGGTTTTCTCTGAACTTCTTCCAGTTCATCAACACTTTTCTGGTAATGAGGTGCTCGGGGATGGAAGGCGACGTTCCAGCAGCAGCTGTGACAAACGCACAGACAGGTCTGTCAAACCAACGCTCCGGGCTGGGACGTCTCTGCAAACGCAGCCCCAAACAGATTTGGCTGGTTTCACCATCACATCACATTGCCAGTTTGTGCCTCATTTATGACCTGCTATGAACTGGGGGATATTTCATCCATTCTGCTTTCCCACTTTCTCCCTCTCACTGATCATTTGGCCTAGATGTGTTTATCTTTTGTTGCTCCCCTAACAGAAATCTCTTTGCTTTTTTCTTACAGATCACTGAGGGAGATAGCAAATAAAGGCTAACTTAGCAAAATAGATGCTTTTAGCATTTGTCCGTGCTCCAGCCTGTTYTCAATCCACAAGGATCGCTCAAGTACAGTAATCAAAGGGAATGGGGTCAGACTGAAAAGCGAGTTCCAGTTCGGCGTGTGTTCACTGCAGCGTGGGCCTCCAGAGAGAGGCACAGTGCACTGACCTGCGAGGAGACAGAGCAGCCCAATGGCAAATTTTGCCCTAGCAGCCAATCTAGCTCCACTCTCTGTTACTGGTAGCAGCTTGGGAAAAAAACAGCATGGAGATCGGGGGGAGCGGAGGGGAGCAGACATGCCCAGGATAGCAMAGGCAGCAAATCTGACTTGCAACCCTCCCAGCTCTCCACGCCAGCAGCCCTGGGGCAGCAAGCTGCAATTGGGGCTGTGCTGCTGATTAAGCTTGGCCCAAGAAAAGAACTTTCAAAGATTGCCCATTTAACGTTTCGCACATACACCATTCTTAAGATCCTTCCTTCATTCAGCAGTGTTCTTCCTACACAGTTTCTGCAAAGCAGTTAAGAAGACTGAAGAAGAAATCATCTGCTGTAACCTTCTGCTGCTTCGGTTCACAGTACTCTCAGGCATTGCAGTCTGCCCTGCTCATTCTCACCATGGCATCGTGGAAGAAGAAAAGGTCTCACAAGAGAGACGAGCCTCTAGAAATCTGGCAGTGATTGCACAGTAAGACACTGCCCAGGGTGACACAGTAATTGTGCAGCACTGGATCATAAAACATTAAAGGGGACCCTCTACCTGTGTAATAGAAAAACTCAACACCAAGAAAATAACAGTCACAACCATTCTTCATTACTCCTTAGAAAACAGGTCACAGGCTTCATGTCTCTGCAAAGTTTTTGCATCTTGCTCAGATTCTTCAAAAATGGCCAATTTTTACTTCTATTGCCTAGTTCAACTGTGAGGATACTGCAGGATTGACGGGGTTTACCAGCATGCCCAGCTGAATGGCCAGCACAGCCACTCTGGCCTCCTGCTCGGGTTCCTGCTCGGCCTCCCGCAGCGCCTTGGCCCCTCTGGCGTGACCCATGTTCCCAAGGCAGATTTTGGCAACGTCTAGTCTCTGGGTCTTCACACACATGCGAGCCATGTTCTCCCAGACGGCCTCACTAGGGAAAACAAGAAAGCAAAGGGAAAGAGTTAAGGTCTCGCCTTCAAGACTTGTGTATACCAGGTGGGTAAGCCCCAAGGAACGAGGGGAACTGCCGGGGCAAGCGGGCTGGAGGATGCACCGTCACATGAAGAGTAGAAACAAGGCCCAGACGCAAGGGTCAGTCCTGGAGCTGAATGTCATCAGCCCTAAGGAAGAGCAGGAGCTTTGGTTTCATTCCAGTGTCTAAAAGACATCAGTTACGTTTGCATGCAGATAAACATTTATCATGCACCTATTAACCGTTTCGTGTTGCAGTTGCATTGTTCAACACATGAACATTAATAACAGCCCCACACCTATGGGAATTTGAAAACGTGCTAAGAAAAAATTCTTGCAAATGGTTTAAAACTGACATTGACCTTGTCCTCCTGTGACCGCCTATCTTCCACAGTTCAGATCTGGAGCAGCTATGAAGGGTTTGCCCCTTAGAGTATGGAATGATGTGCAGGAAATAATACAGCAAACTATTGTGCTCTAATTTAAAACTTGCATAGAGAAATGGCACGAAGAGAAAAGCCTCACAATGCTCAAATGAGAAACTCCCCAGGGCTCAGGATGCTTCACGCTGCAGAARTCACCTGCCGAGAGCGAGGCAGTGRAAGAGGGGCAGCAGCTTCAGCTCTCCGGCCGCCGCGCTGCCCGCAGCAGGGCAGGGCAGAGCTGATGGGGACTAGCAGAGATCGACATGGGCTCTATTTGCACCTGAAGCTTTTCAGAGTAAAACGCAGTGGGTTTGATGACTGAAAACCACGAGTATTTAAACTGTCCCTTTTATTGTGACCCTTGAGCTAACTGGAGGTATGCTAACTGAGCATGTGGTTACCCTCCTCAGACACCACCACAACACAAAACAAGCATTGAAGTGATAAAATCAGAGAAGAAAACACACAACAAGGAGTTGAGTGACGCTTCAGGCCCAGCAGCCAGCTCCCCTTCCAGTCTGAAGGGGGCTGACAGTCACGTTTTCCTATGATGAAAATGTTTTTCTCTTCAGAGTGTCTGTGGGAAAGACCCGCCACAAACAGGGGAAAATGACTAACCGGGAAGCAGCAGGGCAGGTGGAGGCGACGTGCGGTCAGACACGATGGAGCCAAACTCCCCGCGCCCCTCCGCTCTGCGCTGGGGTAGCCGCAGCCACCGGGCGCCACCACCACAACTGCAGGTAGAAGCTGATGTTCACTCAAACGTACGCTTCATGAAGGACAAGCAAYACGGAAAACATGAAATCAGATAGAAAGCAATATCTCAAGGACACGTTTCAGAGAGTTCAGGCAATTTTTTTTAATAAAAAGCAAGGTCCATGTGGAGCGCTGTACTGAATTTCTCACATGGGCATGGCCAGTTTGATCCTGGTTCAAGCATGGCCATATCTTGCTCTGTTTTGATATACCCAAGTCATTGCCTGACTGAGAATCAAAAGTAGTAGAATGTAAGTAACAGAAATCCATTTTCTGGAGCCTGCAGCATGCCTGCAGAAGCTGCCCATAGCTATTTCMCTCTGCCTGGAGGAACGTGAGCCCCTGCTGCATTTTGTCAAACTGACACACAGCAAACCTCTTAAAGGAGATCAAAATCTTAATTCTTAAGAGCCTTGATAGCTTGCAGTGACGCAAGGAGAAGGGAGTTCAGGGACTTGATTGGAGACACGCGGAAGAGAAATCTTGTTTATGCTACAGGGGCTGGAAACTCTCGAAAGGAAAAGAGCCAAATGGTACATTTTAAAATGCAAAGCTACAAGTTAACAACGTACAGACACCTGGGAGAGTTTAGAAGCTGCTACTTACCCTCTATTGGCTGATTCTTGCTCTCATTTTGGGCCACGGCTCCTGCCAAGTTCCAAACCCAGAGGGAGCTGCTGYCCCATGAGGTCCCTCTCACCTGCTCAGAGGCACCGGAGCTCCCTYATCCCGCCGCCTCCTCCTCCGCTCCCAAGCACACAGAGCTGAAAGGCTTTTGCATCTCTGCTCCCAGAGCCCAGCCGTTTTCAGCCCATGATCCTTACACCACTAGCTACAACTGATAAGAAAAACTTCAAGTATTTCTGACACAGCAACACACTGTCTGCTTTCAAAGACATGCCTTCAAAGGCATATAAATGCTATCAYGTATCTATTAAAATATTTATAAGCATACTTAATATTTACATACTTTAAACAAATCTGTTATACCTTATTTTAAATTAAGGGAGGCACTAGAGTAACACCACCATGGGAAATGCTACAGAACTGAGGTGCTTTACAAAGACAACCTGCGGTACAGAACGGAGATGCAGGCGGCCTGGGCTGGGCGCCGGCGCACGCCGCACTGAAACCACAGGGGACGGGGCGCAGATCCGTGCTCGGGTGCCAGAGCAGCCCAAGGAGSAGCAGCAGCTAAGGGCCCTTGTCCAGGCCGAGCCCTCTGGCGTGCTCTCCAGCTCGCACCGCGGGTGCAGCGCGGGCGCACGGAGCTTTGCTGCTCGTCGGGCAGGGCTGCGGACGGCGCATCGGGCAGCAACCACGGCGAGCTGGACGGGCCAGGCCAAGAACCAGGAGCCTCGTTTCATCTCCTGACAGCTGTTAGCGCAGCAAGATGGACAAATCTGTCGCTGCATCCATAAAAGGCAGCGACTTTTCCACTCCGGCCTTGCCGTCCCATAGAAAATCCCAAGCCATGCTTTACCCTCCCCCCAGCTCCTAGAATTTCCTGTTCTTCCCATCCCCCTGATTCTCCTCGCCCTCTGGAAGGGCAGCCCACAGCTGCATTTCATCAGGCCACGCTGAAACCCGAACGAAGAGCAGAGGCTGCAGCGGGGCCCCTGGAGCCGTAGGAATGTGCGCCTCCTTTGACTCCAGGAGGTGTGTGCCTCCCCACGAAGCACGTTCACATACGGGCAGTCATTACAGATCATATATGCATCTACAGATTTCACCACGCCTTCTATTACTAGSTAAGTTTCATYAGCTCCAARTTTCAATAAATAAATAAATAAAAGTAACTCCTGTGAATGGAGAGCTATTTACAAATGCTGGATGCTTCTACAGCTGACGCAGTYGCCTACAAAGTCTCTTGTCCTCTATTTAATGAAAACTTCACATACTCCCATGCTACTTCTTGTTGAGCAGGAGAAAATAGAATCCCAGCACGAGTCCCACTTTACCAAACAGGACTTTGTCTTCTGATTTAACAGCCTAACTCACAGTGCAAAGGCAAATATTACTACGAGATATAATATTTATGAATGAATATGAAGCAGTAAGGTAATACATAGAATTGGATAAATTTTCCTGCTACCATCTCCGTGAACACACAAAATAGCTTGCCCCGCGTTAACAAGGGACAAAAGTCACAGTGGTAACATCAACATGAGCAGGGCCACGTTCCCAACGAATGGGTCTTCCTGGGACTGGTTCAAGTGAACACGTATTACCCGCAGTAAAGCTCAAGACAATAATGAATAGCATGAAGAAATTCCGAAATCCAAAGAAACGTCAGGAGAGCGGGAAGGCAGCGGATGTGCTACTCCAGCACCGAACGTGAGCCACGTCGGGGATGGCCGCACAAACGCCGCGAGCGTGGGCACCACCCTGTCCCTCTCCTCCACCCGCGCTGCTCCTTGGGCCAAGGAGAAGGATGGGACAAGGCAGGGGCTGTTTCCCAAGGAAGAGTAACAACTGCTTGATCTTGCAGATGTGAATTATGTGTGAATGGTTTACTGAAAACAAGAGGATCCAGCAGAAATTTGCAATGGGAAAGAAGGCTTGATGTGGTGTTGAATTACTGCACACGACACCCATTCCTGCCGCCCTGCCTTGCTCCTCAGATGCTCTCCATGCTGATCTGTTTCTTAAGTGGGTGACATATCAAGTGCTGCTGCCTTTCCTCTCCTCTAACAAGGAACAGGGGTTAAACCCCCATTGCCACAAAAACCCAGCCTTGCAAATCAGCTGTGATGAAGTGGTCCCCTCCAGTGACTGGACAACATGGACTTAAAATGATGCAGCCGTTTCAGGGGGGATCTGCTCACCATAACCAGAGGTCTAAACTGATCTGAGCTGAAGCTAAYGTTGTCATGAGACCCAGGACCACCTCCTCCTACGTTTTGCCTGGCAATGAACTGATCCACTCGTTTCACCCACACCAGTTCCCACCTGCAGCTCCCCACCCAGCCAAGGCCACAAGTAAAGCAACCAGGCAGGGAGGAAGAGGGAATTTTCACCCCTGGCAACGCTGCTGTAAAAGCAGCACGAGTCTGCATAGGTGACGTGCAGAATCTCCCATCTCAAACCCCAAGCTAGTGCCACAACGGGCAGAGGAGCTGGATCGCTCAAGACTCTCATCCCTCCTCTGTGAAGGCAACTTGGAAAAGAGGAGCAACAACCCCATGCAGCCCAATAACTGCTGTGGAAAGAGGAACTGCTGCGGCCGAGGGTTAAAGGGTTACACCCGTTTTGTTGAGCACTTGCAAAATACGATGGCCTTATTTTCACACGTGCAGCAGGAAAAACCCTTGTGCCCTTCTGAAAACATATTCTCAGATTTCAAAAAATGACAGAAACCAAAGACACGAGCAGGAACAACTGTACTCTATAGGAGAGCAGATATTTACCTCTAGGGTAAAGCCATCCTTTAAATGTTCTTCATCGGCCCTGCTGTTGAATCACAGGCTTAATTTTTACAACCCACGGGTTATTTGTGGTTATTTTAAAATATGGTCATTCTGGTTAGGACAATTCTTTGAAGATTGGCAGGCAGCAGTGTATTATTTACACTACAACTTTCAGAATKTATAGAAGTATGATCACTTAGAGGGGAAAACAGAAAAGAAACCAAAAGGCTCCACTGCTGTGACAGCACGACATTGTTCAAAATACTTAGAGCTGAATTTGTTGATGGAATAAAAATGAAGAGGAGTAGTGAATTCTTGACCAGATTTGTAGGTTCTGACAGATGAAAAATACCTACAGGGTTGTATCATTCAACTGTTCACTCAAGGTAAATTCTAAACAGCTTCTCCATGTGTACTGGGTCAAGAGGGATCTGTTCCATAGGTAACTTAGCTGCTAAGATAAAATTGCTTATAAATGAGATCTCTATTTTAATTTATTAACTATATTGACATGAACACTTGTGCATCCTGCACACTCTGAGCCCAGGGAAGCAGCTACTCTCACCCAGCCTCTCCCTGCTCCCTCTCCAGGCTGTTAACGAGAACCTAGGTGTTGTCCCATCTTCATTTTACTTGATGCTACATTTTCACACTGCACTGAATTATGGTGCATTTTTCCAGCCTATAGACTTTTGCCAGGACTGGGCCAGGGGAGGTGAGAAGCCCATGCAGCCAAGCCCGGAGGGCAGAGGGAGAGGAGGAAACCTGCAGCGCAAGGCGGGCACGGAGCCTCGGGGAGCTGCGGCCGCGGCAGCTCCGCGGCCCGAGGTCCTGCTGCGCTGCCTTGCAGCAGCCATCGCTCARAACGGCAACAGGCATTTTGAGAACCGGCCTCTCAGCAAGAGCCCTCTGAAAACACCAACGCTCCAGGACACTTCCTTTTCCAGTTACGCTGGGAAACACAATAACCCTTTTTCAATCCCTCCTGGAGCGCCTTTCCCTGCACTTTGTGCAGACCGGGACCGTGAGCGGCAGCCGCCCGCGCGGCAGCTCCTTCTGCACCAGCGTGCGAACGCAGGCAGCGGCAGCGACTTGGAGCAGCCTTCCTGCCCCGGAGGCGCCGCGCGGAGCCGGCCGGCGCTCCCAGGAGGGCTGCGGAGCCCGAGACCTCGCTGGGCACCAGGATGTGGGGCCAGGGCCGTGCCGGCCCCGTGGGGTCAGGGCCGTGCCGGCTCCGTGCGGTCCAGCCGCCGCGGCCCTCGGCGGCGCTCGCGTTATGGGGGCTGCAGCTTCTTCTTCAATTTGTTTACTGGTTGATGGGGTTGAGAACCTCTGGTTGGGAGAACTCATCCGCCCTGCAACCTTGCAGGGATTCCAGCGAGAAAATGGGGTGCCAGGGGGGCCCCACTCAAGGCAGGAGCCCCAAGGGAGCTCCAATATCATGCTTTTGCTAAAAATGTATTTTCAATGTTTTTTTCCTTCTCCTTGATCCGTTTCTGCAGCCCCAATGGTGCGGATTTGGGCTTATTTCCCCCCAAAGCGGTCATGGTCTTGGTCGTGGGCTCTGTGGCCGGGGCAGCTCCAGCTCCACGGGCGGGTGGGAGGAGGGAGACGGGAGGGGGGGCTCGGCCGGGGAGGAGGTACAACTTTAGAAGGCTCCATTGCCTTTTCCTTTCAGGAAACACATCCTGTTCATGTTTGACTGCTGCGGCAGCGGGCTCTGTTTGTTGCAGCCGGCTACGCCCTGAGGCTCACCAAAAACAGCCGCAGAAAACAGCCATTTCCTCTGTGTGCAGAGACAGAGGAGGGGGGGCAGAAAACCCTTTTCCTCACGGCGGTCTCCGCTCTCCGCTCGCTGCCACTCGTGGCTCGCACGTTGGGAACAGGACCCAGCAAATTCCTCAAGAGACCCTGAGCTCCGCGGGCGCCTTTGGGGGATGAAAAGAGCGGAGGTTGGCTCACCGYTGAGGATGACCATGCTCTGCGTGCGGGCCATTTGCTGAAGGCTGCCCCGAGGAGGCTGCGGGTGCCGCGGGGGGCGCCGCCGAAGCCGCACGCCGCTGGCCAGCATCGCACCCGCTCGCATCCCGGCGGCCGCTCGGGCTCTCCCGCCCTGGCAGCAGAGTCTTTCTGGCTGCATCTCGTGCGCCAAGAAATGGACCTCCCCGTCTCRCAGTTCATCACCGGGCTGGCGCTGCTCATCAAAGTGCAAGAAGGCGGATAAGCCGAAGCCGYGAAGGGCAGAGCCCGGGAGAGCTTCTTTGGCGTCCGTGTTTTATGGATTTCTCCCACCTACCTCTTCGTAGTCTCGTTTGCTTGATTGGAAGCGCCTTGGGAGTCAACGCCGAGAATGAACGGTGATGTCCTCTAGCCGCCCATAGCACCGCAGCGAAGCCGGGCCCCACTCCCATGTGCCGCAGCTGACTGAGACCCCGCGTCTTCTGCGCACACGCACGGGCAGCGAGCTGACGGTCAGATATGACTGTCCAGAAACTGGTAGCCACAGCTGTGTTGGTAGCCCTGGTCTCGCTCATTCTCAACAACGCGGCTGCCTTCACTCCCAACTGGGTGTACCAGACGCTGGAGGACGGGCGCAAGCGCAGCGTGGGGCTCTGGAAGATGTGCTGGCTGGCGGAGAAGGGCCGAGCGGGCACGGCCGCCCGCCACGGGCACGGCGAGGAGCGCGAGTGCGAGGGCCTGGGCTGGGGCTCCGAGTCAGCCGGATTCCAGGAGTCCCGCAGCACCGTCAAACGTAAGTGCAGCCGCTCGGCTCCTCCGCGCGCGCCCTGCGGGCACCAGCGCGGCCCCGGCAGAGCAGCGCGACGAGGGGCTTCGCCCCCACGGAAATCCCAGCTGAAAGGCTGATTCTCAACATCTCCTAAGCTTCATCCCCACACAAACAAACCTGGGGATGTGAGAATGACTGGCTGCACCAGCTAAACTGAATGCCCCCTTCCTCTCCCAAAGATGCGTTCTCGATTGCACGGCCGCGTTTTGGMCAGCAGGCAGAAAGATGTGCTCTGAAAAACACATCTGTGAACGGCAGCTCTAAAGCTCAGAGGAATCTCCTGTTCTCCTTTCCCTCCTCCTGGGTTCCTACCATAAGCTTAGCTCTTCCCTCTCAGCACAGCAAATCCCTAACTCCAGCCGCTTCAAACACTAAAAATCCAAAAGCAGCAAAAATAGTAATCTGACCGTGCTAAATTGTTTCTCACTTTTTTTGGATGTGCCAGAGAGGAAGCAAAGACAGCAGCGTTTGGGGCAAACACACGTATACACTGAGCTGGACCTTAAATAAATGCACACTAGTCACCTGATTTGCACTCAGCTGGRGGAACAGGGGAATCCTTAGCCGTGGCATCCTTCTTAACTTTGCAATTTCAGAGATGCTGAAAACCCCACATAGTTTGAACTGAGCTATACGCTCAAAACTTGGYGGTTTTGTATTATTTGGAGTTTTATACTGATTATTCGAGTAATAAGAAGTGCACCTCATCCCGTCTGCAGCCCTTCGGAGGGGGAACCTCCCCTTCCTATAGCCACTTTCTAACCAGGAGGGCAGGGATGGGGGCTTGGAGCAGCAGTGCTTTGGGCTTCGCTCACYCACCCAAATTAGTTTTTAACGGAGTCCTCGGAAAAGTCACAGKAGCGATGCAAGTGATTTTCCATAGAGTTTTGTCATGGATTTGAAATGAGAAGAGTAAAATGCTCTGTTCCTCCTCAAGGCCTCTCACACGCCTCTGGAGCCCAAAAGGAAGAAACAAAAGAGGAATTTCTTTCCAAAAAATGCTTCACTGTGGACTCAGGCCATATCATTCTTTTCCCAAAAATGCATACAATAATTTTTTGCACATGAGCTAACAGTAATAGCAGCAGTAGTTTTGGGTAAACCACAAAYAGAAAGCTTCTAAAATGTTCTAAAGCCCTTATGCCTGATTTTCTTTTTTTTCCTCTCTTTCTTTTTAATACAAATAATATTTACTGACAAATAGTTATAAAAATAATGAGGCCATTGAAAAAGTCCCTCAATGTGTAACTGTATTATTGGAGTAAATAATAATTGGGGCATATCACTGCCCCCATTAGTATTTATAAACCATGTTCTAAACTTGAAAAAAACTTGCATACCATTCAGGACTTTAAAAGCACATGCTCTGCATTCAACAGCTGGAATGACCTCCTTAATATTGAATTTGGCTCCTACCCTGTTTTAAGCCTGCAAGCTCGTGAGTATTTCTTGCTATGCATCGTTCAGCAGACGGGTGGTGCTATAAAGATTGGCACAGCAGAATTGCATGG
Organism: Eudromia elegans; assembly: GCA_003342815.1. Classification (NCBI taxonomy): domain Eukaryota; kingdom Metazoa; phylum Chordata; class Aves; order Tinamiformes; family Tinamidae; genus Eudromia; species Eudromia elegans. The sequence goes on along the minus strand of PTEX01000031.1, from coordinate 434,861 downwards.
GCAGCAATTTCTTACATCAAATACAAGCATAAAGTAATGGAAAACGCTTMAATTTCCAAGTAAGTTATAGTATGAGCAAGTGCCCCTGAGAATCATTTCAGCTAACAAACATGCTTAAAATAATAAAGTTTAAAGAAGGACCTTGAGGCCTGATGGCTCAATTTGTGTATGAATAATGCACCTATTCACTCTTTTACATATAGCAAGCTAAAAAGGCAAAGATTGAGTCTTTAGAAGCGATTTAATGGAAAATATTACACCCTCCCCCAGCTGCCACATGAGAAGCTCCTGAGGCAACCAATGTGTTGGGCTCATTTTTAAGATGGATGTATTTCCATGTCATTTTATTCTCAGCTATTATGGGCCAGATTCTGCATCTAGACCTTTATTATCGTAAAAAAATTCTCTAGTAAGAAATCATGTTATTTTAATACGGTATAATGCAATTCTCAYCTGTCAGTTATAGATAATCACAACCATATAGGCATATATACGTGTGAGAATATATATAARCACACACATATATATATTTATATGTATRAAACTTTCTAAAAGTTAATTCYTTGAAGAGATGAGTTACCCTACGATATTTTGCATGTGATTGTGAAAAAATTTGCCTTGCTGTTCTGCACAAGCAGAAAACCTGCTCTTCCAGCAGCAATGCAAGGGCACAACACCGCTCAAAAATGTATGTTTACTTACACACACACATTCATATACCTACATGTATATATACAGATATGCATGTATGTACATTTATCTAGAGGAGAGCTTACCTTATAGCTCAAAAGAAAAACTAAAACCTTAGAGAAGTAGCTTTTCCATATATTAACAGTTTCTGCATTAGTAGTATGTGAGTAGTAACCAACTAAATGCACCACTACACATGTGCTTGCTCCCTGGCAGTGGATTTCTCATTAAAACTTGAGGGCCTGCTCTTTCTCCCGCAGAAATCATTAGCAAAACTCCTGTGGAAGGGGCAAAATGAAAGCAGGGCCCCCCTGTGCCCCCGCATCATGCACACAACTCAGAGAAAATGATTCACACAACAAATATGCAAGTAGGTCACTGTGTCAGGACTTGCGTATGTTTGAACTAAACCGCAGGAATTTCGAAGAAATCATACTGAAAGTCTTGCATATATGGGGGGAAAATATCAAAGAGAATGATCTGTCAAAGGTCACACAGTGGGGAAATGGGAAAAGTCATAGGACACATCCACCAAACGTCTCTCTGGAAGTGCAAAAGCGAATTCCACAGCAAAACACTTCTCTGCACAAACTCCCCACTAACACGACAYGGACATGAGTTATTCTATCGTGCTATGAATGGCCAGAGCAAGAGGAAGGTTCTGGTATTTTGCATTCAAATCCCGAAATGCAGAGCCCGCATTGAGGATGTCGAGGAGCCAGGAAAGCAATCCTGGGGTAAACTCCAAAGATCACAAAAGACAAGGGGAGGTCACACACGCCACAGCAAAGAGCTGCCATGGGTATAAAGGGTTAGAAACAGAAAAAAATGAAGTCCAGGGACAGAAATATCCACATGAAGCTGCAAATCTGCGCATCTAGGTCTTRATGTAGAAAAATCATGTTAAAAGCTCCTGAGGGAGGACTGCTCTATGTGCTGGRTAGTCTCATTTCTATGAGTGGAAATGTTTAAGTAAAAACACAGYCAAACATACAGGAAATAATAAGCAGTGGAACAAGCAATTAAGACAGGCTTATTAATTCAGCAGATTATTAACACGATAACCTTCACCACCACCACTCTAATCACACATTATTTCTCATACTTCTTGCACAATCAATTTCTCTCCTTAACTATTTAAAACATCTGCTTACAGAGCAACATACTCCTCACTCCGGGCAAGCGTCTCCTTCAGGGAGTGCAGGTCAAGCTAACAGTACTGGCTGAAGGACCTCGGGCCTTTCCACTTCTGTTTTCAYCCACTTCTTCCTTCTCTTTCTTGCCATCTAGTCCTGTATCCACCCCTCTTTCAACTACCTGTTTCACAGAAAGCTTCTGTGAGCTGCTTCAAATGATTCGAGCGTCCAAGCACTGGAAGAGGGAGGTTGTGTAGCATCCTCCTCCCTTGGGGCTATTCAAAAGCTGAGGTGACCCTGCTCAAGGAGAGGGATGGACGAGATGGTCTCCTGAGACCGTTCCAACCTTAGCCTTTCTGAGCTTTGGTGTGATTCCACGGCTAAAATAGCAAGGAAACCGGCAGGTTTGGAAGAAGGGCTTATTTTTCCTTTGATTATTTATGCTGGATTGAAGAGTCTCATCCAGAGTCCAACACGTGCTGCTACTACTATATAATGAGGGGTGAAAAAGCTCCCTGCTAGTAGCAGTAACCAAGCAGATCTGAAGTCTCCATACCCATAAGCAGAGCTCGGTTACAAGGATCCAAATAATTCCAACATGCACATGCCACTAAATGATCTAAATTTAAAGGCCTTATCAYGGCATATATTTCTCTTGCTGGGAGCTTGGCTGGCACGTCTCCACCTCCCTTCAGAAGTAATGTAGTTGGTTAACTTAATGCTCATATCAGCTGAAACGAGGGCAAAGACACTTTTCAGCATTTACAGAGATTTGGTTGCAGAGCTGCTGTAAGACTGTGGATTATGCCCCATGGCTCGGCTCTTGTCTGCAGCTCTTAACCTTCCCAAGAAGCGCGTGAGTAGAAGCAGGAATGCACTCAGAGTCYGGGTAGCAGAGCTTGTCTTGAGAACTTCCATAGGGACCAAACATAAACACCTGCCCAGCCAACAGCTGAGCATGTTAGAGACACATATCCCTTGTTCCCCATATACTGACCAAGAAAGAAGCCCTAGTGGATCTGAGGGAGCTTCTAGGCAGGAAATTGTTCAGACTCAGACAGAGTCAGCTCAGCCAGCAGCTCTGACTTTGCAATGCCYTTTCTAACCACGGATCAACATTCAATTCAATGATTTGCAATGATATCAGTGCAATGTTTTGATTTAACCAGTGCAATGCAGTTTTCTGGGGCACTCAGTGACARGACAAGGGATAATGGCTATAAACTAAATCAGGCAGTTCCATGCCCATGTGAGAAAGAATTTCTTCAATGTGAGGGTGACAGAGCCCTGGAACAGGCTGCCCAGAGAGGCTGTGGAGGCTCCTTCTCTGGAGATCTTCCAAACCCGCCTGGATGCAACCGGGTGCTCCATGCTCTGGGTGTCCCTGCTGGAGCAGGGGGTTGGACTAGATGATCTCTAGAGGTGCCTTCCAACCTCAACCATTCTGGGATTCTGGGATTCGGTCACTAGCAGTTAGTTCACAGCAGACGTGAGCGCGCTGCCTCTTTGCAAGGCAATGCGAGAGGCCCATTCGTCAGCTGAGAGTGAATGTTCATTTTAACACCCATTTTACCATGCTGCAAATAAGTAAAATCACACTTGGTTTCTCTTCCTCCGGTCAGGTCTGTCTACCTCTTATATTAAATATTCGAGTATTAAATTTAAAGCCCAGCACTTGAAATCAAAGCASTGCAACACACTTCCTAATAAACCCTCTTCCCACTCGGTTTCCACCTCAGTTAATAAATGAGCTCATAAGGTATCTACTGCTCAATACATGGCTCCAGTGCACTCCATCCACAACAGTAGAGTAGTCTGGAGAAATATAACAAATTTTAAATCCTTCTTTTCCATTCCTATGGAGCTGCTAATGCTGCTCCAAGTTCTTCACAGTTTTCCCTTGACATCACCCAAAGCTACACACGGGGTGCACSTCTCCAGGGCATCCTAACCACAGAACTGTCATCACAGAACTCTCAGTCCTTGTCTAGAAACACTTGGTCTCACAACACACCAGCAGGCCTGAGCCTACAAAGTGCAAGATTTGCTTAGATTCGTCCCACAGTGGCCAAATTGCTCTTTTTCCTACCACTCAGCAGCTGCAGAAATGAGGACATTCAGTCTTTGAGAACTAAAGCAGAGCTCAAATAGGATCAAACTGCCCCTTAATGTTAGATTTTAGGCTTGCAGTCATATTAAGAAATGTTTCTCAGGGATACTTAACATTTTCATAGCGATCTTAGTATACAGGCCAAGAATTCCAAAGGAGTGCCGCTTCCAAAACAAGCCAGAGTTCCCTTGTCCAGGACGGAATTCAGCTTTATTAATAGCAAAACCACAAGCAACGCGTAGCAAGACACAATGCAAGTGGAGAACCAGGCCGCACGGCCCCGCTCCGACTCATGTGCAAAGCACGAGTCCGTGGAGCTCCCACAAGGAACAAACCTATGGGCCTATTTAAGTAAAAATATATTTTCCCGTGTTTTCCTCATGTTTGAGAGCTTTGCATTTCTGAAGATGCCCGAAGGTGGAGTTTTCAAGACGACAGAAAAAGCAGAACTTCATTAAATAGAGGCCACGCACTTAACCCCAGCCTGAATTACAGGCAGGCTTCAAAGCTTTAGCTTTAAGCAGAGCCATAACTAACTGTTACTTTCTACCCAACTGAATAACTGGGTCAGGAACAGGAACTTACTGGGCACCTGCAGCAGTGGTTCAGAACTGCCCCCAACTAATTTTTATAGAAAAAGAGATTTATRAAGTAACACCTTATCAAAATGACAAGTTACAGACACAAAACACATATGGTGAGAGATAACRGAGAAAACTGAATGACTGAATCTACTTGGATTAAATTGTAGCAGGAACAGAATATGGTCTCAAGACACAGACACCCAATCCCCAAAGATCCTTCCTACCCACRTCTAGCAAAGCAACTAAGAATAGGTTCTAACGAAACTGAAGCTGTTGAAGCATTGTAAGAGAGATTGTAGGTACGCGGAAGCATTACCAACTTCATTAATAGATGTTCAGAAAAATCTCTCGGTCTTTCAGAAAGGCAAAGCACACAGTCACTTCTTTCCAACATCAAGCTCTGAGAGAACACTTAGCATTGATAAGAATGACCCCTCTGTGTGTAAATTCAGAGCTTCACTARATAGGTAACCAGTAAATAAACACACTCAAGAATCATAAAAAGGAAAGGTCACCATAGGTAGAAATACTTTGGTTTTTCTTCCAAATTCCTTTCATTTCAGATGTAGCAGCCTTTTAATTCCCTCCCATAGCCTCTGCCTTTTTATACTGACAATTTTTAAAAGTTAACAACTGAGTAATTTAAAAAAKAAATCGATGATGAACAGATACACTCTGAATTCTAGTTGGTTAAAATCATTTTAAAATAAATACTAGAAAAGGAAACATTTGGTTTTAAAAGATAACTGAAGATAAACACGATAGTGTAACACTTAATCAATATCACCTTGGCTAGAGGAATTTCCTTAAAAAAAATAAAATGTTTTCCCCCTGTTTCCACCAGGAAAAATGAATGCCAGCCCACCCCATTGCAGAGACTTTTCTAATTCTTCAGATRGGCTTTTCTATAACCCGCTCACGGTTGGTCCCTGTCCAGCTGTGCTGAGGCTTGCACTCGGTTTTGTGTTCTCCAAGACAGAGCTCCTTCTCAGGGAAAGTTTTAAGCCAAGACTGAAATATCATGAGCTGTAAAGTGTTCTCCATACACGCTTTGTGCTTTTAGCAGTCAAAAGCTTCGATTCCAGCCTAGAATTTTGTATTTCTCTAAATGTAACAGGCAGTTTGGGAAGAAAACCTCACATTTTAGGCAATTAGTGCAATTTGATTTCTATTTTCTTTTCAGTGAAATCATCCTTCCTCATTACTACAAAACACCACAAATTACTCTCTCATTTGACTAACCTACTTTTTCTAAAGCACGAACAACCCTGGGGCTATCATGTAACATAACACAGCAAAATAGCTGCTCGCAAACAACAAAATCAAACCAGCATTTCCAATCCAGATGGACACATCTGGTCTAGGAAATGAGTAAGGTAACAAGGAATTTGAACCGGTCTCAATCCCAGAGCTTGGGTTTTGACCCTTAACTGATCACTGGGCCTCAGAGGAAGCACAACTCACCAGGCAGTGCCCCGAGCTGCCCAGCTGGATTCCCTGTCCATGATTAAATCCTTCTCAAAGTAAACCAGGCTTGAGATGGTCTTCCAAATGAGTAGAGACAAAGAAATTGGGATTTTATATTGGTGTCTTTTATAGTGCTCAGAAACATCTGCTTCAAACATTGGCTTGCCTGTGCTCCATTCCCAATCTCAGAAGGAATAAACCCTCCTGAGCAGCCAAGCACGGCTCTTCCTTGCTCACTAAGCAGGAGTTTTTAGTTCCCTGCTTGACTACAACCCCAGGCACCCACAACGTCCATCCCCAGCTGCAGAAATGGCCTTTGGCAACAAGCCTTCAGCGGGGCTACAAGTTCAAAACTCATTTGGTGGCCACCGATGTGGGCAGCACACACTGAGAAACCAGGCTCTACAAACTAACGGTTAACACAAATACCAGCACAATGTCATGAAGATCCTACATCCACCACTCCGCCACTCTGCAAAAGCTGCCGGAGTTGGTAATGGCGACAGGGGGAGCGTAGCTATCGGAAATGAGGCAGAAATGTTGGAAAACAGTCAAAATATATCCTTCTAAATGAATGCGAACTGTAAAAGTGCATGTAACCCATCTGAGCACCTTGTTCCAGCTTATTCCATAAATATGACTGTCTTGACATACCATGAAATTGTGCCAACTGATTCCTCCCATATTCCACTCTCTCTCATCAGCAGCCTGTTGCAGATCCATCCTGAACCATGTCGCCTTCCTTTGGTTTAAAAGTAGTTATGTAAAATAGCAGCTGCCTTTCTAGATCCCTCTGAACAGCAGATATTAGGAGAATAAGTGTCCCCAAGGCTGCAGTTACTGCAAGTAATAACAATAAAGATCTTCTACATTATATGTCCATCTATAAATTCTGCTGCACTCTCCATATAGAAGAAAAAGAGACAGCAGCGATCAAGGAACCTTTACTTAAAGGCTAAGTTATTACACATTCTGCTAGCTTTCAGTCAGGCTATARTCATAAACTTGTTGTTTTCAGTATCCTGGCTGTAATAATCTCTATGGCAAAGGTAGCAGAGTTTTTAACACAGCTAAGCAATAAAAAACTGCAGTGTTGCTATGCCAATGAGTATTAAATATTTCAGGGATAAGGTTTGGGGCATTTACAGAGCACCTGGATGGTAGTGGCTGCCAGGCAGAATCTGTTACAGCTGTAAACCTGCTGGGTTTTGCAATACAGACAGTTTTATAGATGAATAAAAGTACTTTGAAAATAAAGGCTGCAAGCCTGAAGCTTCTCATATGTACCTCATTTCAAAGCCATGGCTATTTCTTCAGAATCTAGCAGTCCTCAAAGTCCTATAGAAGTCTATTTAAGTAGAAAAACATGTGAATGCTAAAAGCTTTGCAAATATTTACTAAGTTCAGCAACATTGGAACTTTATTTTAGTGTCAGCCAAGATGCTTCCTTATCTATAAATRCTCAACGTGGCAAGATGTCTAAATTCCACCAATTCCTTAAAAGTTTAAAAAAAAAAAAAAAGCTAAATATTTTTCAGAGCAGAGGGAAAAAAGGGTTCCTGCATTTTTATGGCTTGCTGCAGCAGAGCTGACTGAATGAAAGGAAGATTGCCTTTGCCTGTTGGTATCAAGGCTTGTGTCCCACACTTTCTAATGCTTCTGTAGAAGGAACATGCTTTCCATGCTACTTAGAAGAGGAATTTATTTCTTAGATTCCAGTTCTTCTGTCGTTCATGGATTGTTGCAGGAAGATGCCTCTCTCCCGGACAAAAACGAGCTAGCCCAACAAAACACACTCAATCTTCCTGCACAGCAGCGCAGAGCAGGAGCATTAGATACCTTTAAGAGATGTGTCAGAATGGAAAAAAAAATACATTGGAACATCAGGTTACACTGAAATCCTGCATTTCTGTTGCCAAGAAAAAAGGACAGATATCCAAAAAAAAACCCCTAGATAAAGCAGCCTGGCTGACAATTAATCCTTTGAAAAGAATTTTCCAGGAAAAATAAAATAAAAATAATAAAACCCTGCTAGACTTCCCAGGCTCATTCATAACCAGTGAAGTCCCTTCTGAATATTCACTCTACTAACTGCCTCCTTGCACTTTGTGCTGCCTCTATTTCAGAGCAGCAGCAACATGTTAGCAAGAGAGGCCGAACTGGCCCAGGGCTATCCCCAGCACCCACCTTTAGCTGCAGAGGAAGGAAGAGGAGGAAAACAGGACATCCCTCAGGTTAACAGGAAAAGCAGGGGAAAGAAATCTGACCAAAAGTATCAAAGTTTGCAATGAATATATTCCATTCAGCAGCCAGCTGGGGGAACATAAATTATTAGTTTCTCTACTTATTTATTCCCGTAATTAGTTCTGTACTTGACTTTATATTTACTGCACAAGAACTTAYATGTATAAAACATATCCACTTGCTTATCCCTATGGAAACCACGGCAAATACCTCACGCGGAGGTGCCTAGCACCGATAACCCACGCTGCAACCCCCTCGCTAGTCCCGCAGCTAGAAATGCAGCCTCTTTGCAGCGTGCCTGAAGGGTGGGTAGCTGTGAACGGGAGGCGTTTCCGCGCCGTYACCGCTGTGCCTCCGTGTCCCCAGTGCAGTTTGACATGATGCGCGCCTGCAACCTCATCGCCTCCGTGGCGCTCGCCGCCGGCCAGCTCCTCTTCGGCCTGGGCCTCCTGGAGCTGCCCCTCATCTCTCAGGACACCCAGTGGTGGGAGGAGGCCATAGCTGCCGTCTTCCAGCTTGCGAGTAAGTACATTTCTTTTTACGGATGGAAAAATACCTATTAAACCCAAGTTTCYCACCTTAGGAATGTTTCAGGGGGCAAATGGTGGCCAAAAGGCCTACAAAGAAGTTTATTGCCTCTTAAAAGCTCTCCCCACGAGATTCACCAGCGTCTTAGTGTTCATGAATAAAAGCTTTTATCTTGGCTATATCAGGAAGAGTCTTCTGCCAACCAAGAAACACAAGCTGTTATTATTTCCTTGGAAACCAGGAAGGAACACATGAAAGAAAGAAACTGGATGCAATTTTAACCCAGGACGTAGCAGGCCAAAATGTACCAGAGGAAGTGTCTGAAAGCACAGCAGAAGGGCTGCACAGATTTCTTACTGCAACCAGGTCACACRCTTTGGAGACGGGTACCTTTTGCACCGTGGAGACGAGCTGGATGCTGCCACAYGGATCACAAATCAGCAAATGAAGCTTCAGTGAACGACTTGGAAATGGAGCTGGCTATAAATAAATCAAACTCCCACAGTAGCTCTCATGAGCAAAGACTGCAGAATGGAGTGAGGATCTTGATTGCATAGCAAGAGCACTGACCCGAAACAAAACGTTTTTAGATTGATTTATGATTCAGAGATCATAATCATGACTTAGAGAAAGGCACGGATACTTCTAAGTCAAAAAGTATTTATTAGGCCAAGCGTCCAATCCTATAAAATATCTATGTGTGAAACTGTCAGTTGTGAAGTGTCATATTCAGACTGATTCAGACCTTATTAGATCAGCTTCAAAATATATCATTACAACCAACAGACTATACTAAAATAACATTTTTTTTTCAGTCATTTTCAAAAGTCACGATATTTAGAATGGCATAAAAGGCCCCAGGYTTACAGTGCTGCAGGATGAGACAGGAGCACAGCCCACATGCACAAGGTTCCCACAGCAGTGGCCACCCAGCAAGGCGAGTGGCACCGAACAGCAGTGACGAGAGGCCACTGCAGGACCCAAGGTCCCCCTGCCCTCGCTCCCCTCCTCCGTGCGCCTGTTTTTCRCAGGGCGGAAGCGCATTCTGGCCCTGCTTGGATTTGTTGTTTCATTGACAAACAGCACAAGGGACAACCGTGGGTCTTTCTTCTATCAGGGCTGCTAATTTTAGATTGGACTTTTTTTTTTTTCTTTTTTCTTTTTTTTTTTCCTGTGCTGGAGGCTGTTTTAAACACAGTCAGAGAGAGACTGGAGGGCGCCAGGATATCCCGGCCCAGGAGGAGGAAATGCCTGCTATTACCTGTTATGCAAGCTGAACCTTGAAATCCCCAGCGCTGGCAGGGCAGAGGGGAGGAAAGCCAGAGCCCGGAGGATCAGCACAACACCGACGACAGCGGCTGAAGAGGTTGTCAGACCAAGTTCATGTGCCTGTCACTACTGGAGGATGTGCGAGGAGCCGCCGGCCGGGCAGGGCTACAGGAATCACAGCCCTCCCTCCGCAGCGGCCTCGGGGGACATCCACACTCGCCCCTCATCCTCCTTTRCTGCTCTCTCCCCTTCACTGCCATCAGATTTTCAGCCTTGCACCAAGCAATATGAGAGTCCTCTGTCCACCTCACTGCCTTAATAYAAGTTTTATTTATTTAAGGTATTTAAGGGTTTTTAATGCATTTGTTAAAGCCAATGCATTTTAAGTCTAGGCAGACCATCTGGGTGTAAGGAGCAAACAATACTTAAGAAGGAACATCCTTAGATCTTGTTAAAAATTTCCCTAGCYTTCGCTATTTACTTACTGCACTCTCCAAAAAGCTCTCCTATTGAGTYACATATTGAAAACAGAGGTACCTGTGTCCCATTTTTTTCTTTTTCAAAATCCAAACATTGCAATTTCTCACCCTGTAGGAAACTTTAGGAAAGATAAATCTTGAACCACGTCCCCTCTCCTCCTAGCACAGGTTTGCTGTCTAACTTTCMCCCTGCCATATGTCAACGAGTGCTGATTAGGTAAGCACAGGTCATTGGCAGCATGAAATGTGAAATCACAGAGGAACTCTTAAAGTCTCCATATTTCAGTGCTGACCAACAATTTGCTTATTTTTATCATCAGAAAACTGTGAGTGTCACTATAGTCTCCTGAGGCAGGAACAGAAGTCCTTAGTATGAAGCTATCGTCCTGCCAACCCTATCACAGCTTCAAAATGACCATCTCTGATCTTGCTGAAGCCTGCGATGGCTCCAGGCAGGCACTGCTGGTTTTCTTTGCACTTTTGCCACTTGCACAAGCACTCAAAAAGGACGGAGCCCTCCCAGAGACTAAAGCCCTAGGAAGCAGCAAGGAAGGAAAGAAGAGAGGAGACACTGCTGCTCCAGGGACTGCAATGGGATTCACACGGCTCCAAAGCCTTCCTGCCTTGCAGCTCCCGCACGCAAAACGGGCTGTCTGCTTTGGAAAAGGAACATGGCAAAAAGGGAGCCACCAACGTACGGGGAATTGTGTGTCAATGCTCAGAGAAGTCTCCCAGGGGAGTTTTCCTCTCCCACACCCTGAAAGGCTTCAGTACATGGAATTTAGGATGAATAACAGAGCTCTGCGGAAGAGCAATCTGCAGAGGAAGTCCATAGTCACAGGATGGGGCAGAGAGGAATTCAGGCCAGCCTGAACTACTACAAGCAGTAGCCTTTCACACGAAAGGCGTTACAGCCGCATCTCCTGCCTTGTACCATGGTAAATACCAGAGCTTCAAAGAGGGAAATGTTGGAAACATAATAGGGAAGATGTGGGATAAAATATTCCTCACATTAGGTCTCACCTTAGTTTCAGGAATTTGAAGATTGCTATAAACCTCAAGAATTACAGTTAATATCCTTCCCAAACACTTTTCAGCATTACATTTTTTTAATCTGTAACCCTGAAGGTTAAGAGGAAGTTTTGTGTCCCCACTGCACTTGTCATTTACAACCAAGTAAACTGCAATTTTACTTCTCTCTTGAATTTCAAGCCTTGCATCCCAACTTTCTCTACGGTGTTTTTTTTTTTGCTGAGAACATCTTTCACTCCAGATCCCTAATGCATCAAAGGAAACCCAAGGCCATAGGTACTCCCCACTATAAAATCTAAAAGAGCTAAYCTGAAACTGTTAGAGCACTTATCCTCTCTTCTTTCTGAGTACTACAACTTTGAATCTGTTGATCTCTAGAAAATCTTAATGYAGAACAGAAGAGCAGAGCAGTCACTGGAAAGAAAAGCTTGAGACGGTCATGATAGAAACACGATCCTGTTTTCTGTATTACTTCCTTCCACCGCTCTCCTCCGTGACACCTAAGGCACATTTGTTCCAAGATGTGCACATTTGTTCCAAGATGTGCTCTGAGCTGTAAACCTAGTGCTTCCTGTGAGAAGGAAGCAAATCGTCAACACATCACAAGTCATCAAAAAACCATAAAGAAAAAAAAGGCAGAATTAATTTAACTGGCTGATTTGTGGTAAATGTTTTTGTTGCTTCACACCTTCTACTTCACCTCAATGACAAACTTGTGTGTTCTTTACCTGGGCTACAAACCTCACCAGAAAGTGACCTCGCTTTCCAAGACGTCTGCACAACGAACTGCAATTGCAAAGACCTTACACCGTGCAGCCTGGGTCTGCTCATTTGCAGTGAAAGGGCTCCTGTGAGCTGCTGAGGCAGCTCGCTGGAAACGGCACCCGCTCTCAAGAAGAGTATCCAATTCTTCAACTGGCAGAGCCACAACAGGAAGACCTGTGGATATTCTCCATGTCTAAATGCACATACAAGTAGCTGGCAATTTGCAATAGCACCTCAATGTCAAGGGCAGATATTCTGATTACAATTATGCTGCACAACAGATACGGCACCAGAYAAACATCACTTGCATAAGTGGTCTTCGATGCAACAGGAAATAAGGAAGATAGAGCATTTGGAAAATTAGCGAAAGCAGCTCATGCTTCAAGTCAAAACCAACTGCAAACATTCCTGCTTGCCAGTGCCTGCTGCTGGGCACACAGGGCRTCTTTGCTCAGGCTGCACGGGGTTCTCGCCCGAACCTGATCCAGCTGCAGCTTGGGGCAAAGGCAGAGGTTTCACACACTCCGGCTACCCCTGCACGGTGTCTGAAGTGCCAAGCAACGTGTGCAAGTCACTCACAGTGCCACTGCCTGCACATCCGCCCCCAGATAAACAGCAGTTATGGCCAATTCATAGCAAATGCTATTCAGCTTTCTGCTCAAGGACCAGCCTGTTTCTGAGGAAATCACCACAAGCAAGTTCTCTGCCAGCCAGCCTAACCTGCTCCACAGTGCTCTTACTGCCAATATAAGGCAGAAATCACTGCCGACTAAAGCTCCCAGCCTTATCAGGTTAAGAACAAAGAGGGATTGACAAATGCCAAACAGCCGCTTAACATACTGTATCTGCTGTAATTTGGTGATGAAAAGCAAAGGAAAAGAGAGCCTGACTGCTCTCAAGAATCTTTGTTACTGCCAGCTTGTTTCATTCTAGTTATGGTGCTCTACTCCACGTCCTTGGAAGGGAATTTTTACTGTACTCAGCAATACCCATGTGAACACTCAAAAGCTACTCAAGACTTTCTGGCATTATAAACACAGTGAAATCCCTCTGTGGCTTCCAATCYGGTGCTACAAAGAGCCAGAATCTAGTATAGAAACCCCACATTTAATATTTAATATTAACAGACATAGGAAAAGGTGTTCACTTATTAAGCATTTCTATAAACTCTGTAGCAGTCACACTTGGGCAATTATGATAAATAGAAACAAAGTATTTGATAAATAAATCTGAGGTCCTACAAGCAGCTCCTCTGGGGTTGTGACTGACAGCAGTTAAATCACTCCCTGAAAAAGTGTAACAGGGAGGTAGAGGGTGAAAACTGCTCCCACCTGCAGTTCTGCTGGGCAAGGGGACCCTGGAAAATCAGACAGGCTGCTCTTTTCTTTCTTCTCCCTCTTCCTGGCAGGAAAAGTTACCTGAAAAGAAGGGCTGTGCAGAGGAGAACTAGAGTTTTCTTGCACCAAGCTATGAGCTCCAAAGCAGCTGCCCATTGTGCTTATGCATAAGCAGAGCAGGGGACAGGCCTGTATTTCCTGAGGCAAATTCACACTGTTCCCAATACAATCTCACTGCCAAACCCCAAACCCTGTGCAGTTCTGCAACTGCATTAGCACTGTACTGATAAAAGAAGGGGGACAAAGCAAGGTGGAGGGAGCTGAAAAAGCTCTGCTGGGGAAGCAGAAAGGGGCCGGGTGAGCTCTTCCAGTGCTAGAACTGCGACACGGGCTCCTAGCCAGCTCCCATCAAACAGGAAGCTCAGCCTTCAGACCCAAAATATAAGTTCAAAAAGTAACATTCTCCCAAGCTGCCCCCACTGACACAGCCCGCCAACCAACGTCCCAACCAAAAGTCTTCCTAGTGAATTTGTTATCTGCTTCCTTCCCCAGCGGAAAAAGCCCCCCCGAGCAGGCTTGTTTTGCTAAGGTTGGGAAACAACTAGAGATAAACAGCAGCTCTATGGGAAAATCAAGTGCTTTCAAGTAATCTCAYCAAGGTTTTAGAAAAGATCTGGCCCCTGTGCAGAGTTTGCACAATGCACAATAAAGTGACCTGAATTTGACTGACAGGCACTTCTTCCCCAGTGCCTAACTATCCACCAACCAAATGAATGTAGGGCAAGATGGCTATGCATCTACAACCCTGTCCTCTCTGCAAAACAGAAAGGAAACTAAGCCAGAGCAAAAGATTTAATATTTTTGTAACTAAATTCAAAGTAGTAAAGAGGTATATCCCATCTGCAACCCTCCTAAAGGAAACAAGGACTGAAAAGGATAYTATTCTAGTAGATATTTTAACTGTGTTCCAACAGGAAATGCCCTGCACTCTGCATATTTAGAGTAACAACTGAGCRATACCCAGGTTAGTCAGACATCTGTAGGAGCAGAGTCCCAGCATCCTTTTTTCCTCTCATAAAGTCACAAAAAATGATGCACTAACTGAATATTCAGCAACAGCAGCAATTCACCAGCAAGAGACAAAGATATTGACACAGATTGCCAAATACTCATGATTGTCACAGTAAACAAATTTAGAGATTATGATCCCACAATCATAYTTTGTTTACATACATGAGTACAAATAAAGCAGTAGTCAAACGCCAGTTATATTCTCTTTCATTACAGACATGAGATAGTATCCTGTTAATGCACTAAGATTTGCTTACCAGCAACCACASGGCACTCATGTAACAAGCCAGCCCTAATGTTGCATCCTCTAAACTGGCAAAAAAAGACTACTCCTCAGCCACAGTCACACAGCAGAGTCCCAGTTGAATCAAAATCTACTTTCCCCAAGAGAAAAGAACTGGAAATGCACCAATAAATGAACTGGAGGTGGCCAGGCATCCTGGTTCGGCTGCAGTCTTTGTTGCTGTACAGGACTGCTTGAAGAGCAAACACGACATGCAGCATGCGTGGAAAACCTCTCTCCCCAAGCAAGCATTGGGGGTCTTCACGTGAGGCTATCCTTAAAAAAGCAGCAATACTCAAACTACAAATATCACACTTGATGAGCTCCATCTTGTTGGATCAATAAAATCACTCACCTGGGGGGAAATCTCTCTCAAGCACTAGACTTTCCCATTCAAAWACACTAGACTATGTTTTTCTCTCTTCTTAAATATAACTTCTTGCCCAGYCTGTGGCAAACATGTAAAATATTCCAAGCAGATGCTGCGTTTTGCCCTCAAGAGCTGCAGTCTGCCAAGGCAGGGCTCTCTGCAAGCGACTGGCTCCCAGCTCCGGCCCGCTCTGCACGGGCACAGCCCRGCACAGAAGGCCCATTGCGTGCTAGGTCTGGGCTAGGCTCAGGCCAAGGGCACCTCTGCAGCATTTATTTAGGTTTTTGGTACCATAAAGGAATACATATATACAGTCCATCACTGCTCGCCGTAGCCAAACGAGCAAAGAATGGTGAAAATCCTCACGTCCAGGCAATGTAGCTCTCAAAAAGGACCTGAATCCTGGATGTTTCTCCCAGCAGGTTTACACCAGCAGATCTGACATTCGGGCAAGAATCTGGAAGCTCTATTACCTGCTATTTCCAATTGTTAGTGACAAACACCTGCAAATCWGCACTGAAGAAGGCATCAGTCACAGTTCAATAATGGGAAATTATGCAGCTCTGGCACTGAATCTGCAACCATTCAATGTGCTATGTCTTAATCTGCAGTGACCCTACAAGCTGGCTACTGAGGGACAATTAGCAAATGAACTAAAGCTACCAAGCCAGCAGAAAGGCAGCTACTGCTCTCAACTAGCTTCTGAACACATGGTCTCCAGTTCTGTGCACTCCATTGTGGGAAACACTAAAAAGAAAAATTAAATTCATTACAAACCTAGTGTATCGGGGTCTTCTTGCAGTCTTCTTGCACTCAGCTGTCTCTGGGTCAGAGAGACTGATATAAATAATGTCAGGCTGTGTAAAGATTATTATTAATATTTGCAATTGCCCTTTGTAAGTATTTGTAAGTGGTCTTGACATACAGCTTAAGATTTTGAATTCTTCCTCTTTAAAAAGTAGTATCAAATTGAATTCCAGCCTTCAAACGCCTATTAGTCAGAACTATTTCAAGTCCGACCAATGAGTCCCTGACAGGCTTTGTGATTTGTATTACACTTCTTCCTTTCTATCCCTGTGAAAATACATGTAGACTGGAGAAGATTGTCTGAACAGAAAACTGACCTCATACAAATGTGTGTCATGCACCAAAGGGATTCTTTAGCAAGCTGGGTCTCTCATTCCTTCCTTGGTGCCCTGCTTCCTCTGGGAGTTTGAAAAGAAAAGGAAAAGAAACAGGTCCCTAACCTGGCCACAGGAAACACAAACAATCTCCCCCTCTGCTTCCTGCCTTTGTATGGGAAAGTAGGAGCTGTCATCCTTCAGAAGTGGATTGCAATCCGAAGAGAAGAGCATAATTGGTATTTATTTGTGTTATAAGACCTAAAGACCTCAGATATAGATGAGGAGATACAGCTTCTCTATAAACACAAGGCAACAGACCAGCAGACACACGCTGCTCCCACAGGATCACAGCTGGGAAGTACAAAACAAGCATGGAGAAAAGAAGTTCTCTTTGTTCTAAACACAGAGAATGAAGTTATCTCAGATGAGAGCTGAAGAAACTGATGTATTACACAGGTAATCCAAGATCTCTCCCTCTCTCTAGTGAACTCTCCTTCAACCATTTTAGCATCAATTCTTTCCACAGACGTTTATAGATAGTTTACCTCCAACAATCTGCACCGTTCACAGGTGTAGATAGCACCTGCCTGGCTTCAAGAAGCAGTATTTTTAAAAGGACACTTAATCTGATCTAAAACATGTCATCCATCAGGGACTACTGAAAAAAAAAAAAGATTTATGCTTTTTTTTTTGTCAAGAAAAGCTTCATTGCAGATGGAAACATCTCAATCAGAACTCAGTATTTTATCCATCAGAAATCAAGAAGTAACTTTTTAATCCATATATTTAGAAACGGTGCTAGATGATGACCTGGTAGGATCCCACCTCCAATTTAGATAATGTGGAGAACACAAATGGACTCCTAAATAACCCTGTGGACTCATCTTGGAGCCCTGGCGAACAACCATTGCCCAAGTCCATGGTTTCTGTAACAAAATTAGGTTGATGTGCTCTATGTGGCTACATTTTTCTCCCATAYAGAAGTAGTTCATCTTGACTAAACCAAACAATTAAATGGCTACCAGGTTTCACGATGTCCGTAAGAATCTCAAGGACAGAATGAAGGCACTCTCTCAATTGCCATCCTTAAAATGGATTCATCAGCCTCAAACCCATCTGGAGCTTCTTCACAGYAGATGGAACTACAGTGTGACAAAGGAGAAGGAAAGAACCACGCCACCTGAAGAACCTATTTCCTCTTCATACATCCTTAGGAAGGACAGCTTCACTGCCAGCCACCTCTAGTATCTGCCATCTCTAGCAAAGGCCACTTTAAGAGGATGAGGGGTAGCAAGGAGCTATTACCTAGTTACCAGTCAGCTCCTAGGTAGACACAGGGGAGCTGAGGATGTCAGATATTTTCTGAACTAGGACTCATTCTACGCTAATTTATAAGGACTTGTCTTTCTCAATATTGACTCTYAGAATAGGTGATGTGTCTACGCGGTGATTGACTCCCGATACTTTTCTTTCATCTCCTTACTCTGTTTTTTAATCGATGCAACCTTTTTGTCTTTTCCATCTCCCCTACACTACTAGCCCTCTGTAAGCACAAACCTGATCCAATACGACACAATCACGTGCGTCTCCCCCACGCCTCCTTTCAGAGCCTTGCACTGTGCCTGGGAGAACAGTCTCCCTGCAGGGCAGCTAATGGCCAAAGAGGCACGTTCACACCTTGGACTTCAGGAGGAACGGCCTGTCCTTGCCCACGGGTTTCAGAAGACAGTATCTACCAATCCTTCTGGCCCTTTTCAGCCCCTGTTTAACCTGGTCTTCCTTCATGAGCCAGTCCTTCCGTCCACGATGTTCCTGCTGTTGCAGCAGCAGATAAAGTTATGTGTATGAAGAGGACAAGGAGGACAAGCTGAAAGTAAGTTTGTTGGGTAATAGGATTAGGAAAAAAAAACCCTAATACAAGGCCCAAGAGGACAGAGAAATAATTATGAACTACTGATGCCTTCTGCAGCAGGAGGGCAGTCTCACTGAGGTAAGAAAGTAGCAGTCGAGGGGTTTCATTCCTGTCCTGTGGTCTAATACAGAACTCCTGTGTGACTAGAAGCTACTTCAGCTGTGAAATAGACAACACTATTACATAGCAGTGGAGTATATCCAAAAGAACATGCAAAACTTATTTTAGTATTTACAAATGATGCCATCTGAATGGAAATTCTAGCTAAATGCAGCATTATTACTTGATTACCAGCTTTTACGATACTCTGCTTAAGGTTAAAGACTAATGTGCTCAAGKCTAGGCAAGGAACAGAAACCTTAGTTTTGATGGCTTCTGGTGGCACTGTATTATTCCTGCCTGGTTTATTCCTTCATAATATTTTTTTTCCAGCACAGAAAAAAAGAAGCCATACGGTCCCATTTATTCTGCCTCTTTCTTTTTTTTTCCCTTTGTTCTTTTCGTTGTTTTTATTTCTATAACATACATTGTGCTAGTCATCATATTGGCAGTTCATTACAGTTATCTGCCTTAAATAATCATTTTACAGTGCAGAAGTAAGAATAACTCCCTCTGAACAAAGGATTTTCATCATTATTACTATTAACATACCTGTTTGCTATGTTGGCAGTGGGAATAAGAAAGATGATATTTGTTTAAGTACCTGAGGGGARAATGCAAAGAAGATGGGGCCGAGCTCTTCTCAGTGRTGGCCWGTGATAGCACAAGGGGTACAAACTGAAACCYCRGCAGTTCCATGTCCATGTGAGGAAGAACTTCTTTGCTGTGAGGGTRACAGAGCCTGGAACAGGCTGCCCAGAGAGGCTGTGGAGKCTCCTKCTCTGGAGATCTTCCAAACCTGCCTGGATGCGACCGAGTGTCCCATATTCTGGGTATCCCTGCTGGAGCAGGGGGGTTGGACTAGATGAACCCTTCCAACCTCAACTCTTCTGGGATTCTGTGTGATTCTGTGTTATTGCAACAGGAGGATGGGGAAAGAAAAAAAAAAAATGGCCCAAGATGTCTTGCTACTACAGAAATACAAAATAACTCATTAAAACAATTTCTGTCCTCTCCTCCTTGCAGGTTTCGTTCTGGTTATTGGATTGGTGACTTTCTACCGCATTGGCCCGTACACCAACCTCTCGTGGTCTTGCTACCTGAACATCGGMGCATGTCTCTTGGCCACGCTGGCGGCTGCCATCCTCATCTGGAACATCCTGCACCGGCGAGAGGACTGCATGGCGCCCCGCGTCATCGTCATCAGCCGCACGCTGACCGCCCGCTTCCGCCGCGGACTCGAGAACGACTACGTGGAGTCACCCTGCTGAGTGCCCGGCCCGGGAACGGGGACACCCCCGAGGAGAGTGGCACTGCAGCCCCTCTCCATAGATAYCTGCTATAATTTAATACTAAGGGTTGAAGGACATCACAGCGCTCGCTCTTGTGGGCGGAGGCCTTCCATTATTATTTGGATGGGCTCCATCTATATACATATGTATAATGCACATGATTTTATATATATATATATTTTATTATATTGCCCTTCCCCTCTGCTGTACAGCACAGACTATTGGATTRTCTGATCCTGACAGGATGACACATCCACATGTAAGTGGGGTTCAGCTGGAGCAGTCACAGGGTGTATGTGCTCACGCCACAGAGAAGAGGCAGCCACACACATTCTTACTGTCTGAATCATGTTCTCCTGCTTACCAAAGATGATTCAAGAAAGCTACGGGAGACCACTGCTAATTATTCTTCCTTTAGAGTTAACAATCTCAGGCAATCTGAGAAAGCAGAAAACTCACTGCACAAGTGACAATTTTTAGCTGGAGTTTAAACTCCAGTTCTCTTTAGTCCCTTCATCTGAATCCATCCCCTCTTCCTCAACGACTTTCTAATTAATCTGCATCTCCTACTTGCAAGCCAAAGCATGACCCACACAGGAGAAAGCAAAAAAATGCAATTCCAACCACACTAATACTAAAATAAGGGAATGAAGAAGAACTAAATTGCATTTTTTTCCCCAGTTATGTCTTTTATATCCCCTAACTGATGTTTGAGATAGTCCTGTTGCTATAAAGRTACACCACTAACAGGGAGGAGGGTACCCAGCTACAAGAGGCCACACAGGGTGTTGAAAATTCACTTCAGTGTTATGACGTGACAAGGTTACCTGGGTTCCCTAACAACCCCTGCTACTACCAGCTCGCTCTATTGGCAAGGGGCACCAAGAACATACATTTCAGCCCAAATGATTTTCTCCTCAGTTTGTGCTCATATTTGCCATGACACCTCCAGATCAGATGCTATGTCAGGGACACCCAGCTCTGCTCATCAGTGGTCAGAAGAATATCCACACTGAACACTGAGGTTTCGTGGCCACCGAAGCACACAAACTGGAAAACTAGGCATAGATACAAGATTTATCTGAGACAAAAAGACCTGCCTGATACCTTAACCAAGTAATGAAATTAAAATCATTTGCACCCACAAAATCAGGCATGATGTTTATAAGCGTGCACAAAAGCCAAGTGTATGCGACTGTCAGGAAGAAAACCACCAGGTCAGAGACTATTATAGGGAAATACCTAAAATACAGGAACTAGACGCAACGACAGCTGTTTCAGAACACTTAAGGATGCCACTCTGAGCACAGTTACCAATCGGTTTGAAGGATCAGGAGCTGTGAGTGTTACAAATTCTTTAGGATTGCTGTGTTGCTCCCAGTTGAGGTTGCCACTTTTCCTCTTTATCGTTACGTCCACCAAACTGCCACACTTTGGTAAAAAGTGATCATCAAGCTGGCTCTTGAGTTCTCTTCTGCACCTAGTCCTGATGTAATAAGAAACTCAACCCCAACTGCCACTCTGCACCATGTTCAAGGTGAGCAACCAGTCTCTCTGCAGAGGCTGATGCTCTAGAACGAGTGCTTTGTTCTGGGCTATCAGGGTACAATACCATAAAGCTGACAGAGTTTCTTCTAACAGTAGGTTTGTAAAAACCAACTAAGATTTGTATTCGTTTGTCTGCATTACTTTCTGGAAAAGCTCTATGTTTTCTAGAAATAACATGCTATAATTAATTGCATTTTTTTTATAAGATATTGGAATATTTAAAAGACATTATATTATTTCTTCTAATATTGCAATATCCATATTATAAATTTAAATGTACATTATTAAAAATCAGCTATGTGGTCGGTAAATTTGTAATATTTGGTATCACTGTGATAATTTTAGATGTATAAATAAAGTTGTGAATGTTCACTTCTCTTCTAGTCATAAYGTGGACTTTTAGCCATTCAGGTACAAAATCTGGTTATCAGTTCATGTTTYTCCATTTAGTAAAAAAGAATCCATACCGATTCAGAAAAGAATCTATACAACAACAGCTTATAGACAAAGAAAAAAAAAGACTTATCTGCCTGTAAAAGTATTTCATCTTGCTTGAAAAATGAAAGGGAAAATGAAAAATTTTAACTTCACACAGACTTTTAATAGAAATAAACTCTACCCACGAAGACATACAAACACTTATGATACCTTTTGATCAGCTTTATGGATCTGAAAGCCTCGTCCATGTCTCCAGCAGTCAGGTGGAAGCTGAAGTTCAGAATGGCATCCCGAGTAGTCTTATCACAGTCTCCTAATCCAACAAAATCTCTCATGGGTCGTCGGGCAACCATCTGGGAGACCTTTTTTGAGCCAGACTCTGCTTGTCCTTCTGTCTCAGCTTCGCCTGACTAAAATGAGAATGATATCATTTAGGTACCAAGCAGGAGAAAATTCCTCCCCATGTCTGTTCATTAGATGATTATTTCCACTGTAGTCCAGGTTTTCTTCTTCTGTGGGATGGTGATCAAGAGTGAAGGAGTCACAACATTTCACAACTGGAAATGTCCATAAGTAAGAACGTAAATAAAATTCTAGGAGATACAGACACATCAACAACTATCAGAAATAAGACTCTCTGAAAATAACTATAGAATAAAKCCTTAGATTTTGAAGATTTCAGATAAACATTTCTAAGTWTAGTCTTTTCTCAAAGATGAGTCTGTTATTCTAAAGGTAAAAATTTAGAACCAATTCTTTTATTTTTGCCTGTATAGRAGGTGAACATCAAGCCTCAGATTCAAATCCTTTCCTGCACAATGGGCAGTTCTGGACCCTCTGGAATTTCAGCAACAGGAGAAAGGGGTTAGTCTCCAATTTGAGGAACTTCTGGAACAAGGACAGGAAAGACATTGTAATGAATAAGGGGAACCTCTGAGCTGAAACTCAGTCAAGTGAGTCTGGTTGCATCGACTTCACTTTCTATATTTAAAATAAGCTTGGTTATATACTGAATCATTATGTTTGCAACATAAATTAGTACGGAACAAGTAATTTAGATCCTAAAATGCAGTAAGCTACTATATGGAAAGAATGGAAATCAGGGGGAAAAAAAGGCAAGTTTAAGGTAGAGGAGTAGAATATTGCAACTGTAGATACTTACAGGTTTATAGACACATCCTCTCTGAAAAAACAACTAAAGGCAGCAATAATCATACAGAAAAAAAACAGAAAGAGAGATGTAATACCAAAGTAAATTGACATGAAACATKATGGGRGGAAGCAAATGCAGCAGATCATCTTTAACCTTTCACATTAATGGAAAAAAAGGTAAAAYAAAGTCCAATTCTAAAAGTTATGTCTGCATGGGAAGACTACTGTATGTGGTCTGTTCTTTSGGAAGGGGCTACACTGCAGAGTCCTGCTTTAAATCTAAATACATTGAAATAGAAGGAAATCTAGTCAGACTCCCTGAATAGTAATTCTCCTAACTTAAATGAGGTGAGATTTCTGCCTTATTTGGAGGTTTAGGGCTACCATTAGTATCACATTCCTTCAGACTCTACAAAAATAAGTGTTTTGGCCAAGCAGTCTCCACTAGCTCCTCCTGGAAGAATGCAGCAGTACAAATCACATCTCAACAAACAGCAAGGAACTCGTGTCAGAGCTTGACCTGAGATCCTTTCCGTAAGCAATTTAAGTTTCATCATTTCCAGCATAAAGGTACTATTAATCATCTTAAGATACACTTATTAATCATCTTAGGATACACTTTTGGATCCACATTCAAGTTTCCAAGCAGTTATAGGATAAATTCCTGAAAAAGGAAAAGTCATTTCATTACAATTTCCACAAAAATGCCAGAAAAACTGACATCAGAATAATCTCTAAGTCAYCGCTGATGCAGCCACTACCACTGGAGTTGCCCCCTACATGCTCCAGACTCAAGTTTGAGTAAAATTGATTGCTACAGCTTTGAAAAAAAAAATAAGTTTATGGGAGGGAAGGGAATTGCAAATGATTTCCTCACCTTTTTTGCAAAGTAATAATGTGGTACCTCAATGCCCAAGAGAACCTGGTAGGAGGCAGGCAGTGGAAAGCTTTCCTGAAGCAAAAGGCCATGCTCTTCAGTGCTGAAGAATGACATAATCAAAACATCCACCTGRAAAAGGAAGCAAAGTATTGTTTTGTTTTTCATGCTGCAATATCCTTCTTTCATTTTGTTTTTATTTTCCATTTTCACTTGGCAGAAGCCACTCTTGCAAATCACACAAGGGCCCTGCTCATGCACACTCCTCTGTCTCGGGCGGCAGAGCCACAGGCTTCCTCCTCGCCAACAGGAGGAAGGGGCCAACAAGTCACTGCCCCATTCCAAGCTGYGGCCCTGCTGCAAGGAACCAACCTTTCCACACTGGAATCTTCGACAGATCTGACTCAGAGAAGTATGTTTTTCCCAAACGCTTTCCTTTTTTAATGTGGCACTATTTCTGCTCTAACGTCAGCAGCTAGCTCACTACTGAGAGATATTACGGAAAATAATAACTACCTAAAAAGGTTTCTGTAATGGTTTAAATCTTGACCTGGCTTAAACCAAAATTAAAGCRCTTCAGCTCAAGTTAGTCACTCTCCTAATTTGTTACAGAACAAGTGCACAGTTAAAACTGCTTTTGAATACAGGTTAAGAAATTAATTATGCTCATTTTATACCTTTGATCTGTCAAAATTATATAGAAGTCAAACAATTTTGTTTCTTTGTATTAGAAATACTGGAGTTGAAGCATTCGCCTCTTTGCTGGAAGACGCCAGCAAGGTTTTTTTACGACACTCAACTCCTTTCCAYCTTGGTCTTTCCACAATATAAGTAATTCACTCAATAAAAGAAACAAAGCTTTATTTTCAACTGGCTAAAGTAATGAATCAAGCTGAGCACTTAAATCAGCATGGACATTTTTAAATCAAAGAAATATTGTTGAAAATRAGACAGTTTTGTAAAGAAAAAAATGGAAAGGAGTGCTTTAAGCACAGGAGAAGGGGGAAATTTTTCGTCAGATGAAACCTTTTTTTGATTAGATTATTTGTGTACAATAAAAATAAAGTAATTTTTGCTATTGTGAAAAGAAAAGAGGTATAAAATACAATACAGTCCTGCGGGTTAGAGAAGAGCAAGCGGTTAATTATGGAGACAGGGAGAACTCCATGCAGAGCAAGATTAAAGGAAGAAACCAAAAGACCATACCGTGCTCTCGGGCTGTTCTTCCTTCTGCTCTGGAGACTGGCGGCTTGTCTCAAGGACTGCTTCACAAACAAAAAGTCTTGGTTCACTCTGGTCCCAGAAATGGCGAGCAGGAACGTGACTGCGCAGCTCTGGGTACTCCACAGCGGTCCTGACACAGGGAAAGACAACAGAAAAAGCACAGAAAGGGATATAAAACAATTGCRGCCTGTTCAGTGCATGAATATAAAGAAAGGTTAAAACAGGACTAAATTTCTAATGATGATAACTTATCACAATGTGTGCAAATATTTTGTTTTTTTTTCGAATGTGGGTAAGGTAGAAGACAATACCTCTATTTTTGCCATTAGTTTCAACTTCTTACAAAGCAGTGCAAAGCCAAGCCAATTAGCTCATCTAAGCATTTAAAGCTTGMTCAGTCTATCACACAATTTGAAATCCACAGAACTGATATGCCTACTGAACCCCAAGGATATTCCTGATACAAATACTATAAATATATGTTTATAGGCTTTATAGAAATATATTTTTAAAAGCTTTTCCTTTTGAAATATTGTGCTGGTCAAACATTGGTGCACAGCAGAAAACTTAAAGACATTGTAGAAGACCTCTCCATTACCCCTATTACTGAAAGTTTTAAGGAGTCTTTTTAAGAGCAAATAAACCACAGCAGCATCTAAGGTCATCYTAGYTACACAGAGAGCTGAATTCCATCTYTTAATCCCTTGCTTCCCTTGCCTTGCTACATCCTCCTGTRGAACAGCTATGCCCACTGGGGAAATGACTTTGTGAGTACTCAGCGAGGAATGTCTTTAYTCATTCTGCACCTGTTCTCTAGTCTTGCTCTGCTTGCACCATCAGCACGAAGCTGAGGGCACAGATGGAACATGCGACATTCTAAGGGTCYGCATAGCCGAGGGCTCCATCCCCTGGAACTCTACAACAAAAAAGTTCTACATAACTCAAGCCCCTTCTCAAGAAAGCCAGAATCTCAGYTCACACAGAAGTGGAAACTTCTAATTTTTATACAGGGATTTCATTAGCCCATACTTAAAACGTAGTAAAAATATGTAAAAAATAAAACATTCTACCAGGAGGCAGGCTCAGTTAGCTAGATCAGTAGTTCTGTATTTCAATATCATATATCTTCCTACCTCCTAACACTTTACATGTGGCAATGGCACTTCTAGTCTGTTCTGCAAATTTGCAGACTAGTATTAATAAAAAAAAAAAAAAAGGAGTTTTAGATGTTGCCTCATGTTGCCTCAACAGAATAGAGGGAAAGAGAAGTAATATATTATAATAATTTTCTGATTAATTTACTCATTCTGATTTCAAGATAAATTTAGACTAAACGCACTATTCCTGCTGACACCACATAGCATTTGAAATCAGTGATACGATATTCCTAGTTTGTGCTGGCCTCTGTTGGGCTGCACAAGATACTACATTTGAAAACAACTTTCTCAAAATTCCTTGTTACACTGCTTGCGTAACTGGTCAAGACTTAAGACTCCAATTTGCACTCTCATTAGCTATTAATAAGGTTTCTTTTTGGGGGAGTGTGGAAAGAGTAACAGCATTTAGTAATATCTGCACTGACTAGTTGCTAAAACAAAACTTTGTATTAAAAGGCTGTCTAATCTTAAGAAAAATATAGAAAGATAAAACATTGTAAAAGCAAATGGAAATCTGGACTCTCAATATTCTACTGCACGTCCCCACTARCTCCTAGGTCACTGTGTGATGCTGCTTTGTGGCTAGCGTTTCTAATRAACTTTTTTCATACAAGCTGCTCTCTGGTAGATATATGATTTTTAAATAGTTGTTTCATGAAAAGTTGGCGCATGGTCTACATAAAGACAGAAAAATACCACTATGAAGATGTAGCTTCTTTTCCAGGGCTGATTTCTACCTTAAAGGCTCAAGGATTTTTTTTCAAAACAGAAGCTTCTTACTTGTTAATGCCTTGTCCAGGAGGAAGTTTGTCTCTATCATTTCCTTGTGCAGCTTTGAAATCAAAGAGAGTAACTTTGTCCATTTCCACATCGTAGAAACAGATCTTGGAATCAACATTCCCATCCACCTACAGAATGGGAAAATCAAAGTCACTAAAGCCTGCAGTTAACAAGAAAAAAAGGTAAAGCTCAGATGGTATGTTTCTCATTTGCTTCATGTTGTTAATATTTCTGTGCTCTGGTAATCATACACAAGAATATACTCAGGAAGAAATGCCAGAAAATTTCATGTTGTTTTTCTGTGCTAACAAGTTACCTTTGGACTTCTTGGTAATACTACAAAATAGAATTTGTGCTAATCTGATCTTTTCCAAGTTGTTCTTCTCATGAGACGTACAAAACAGCTTATTTCTAGTTTTTGGAACTGTAGGAAAGGCAAATTTGTTTCTGAGGAGTTAATTCTACATTTTCAGAAACTTGCTTGCACAGCAGCAGCCTGGCAGCTGGTGGTCAGCCCACAGAGCAGCGAGAGGAGAGCCCTGCCTCACCTTGCTAACGAGGATGCTGACTTTGTTGCCATTAGTGTTGCACTTGACAGAGGCAAGGCCTCCCAGGCCAGGAAACAGTTCGCAGAAATTCTTGCTCTGGCAGTGCACTTTTGCCTCTCTGTGGAAAGAAATAAACTGAAATCATTTGGTGGCATAAAAGCGGTGACACTCCGCAACATTTTTTATATTATGAGAAAGACTTAGAAAGGCTTATTTTTATTTCTCCCTTATAATCTTTCTGCTAGCTTCCTCTCCAGAGGATTGCTCCTATCTGACTTACTTTCATGAAGATGTTAACGGGACATTTTTCTCAATGAAACAGAAAGAATAAACTTAAGTGCTCCCACAGAATTCCATCACCAGAGCTACACAACAGGAATATCCTGCAAGAATTTTGAATTTGTCGTGCCTAAGAGCTTTCCTCTACCAGGAATTGCACAGATAGCCTTTCTCCTAAGTACTATGAGTGTGGATGAATGCGGAGCAAAAATGAAGTCATCAACACAGAGAGAGTATTGAGAGAGTACTATAGTTCTTATGGTTCACAATTTCCACATACTTGCCCCTCTGTTTTCCTATCTCAAAACAAACCTACCACTTCTGTAGCTACAAAACAGCAACTAAAGGTGACAGACAAAAATGGCAGTATTTTACATTTGTAATATAGATTTAACATTGATATATGACATTATGGYCATCATTTGGGAGGGAGGATTTTCACAACTGACCATGGAAACACAACCTAGCATGCAGGAATTAAGCTCACTTCTTTCACTGTTAAAGATCACAATCCATGCAACACYTATATCAGCCACAAGTCATCCAATCCACTGCATTCAAATTATCCTGTGYGATATTTAGGCAATCTCACCACAGCTAGTGACTGTCCAAGTGGGTAGCTAAGGGTTAGCACACTACTYGTGTCAGTGCATAAAACAGGAGAGTACATAAAGGGCAGAATCTATCTTACTCTTTTTTTTTTTTTCCTCAAGTTTTTAAATGTGTTGGTCACTAGTAGATATATTCCTGAAAGAAAAGCCATGTCAAGATTTTGTCTTTTTCATGCTAAAGCTACTGGTCAGTACAGAAGCAGACAACRTAATTTGAACATTCTAAACCCACAACTTAACTTAAACAAGGCCTCTCAGAAGAGGTGAACAAATTAAAATAGAAAGAGTTGGGTTTCATCTTGTCATAAATCAACAAACCTGGATTCACTGATGCTATGGAGGGAGCGACGTTAGGAGCAGTGGACATTATTCTTCTTGTTTAGGTTACCAGCAGGAACATGTGACATCCTTGCCTTGATCTTCCTAAACTTTTCCACCCTCTCTCAAATACAAACATCTCCCACAAAATATGTATTTTTAATTATTATTATTACTACGTTACTCTTTCTATGGTTCATCTAATAATTCTGTGGCTCTTCCCTCACTTTAGAAAAAGGCCATCAGCTCACACAGGGTGAATATATTGTCTTGATATTCAAAGAGGTTATCACCTTTCATTAGAACAAAACAATTAAAAGTCCCCTCCTCACTAAAAAGAAAAAAAAAAAAGAAAAAGAAAAAAAAACTCAATCATATAAAGGTTTTCTGAAGCCTGATTAATACCTGCGAGAGAGATCAAAGATTTTGAAGTGAGAYGAGTCAGTTCCCACAGTCAGGAAATTCCCACAGACATCCAGGAGGCAGGGATTGCCCTCAGCTTCKGAGAACACCAACAGCTGCTTAACCGTGCCCTGAGGAGACAGGTTTAACATTAACTTTGTTCATTCAGAGCCTAAGGAAGAGAGATTTATTTTGTCAGTAAGCTAACTACCTGCTGGACTTGTTAGCCCAATCATCAGCAAAATGAGAGAAACTAAACACCCAAACACCCCAAAATACACACCTTCTCACAYTGGGTTTCAACAAATGCAATCTGCATTTCAGGTCCAATACTTGAATGTACAGGCTCTAAAAATGTTAAGTTTAGAGGTACCCTTCTGCAAAGATGGGCTCAGCAATAATACAACTKCTTCTAGGTAAATGGACATACAAATACGAGTTCAATTAATGTACAACTGGAAAATAAATAGATAAAATCATCCCTTACTGTGATAAAGCCASCCTTTTTTAAATAAAATTATGTATCAGAGAACTCTAATAGATGTCTCTCTGCTTCTCATGGATTAAYTAATTAAGGCTGCAATGTTTAAATAAAAGACCTGGCAGGTCTGGTTGACTTGTAAATAGAACTTCTACACGRTCTTATCATTACCTTAYAAAAATACTGTTGATACTCATATTCCTGTTAATAAGATAGACATTCAGTATATGTGCATTTTGATCATCTTATAAAGTTTGGTCCTTACAGGATTCTATTTTCTATCACAAATATTTACAAGTTAGACTGTAGCAATATATAAGTAAGACATATATCTTAAAGAACAGAAGTGACAAAGACTTTTCAGCTGAAATCATCAGCACATTGTTCTTCTGTGACAAAGGTAGAGTCAGTAGATTCACTTCCATTTAACTTTCATGTTGCAAGTGCAGTACTCCTAAACTCTGAAAATAGTAAAGCATATTGGCCAGTCTCAGCTTTACGCCCCTGTTTTTTAGGTAATGACACTCTCAAATGACCATTATGGCTGTCACTAAGAAGAACATGCTTCTTTTGCCTACATCTGCTCAGCTAGGTCCACAGTGAGCAATCTCACCGAAGCTAAGTAACCCTGAGAGGGATTGCTCCTCTGCTCTAAAAGTTCCATCAGCTCTTACCTGCCAGGTGCGGACCTGGACCCGATTTGGCTCAACTGTGTACAGATTTTCTTCATGCGCACACAAAACCGGAGAGTCGCAAAGGAAAGAGCCTGGAACAATCACGACAAAAGCATCATGACAGTAAAAACACGCAAAAAGGAAGGAACTGTTGTGATTTATTTGAAAAGAAGGAGACTTCTCCATATAACAGATTTATGTACGGACATGATATTCTAGATCTGAGAACACTTTTCAAATCTAGACTTGACACCTAGGCTGCCTGGAAGAGCTCAGTTTTGTCAAGGCACATCACACAACTTGGTACCTTAGAAACTTTATGAATGAAGCATACGTTCAGTTTTTAGGTACCTCTAGAATTGGGCTGAAGCTGAATAGAAGTTACATGGATACAGACTTTAATTTTATGCCTACAAACACATTTCCTCTTCAGTTTTACCTCTCYCGCTGCAGTGCTACCTCTGACCTATAGATAAAAACAGCAGCATATTCTGAAGTCAATCAAACATGCTATTCTAGCACATTTGGTGAATAAAGCTCAGATTTAGGAGATAATATCTGAGCTCCAGTTTCATAGGTGATTTGTTTAACTACTGATCTATATTTTTATGCTCCAATCTTTCTCTTCTGCAAAATGGCAATATTAAGTCTAATTACTATTCATAAGTGCAAACTGAAAAATATTATTAGTACACACTCTCAYCTAACATGATTGAAGTAAACACATAAGTTAACATTTCAACACTCTTAAGACTCCACTCACTGCTCTGAAGTCTTACCTGCATTTCTTAAGGTAACACCTGAGCACTCAAAGACAGAAACTTGCTTCCCATTCCAGAACACTATAACATCCTAAAGCAATCAAAAAAGTAAAGAGTTTATTCATTCTCTCAGTGTCAGAGTTATATAAAAGAGCTACAAACTACGTACTTAACTAGATAAATATTTGTGTATGTATATATAGGACGACCCACAACTGGGCTGGGAAGTTACCTTAGTAGCATAGACTCCRTTAACATTCATATCGACACGAAGACTCTGTGTAGCTCCTGTGCTGAAGAAGGTCACGTTGAACAGGTTGGGAGACACCTGAACCACAGCCACTTGCTGGTTAAAATGAGAGGACATGGCCTGCTCGCTGAGGATCACCACTGAGCTGATGTTGTTCACTGCCAGAAGGTTTCTCCTAGAGCCCCACTACAAACAGTGCAAGGAAAAAGAAAAAGCAGCACAGTTTCATTTAAGACCTTAAGCTTTCATAGTTATGTCGCAAAGCAAAGCAGGCATAGGGCAGAGAAACTCTGTGTGTGTGTGAGTGTGTGCGTGTGCCTGTGTGTATGGCATAAAGTCCTACTGTCTAAATAAAAGCACAGTTAAATGGCTAAACTGCTGGAAATATCATGCCATTTTTCTTTCCTAAAATGTTATTCTACCACCTTACACCTAATACTGCAAGACAGAATCACATAAGCAAAAGCATTAATAACACTTTAATCTGTAAAAGGAGGCTGCACACACCATTTCTTATTCTTTTCTGCAACTTCGGGAGCCCTTTTGGTCAACAAYGTAGTTCAAATTCTCTAGCTGTTTTATTCAACGGTGCCTCTTGAGAAGTAATTTGCATGGGTCACTGGTTGTTTTTTAAAATGCCAATTCCTTACAACTAACAGCTGCTAGAGTACTACTCCACTGTGCAGTATATGAGCTGGACTCCTTCTCTTTAGAAGCGCCTATGTCAGGTTGAAAAAAAATATCAGCTTGGCAAGCAGGCCAGTGAAGATACTGCCACTCTGATTTCACAACAGTGGGCAGCTGTCCCAAGATCCCCATGGAAGCACAGGAATTACCTAAGGATCCCTTGTGAAAATCATTTGGAGAACATTTTGGACTGTAAAGATTAACACTACGAATCAAACAAAAAAAATCAGAGCATCCACAATTAAAGTTATCTTTATAAAATGAGACACAAATGCAGTGATTGCTGGCGATAGCATGGCGGGGTTTTGTTTATTCTGACAAACAATGGGAACAAGGCTATTTCTGGACWGCACTCCATATCCTGTTAGCTGGAAAATATTTGAATGGTCAAGCTGACATAAACATCTGTTACTCTCCCTCCCTCCCAGCTTATTTGCAGATGTATGATATGCTAATGGCATACATTGATTCCTTTATCCTCGGCCTTTTGTTACGGCAGCATCTTAACAGATTTGAGTTACTGACTTCAATAGTATTTCCCAACCTAAAATTTGAATTTAAAAAGGACTCCCTCGCTACATTCCTAGCTAGAGCAAGCAAATGCTATTACTTTTCATAAACTTCTCATTCTAGTGTGAAATCCAAATACAGGCAAACACAGAAATACTGTCTTGCAAGGCACCAGAGAAGTTTGATTTTCACTGTTCTCATGTATTCAGCAAAGCATCAGATTAATATAAATTCTAAAAGAAAATCTAATAAAAACATACACGACTTTAGCGAATAACAAACAAACAAAACRAAATTTCCAGGAGAATTTAGCAGAAATGACTTTATCTTTTAAGARTACGGTGGGTGGTCAAAAAAGTTACTGCTTCTGTTAATGTACACACTTAAAATTTAAATTTCATAACTGTAGCACTCACTTCTTTTGTTATAGCAAAATATTAACAAGTAAATATGGAAAGGCAATATTTATGCTTGAATTTACAATAATCACTGTAAATAATTCAAATAAAAAATGTTGAATCCTGAAGCTTAATGAARAATGGATTAAAGATTATTAAATCTCAAAATACAATGAATTGTTATAACTTTAAGGATGAAAAAGTTTTAAGAAAGCAGTACAAATGTTTTGAAGAATTGGATCTGCAAATTTATAAGAGAAAACCTATTATTACCCATGCAGACTTTGACACAAGTGCCATGTAAAAAAGTCATACTCAATGTGAAGTCTTCCTAAAACGAAAAAGTCTTTCCCACAGTACCTGTATCTGAGTGATATTTCCATCAAGTTCCGTAGGTGCCTGGAGCTTCCACCTGTCTCTGGCCTCCAGTGCCCCTGTGCTCGGGCTGGGCACCAGCACTCTCTTCCACATAGCAATGCGCCCTTTGTTGGTGCCAGCTGCTAGAAGTCCTGCCAGGCACAAATCTTTTAGACATTKCACTTCAAAAGGAAAACCAAACCAACATTAAACAAAGCAGCAGGCAGTCAAATACTGGTTTTGGGGTATGAGGTCTTGAGAACTCTTCTATGAGCTTTCCCTTCTTTGCCTTGCCTACAGATCGGCATTCCTGAATTTTTCTGGGAAGACAATAGGAGATGTTTCATGGAGTGAGACCCATTTTCTAAGCTCTAATCATACCAATGATTTCATACTCACTACTTATTTTTCAATAGCTCCATCCGGAGTAAAAGCCACTATTGAAATCAATTCTAAYACCCTGACCATGTCTAGATCAGCAAACTCTACAGCACCCAGGAGTGACTGCAGAGAGGAACAGGCTGTGTTAAAGGCCCAGTGCACATTTGGATTAGCTCTAGTGTGGCCTTGTAGACTGAAAGGCTTTTGCAAGGTGGAATGTTAGATGCACTCCTGGAGCATGTGCTCCTCCTTCAGTGCCATCAAAGGGAATCCAGTTCCTGCTCTTTGAATKATCTCAAAGGTCACTCCACCCAGCGAATCAAAGTGCAATGAGTATTGAATTCTCTGCCTCATCAAAAGGGACATTCCTGATCTGAATGAAAACTATCCCAACACATTTCCTCAGGAGCAAGATAAATATTTAAAATGGCTACAGGGCACTAAAGACTGATGCTTTGACAAGGTTTAGGAGCCAGAAACCCCAGATTCTCACCTTTAGCACTGCAGTAAGAAACACAGTTAATGCATTCTCCTGCCTCAAAGCCAAATTGCACATCTGGGAAGAGCACATAATTCTCACCTCGCTCCAAATCCCAGAACCTAAAGGACAGAAAACAAGAGAGTTTTAACAATGCTTTTCCTTCCAGGTGGCTTGCTAAACACAATCAATAGGATGCTACACATGGCATTAATTTGTTGCTTCCAGAATGCCCAGGTCGTTTAATTTTTAAAACAAAATTGTCAGCAGCTTCCTCTGGAATGTGAATTTCTTAACAATCTCCTTCCTCTTCCTTTGCCTTCCTACTCTGCTACATGTATTGTGATACTCTCCATGAAGGAAGGAGTCAGAAACACAGTATTTGTTGGTGCTTAAAAAAAAATAAAATAATSAGAATTATATTTTTTCTTCCTACTCATGTTTTCTCACCTTTAAAAGACAGTCCATGTTTCACTCACTCCTAGTAGCCCTTTGGATTCCAGATGGATTTTGTTGAATATTGTTAATCAAATGTATTCGTTGTCAATAATTGGTCTTTATTACCTTCTCACAAAAACAAYCAGAGGATTCAGTGCGGTAACAACAGAGAAAGGCTCAGAGAAGTGAGCCACTGATTTTAGTGGACAGTCTCTGGAGTTGTCTCTCCTCCCAGAAAAGAAAAAGTTAGGAGAAAGACATGTGCTTGTAGCACAGTCAAAAAAAAAGTAAAAAGATCAAGCCTACAGAACATTGCAGCCAACAAAGTGGCATATTTAAGGAGTTAGGGACAAAAATAGTCAAAATACTCATGTTGTATGTATGTTAAAGAGAYGTCTTGACAAGCAGAGCATGTTTTTCCTGTGGCTGATGCTGTCACTAAGTCTCCAAGAGCAAGAGTGTAAAGAGCAAGGAAGTGACTATCTCTTTTCCATGCACAAAATCTGTTTTCAGAAAGAAACACATAAAGGCACTCAGAAAGGAACAATTTGGGTAGCATTGTCAGATAAAAATACCTTGAGTGAAAGGAAAATTTTTCTAGAGAAAATAAATAGGAAAAGAATGAAAAACCTATTTTGAGAAACAGAGTGAGAAAATAATGTACACTACATGCTCAGGAAAAACTTTAGTCCACTGCAAACTATAATTTTTTAGCTGGCATTCCTCTTGGAAAACAARAGCAGCTTTAAAATGAGATTCTTACCTGAGGACTGTCTCACCTACTGCTGTAACAATAAGACTCTGGTCTATTAAAATGATGTCTGCAGAATTGCCCATCTTGCCACTCAACTTCACCTGTTAACCAGAAAAAAAAAATCAGAACATTGATCCACATCGACAGATTATAGGTATCTGAATTGCCTAGTGTGGCTGCAAAGTTAACACGTAAGAACTACTAGATCTGGCAGATAGTTCAGACAGACCAACAGTTTCCCCTCAGACAACAACCACCGTTGAATGAGTTAGGTGCATCCCATACAGAAGCAATAAAAGAAATGTTAGCAAGCAACACTGTTTAAAATATTACACATCAGGTCTTACTTCTAGTCAAAATAAATGCTGATAAATAAAAGGCAGATACTCCTCTAATAGGCAAGTGTCCAATCTTTTTCAAAATTATTATTTTAGAAGAAAACCTAAGAAAGAAATAGTTTTTTTCAAAGTCATGTTCTCCAATAGTACAATGAGATTTTCTTTGGTTTGTTTTTACACGTTGGGTTAACACAACTATGGTCCAGGATGAAGTCTATTTGCTGTTTCTCTCTTTATAGTCATTTCTGAGTCATGACATAACTATTTGTGGGTAACTACTTTTAAAATCTTTCTAGCCCTTACAGCTCTGAAGAACACTAATAATAAAGTGAGAACAAAACCTCTTTTCACACTTGCAAAGACAATGTCACCAAGAAGGATAGGTACTGCTGCCACTAACCTGAAAGAGAAGGCAGCTCTGAACAACTGATGATAATAAATCTGAGTATATTATCAGCAATTTAKCCATAAAACATTTTAATAAACATTTGACTATAGTGAAATTATACAGAAATTTGAAGAGTATCAAGTTTCAATTATTCTCTAATTCACTAAGATCGGATAAATAACGATTAAAAAGATTAATATAGCATCAAAAGGAAAACAGATAAGAAAAAAATCAGGAAGATGAAAACCACCTTTCCCAGTTCAAGAATACACCTTTTTATTCCATGTTTCCATGATCTTATATTTGCTTATCCAAGATATTATCTGAGATGGAAAAAGCAAGAGTTGATTCCTTTGTGAGCAAAAAAGTGACATGAAGACACTAACATATAGCTATAAAGATGACATATTTCCACATTACCTTGCCTGGCTCTTACCTTCATGAGCTCTTCAGCTTCTCCCTCGGGAGTAATTGTATGCAGAGACAACAGGAAGTTCTCTGTTATTATCACTAAAACATCTCTTTTCTCCATGAACAGAAGCTTTTGGACAGGACTGTCTATGGACAACATATCACTTGTCTTCCCTTTCTCATTCACATAATGCACAGACCCTGTTGTACACAAAGTAGTTGAAAGAAAATGTAAGGATTCTTGCAGGAYGGCATGTCTGTCCCTAGATGGTGCTGGGCCTCACCAGAAAACTCCTGTTGTGAAGATCACTGTAACACACAGCTAAGCAAAGACTCATTTTTTGGATGGTTGTTTYGAAAGTGCTCTGTGTGGCTTTTATATTTAAATAGTTCACGTTTGGCAAAGCACCTTGTACCTCATCCACCAAATGAAGATGCAAGTGTTCTGCAAAATAAACACCCAGCATTCCAGCAATTAATGTAAAGCTGTATTGCTGTTAGTTAGGGGTCCCATTGTTGCTAATGAAAACACTGAATTACGCTATAATAGTATTGTGAAACGAGCATAACTTAAATGGATTTTCAGGGCTGCTAACACCTGGTTTGAGAGGACTGCACACTCAACCTACAGAACCATGCTCATTAGAACACTGTTCACACTCTTTCCAGCTAACTGGTTAGAAGGAAATAAAATGCAACACCAGAARAATTGGTGAAGAGGCACATGCCAGAAAAAGAAAGAGAATTTTAAGAAGACATCAAAAGAAAACACATGTATTATTTTTCAATCTGTACAAAATAAGGACAATTTCTACTTCCATTTACTCTTGGGTGTTAGAATGTGCTTCTCCATCTTAAGAGAGGCACATGTCATGTGCCCCATGATGATCGACAGGACAGAGTATCTACTGATCCCTCAACGTGGTGGGAACATGACTAATGCAATATCCATAGTGTTCTTTTTGTACGGATTCACACTAAAGATGTGAGCACTTTCATYGTGTTATTAAATTTTTTCTTATTAGACGTTCTCCAATTTCTATGAATATTATATCTTGTTGAATCTATAAGAACAGTATTACCTTGCAACAAAGTGTTTTGAAGCACTAAGGAGACAAACTTTCAGCAGACAGGAAACGTGTTACAGTTCTTACCATCTGTCARAGTGATAAAGAAAGACAATCCTTCCTGTAGACCCATTTTCAAAGGTGGCCCTGTTCCAGCTTTTCTCCAGTTAAACATATCCAAAGCCTTCTCATCGCCACTCACTGCTGCTTTGGCCAGCTGCATGAAGTCCCTGAAAACAAGTAGGGACAATAAGAAGGTCTATTTGGGAAAAGGGGTGTCCTTCTGTGGAAGAAGAGTAGGATCCAGCCTGCAAGTGCTCTCCAAGGGGCAGCGTACTTACTCGCCAGGAGTGGGTGGCCGAAAGATACAGTGAGAAATGTATTTGCCATAATCATGTTTCAGCAGCGGAGGACCCTGCACTCGACCACGCTGGTCCACTCTCCACAGAACCAAGACCCCATGCTAGAAAGAGCAAACAGTTAATTGACTACACGCTCCACACAGACAAGAATCCAAACCTAAACTAAAAATACACAAAAGGATCTTAGTAAATACTATTTTACTTAGTAAATACTTAGTAAATACTATTTACTTAGTAAATACTATTTTATTGACTAAGCAATACTTCTCAGTACTAAATACTACTTTTATTTAGATGAAAAATGACATTGTTCATGCCTAAAAATCAAGATGCAAGCAATAAGAATACTTTTATATCGCATACATATTTTAAGTCAAGTTGTCTAAAAAGCCCTGGTGGTCACAGACATTCCTAATGGAATAATTCCTAATGGCCTTGTTTTTCTCTGCAAGAATGCATACACAGATGTTCATTTAGGTAACTGTCTTTCCTGTTTTCCTGCAAATAGTCATCTTGATAAAAGAAAAAGCATTAAGCTACGGGATAGTAAATGAAATGGCATGCATGTCTGAGCAAGGGCACATAACAATAGCACATGAAGTCCCATAGCGCAGAGAACTTGCCTAGGAAGAGACTTCAGATATTCTTCAGCTTCTCCTTTCTTTCATACAGTAGATATGCCATTTTGCTGCCAGTTTTACAAACCAACTAGGGATGTACACCCTGGCCTGGAGCCAGGACACAAGCAGATACATGAGCAAAAGGGCAACCATTGGGTAAACCTCAGAGTCAGGCACAGTGTCTGAGGTTAAYGGGCATTTTGCTGTGCCAGCTCAGGATGAGGATGAATTTCAAACCCCTGYTGACTACAGAGGAGTGAAAGAACAGTGGAGCAGGACATTCACCAGAACAAGGCCAACTGACTTACACTACAGTTTCACAGCTGTAATTTTAAGATTTATTATTTATTAGGGTCATTATGCTAATGCTAAGGAACGAAATTGCATCCGGAGGCCTCCTGTGTAAGCGCTGCATGAGAAAAAGTCACTTTGGGCTCTGAAGTTTAATCTCA
Organism: Eudromia elegans; assembly: GCA_003342815.1. Lineage (NCBI taxonomy): Eukaryota > Metazoa > Chordata > Aves > Tinamiformes > Tinamidae > Eudromia > Eudromia elegans. Next base: position 395,928 of record PTEX01000031.1, on the reverse strand, counting down.
TTTTGTTTCATTCAGACAAATCACAATTAAAAATGTATTACAGTTTTCTCTACTTCTCTTCACTGTTTTTAATGGACTATTAGAGAAATAAAAGACCAGTAGCAGCAGGATACAGTATCTGCTTACACTTCACAGTTCTAACCTGAACCCACAGGAGAAGCAGCTGAAGCCTTCCAAGGAAGCTCTTAGTTCTTTTCTCCTAAGCACCAGGAATCAAAGTCCTAAATTCTTTTCAGCAGGAAGATGATAATATTTATACTATTCAAATCTCTTTATCAAGTCYAGTGCTGTGTCTTTCAACTTAAAGACTCTGCAGCTGTGAAACTGCACTACTCAACTTCCAAAAAGCCACCAAGGGGTCACACTGTCTCTAAATAGCACATGAACGTACAAAAAGTTCATGTCCTATTGGTTGSTCTTCTAACATTTCCATCAGCTTTTCCTCAAGGATTCTCAAAGGATTCTCAAAGTGAAGAATTGAAATTCTTGGACAAGCTTAAATTTGCATCAAGGAGATGATAACAAAAACAGATTTTTTACTTGCTGATTCAAGAACTAACAAAACCAAAATACTCCACAATCCTGAATACTAAATATTCAATAGCTAACTTCCCATTTCACTATCAAATGGCAACCAGCTCACTATGAAATAAAGACAAACACATTTTAAAATGGTTTCTCTCAAGGTATTTTCAACAAAATAGCTGCTACTTAATTTTAGAGCATTATTGAAAATAAGACAACCTACACTAACACAAGAGATTAACAAGTTTTTAAGTGTTTAAGTGAGGGCACCTATGCAGGTGCAACGGATAAATATACTGTAGCTCTCCTACATAACTTTCATTCTGGACATTTTGAGTTGATTCTTGAGTCTCCCAGAAAAATCCTGCAAGACAGGAATAAATAAACAAATCTTTCTGTGCCTCTGTTATTCCATCCATTAATTTGTACCTAGAGCAATAAAATTGACCTTTCCTCCCAAAACTAGTACCCCACTAGTAGTCTATTCCACAAACCTCTTTTGCCAGTGGAGTTTGTAAAGTTGTACTCCACACCAGAACYACTTTGGGTATTTCACCACTTACCCTATCACCAGACACAAGGCGGGTACCACTTGTACTCCAGTTCAGRACTGTAATTTCAGCACTGTGTGTGGGAGGGACAATGTGCTGCTCCCTGTCTTGTTTGTTGATTACCACAACCTCRCCGGTCTCCCAGCCTGCCGCCAAAACCAGCCGGGAGGGCTGCCAGGACAGGGCTGTGACCCGAAAGCTTCTCTCCACATGCACCTCAGACACGTGTTCTCCCTGCAAATAGAAATTGAGTGCAGGGTCAGTACAAGAGGAGCTCGGTGCCACAATGCAGCTACACCTTCACACCTGCTCCTCGACCAACCACGACGTGTTTATCTGTCTTACAGAACACAGACACATAACACAGCATCCCGTAAAACATACAAGATGGCTACACAAATTCTGTTTATGTCATAAAAATGCATTACAATAGGCAGCACATCCACTTCAAAACTGCTAATGAAAACACAGTGATATTAAAAGCAATTATTTCACTCTGCTTTTCCATGTTATTTTTCCCTTGAGCATTTCCCTCATGAGCAGCTCCCACAATCCTGAAGTTTATTCCTGTAGGAAGGATGAGCAGGCTGCTGCTAGATTTGAAGTTAAAAATCAGCTTTTTGAAAACCAATACAGCAGTTTAACTGATGACACAGAACACTCTAGTGTTAAAAGGCCTATCTGCAGGCAGCAATTGCATTAGGAATCACCTACCCAATTATCTGGCTCTAGCAAATGAACTTGTTCTTGAGATGGAAGATATTTCCTTGCATTTCCTAATACATTTTATTTGCTTGTTTTTTTCTAAAAAAAATAGAAATGCATCTATTTTATTTTTAAACTTGAACTCTCCTATCACAAGGACCAAATGTCTCAAGTTTTAAAGGCAAATTGCTTGCCATCAGACAAAAAGACCTACAAATCATAAAAAAAAAAATTCAGTGTAAAGATCAACATAACCAACGAAGAATTTTTTATGAAAGTAAAATGATAGCACATCCAAAAGCAAACTTTGTGACTCTTTATACCTGTTCCAGATAGACATCCACACAGCCCCCGGATGTTGTGCTGATGGAAGCAACTGCCAGGAGTGGATGAAACGGGTGCCACGTTATGTGAGAGGGGGAGGCAACTGAGTCAGGAGCTTCTATTTGATGATCCACATATACAGCCATAGCAGAAACTATTACACTCTGCAAACCTGCCCAAGACAAATGAACATTTAGAGCATGTAACAGTATGCAAAAAAAAAGAAGGAAAAAAACATATATATATATATATATATAAAAGACAATATGCCTTACAGTCCATAGGTTCATGGTTCTCTTAGCTTGTTTCCTGACCAAGAACCTGCAGATGTACATGCAGAAGTTCAATTAGCCTGAAACACTGGTAGTTCAGTGTCTTGCCACTAATATTACTTCAAATATTAATAATATTTTATTGGGGAAAAAAGTTATTCCACATTCAAATAAATTTCATATTGGCTCCAAACTTTCAATAATGGAGAAGTCCATTTTAGGTTCAACTAAAAGTCTGTGATGACCAAATAAAAAAAAAAAAAACACTTGGTATTTTGTCAGCTTGTTACAGAAAAAAAACTCTCTATCCCTTTTAGCTTGAATGCAGAACAAGAACAATTTTCCAGGCAAAAATGTGTATTTCCAGCAAGGCAGACTGGCATTTACTGAGGCAAGAGCTGGGGTATTGCTATGCAAATTACACACAACCCCMAATATCACCTTTCTCCACCTCAATAACTTTGCAAAATGGTCTACGAGATTGCTACATATCATTAAATAGCTTATATAACTAGATTTCTCATGGAACAAAATGACTTAAAATCATTCTTTGTTTTGTATGTAGCATTCAGTATTTTGGCAATTCATTATCCACATATTTACTGTTGCTTGAAGAGCTCATGCATCTATGCTCATGCTAGCTGACAGATACCTCTCCAAAAAATGCCTTTGCAAGGAAAAAATAACAACAAGCAATGGAAACCAAAACAGATTGCTGAATACACTAGCTCACAGGCCGTACTGCACCMGAATATCTTGGATTTAGTTGAGTACCATCAAGAATTTCTTTGCTACAAGGAATACCAGTGAGCCAGAATTAAAGTATTTCAAAGGGTAACAATTCACATTCAGAAAAAACTACTATATATATTTATCCTATTCTGTATTTGTTGACAGTTCTTAGGGTTATTTATGYGCCCTGTGTGATAACGTTATCTGTGCATTTAGAATCTAGGACAGGTGACCCATATTACGTTTACAAGTATTAAAGAGTAGGCACTAGCCCCCGCGTCTACCAGAAAGGCATCACCAAACAGGCTGGTAAAAGCTGCTTTTATGTACATGCACACTGGGATGTTTTCCTGACTTTTCAGTATAAAACCACAGCTTTTGGCTTAACTACCCTTACCTATAAGGGGAAAAAGAAAAAAAAAAAAAAGACAAAATCAAGTTGTGCTATAAAGCCATGGTAAATGGTTAATACTCTTTTCTCTAAGTAAACCAATTCAACTCTGAATCGAGGAGGATGGGGTAACAGAACCAAGCACAGGGCTTCCCTCCGAGGAGGACAGTTCTGAGCCCACCCTGTTCGCCGRGGACAACGTTATGGCCGAGGGCCGGCGAGCAACGAGCCCCGCGACACCCCCCAAGGCGTGGGGGAGAGGGGGCCGCCCCCGGCCCAGACCCGGCTCCCACCCCCGCGGCCTCTGTCCCGCCCGGGCGGCCCAAAGCGCCGCCGCCCGCTCCTACCTGCCGGCGGCGCAGGGCCGGCGCCGCTCCGCGTTACCCCTGACAACAGACCGAGCCCGCGCGGAAAGGCCCGAACGGGAGCCGAAGGGACGCGGATAGGTCCGAACGAGAACCGAAGGGCGGCGGAAACGCTCGAACGGGAGACGAAGGGACGCGGAAAGCTCCGAACGAGAGCCGAAGGACGGCGGAAACGCCCGAACGGGAGCCGAAGGGCGGCGGAAAACGCCGAAGGGGCAACCCCGCGGCCCCGTGGCGTAGCGGAGGGAGACGGAAAGCACCGATGACTCCGCCCGCCCCGGGTGAGGGGCCCGTTGAAGGCAGAAGCCTCCGGCGGACACGGGGCCCATCTGCCCCGTGGGCGCTACAGTGAAGATCCGGTTTCAGAAAACACTAATTCATGGGACCAATTTGGTTTGTTTTTAGTACGCATAAGTGTGCACACTGTCCTAAACTAATGTTGTATAGAAAGTTTTGCCTCCTACCTAAACTGCTCATTCTTGGGTATTCCTTTGAGGGAAAACACACCGTGCTCACTCACTTTTTTTTTAAAAAAAAACTACTTTTCTGTTGATCTCAGGTTTATTATTGTAGTGGTCAGGCACAGTAGACACGTGGTAATACTTTTAGAAGAATATGGGTCTACGGCCTCTCAAAACTCTTCTCTGTTAGTGCCTGTGTGAACAGTAGTATGTWAMCACTCAGATGTTTTAGTACGCACGTGAACAGCTCATGATCAGCAAAGTACTGTATAAAAGTAACCCAGATCTCACAGTAAATGAGCAAGATTTTATACTCACATTGAGTGTGTCTTGTATCCGGGCTGGTCTCCTACACTAAGAAATTAAAAGCTCRACAGAACACACTTCTACATATAAACACCATCCTTCTGCTAGACAAATCATGCAGGAGAAGGAAACAATTTGTTTCACATATGCAGTTCCTGCTGCTTTGAAATACATGGGATGTGCATCAAACCCYAGTTAGTGTTGCATACAGAATAACGTTGACTGTTATCTGTGACACTCTTCCACACACCACAGTAAGAAGTTCACGTGTCTCGGAACGCCGGCTTCTCCGCTCTGAAGCTTTTCCCATCCTTCTCGCACATGAGCAGCTTCGCACCTTAACAGCCCGCTGGGGGCAGAGCGGCTATTCACACACACAGGGGTATTTACACGCACAGGGACCAGCCCCTGAGCTCCTTGGGGAACCACACGCATCTTCACACCYGCTTCCAGTCACCGTGGAAATCCCTGGCGCCGCACACGCATTTCCTGCCAGGCCTGTCCAAGCGGGCTGAGCTCACATGGATCTGCAAAGCTGCTCGGTCGGAGCTAGGAGATCTCAGGCTATCCCGTGATAAGACGTTCAAATACRCTTTACAGAAAGAAAATCTGATGAAGGGATGCATTTAAATTTAAAGCTAGACAGCAGAGCACATTAGCAAGATAAGATCAATAAGCAATTTAGCTCTTTTTAATCTACAAATTCTATTTAGAGTAATATGCCTTAATGTTAATCACAACTATGCAGAATTGCATATTATGGTAAGACTATTTCCAAGCAAATTCTGTGCTCTAGGCAGGTACAAGTAAATTGAGCTCTGCATAAGATTCTGACACTCTCTGTGAAAACCCACCTTCAGAGTCTACCCATGACTGCAAAGATTTCGAAACATTGATCTGTTGCTTTAAGATTTAGTTTACAAAGATTGTTTCCTCAAGGGAAGACGACAGTATCCTGGGATTTCCCTTTAAGCATTAAAAAGAAACCTCATATTCTCCAGTAAAATAAATACTTTAAAAAAGCCACCTCACACAGCACCAGCCGCGGGACTGTGGGGAATCATTTTGCTGGCCATTATCAAGAAATCACTACAAGCATTCAGGCAGGCACTGCTGGAGAAAGAACCAAAAGGTTTGGTTAGCAAGTGAARTCCAAGCCCCACTGACATCATTCTGCAGCTCACTGAATGAAACTTCTTCATCCTGGGAAATGGTGTGAGAAACATCCCAYTTTGGAGCACCTACACTATTTAGAGTCCAGTGGAACTAGAGCATTTAATTAGGAGTGGCAAATGAACAGCTCAGCAAGGGAGCTTTCCAGCCACCTCTCTGCACTAGGACCCTCCTTGGTCAGGAGGCTCCTGGGCCCGGGACCTTCTGGAAAGTCACGCAGCCATTTCCTGAGGGCCTCAGCAGATGGGCACCCCCCACAGCTCACGAGCTCCCCAGACCTCTCATCTCTTAAAGACCCAGAAAAAAAACACAAAGAGCAGCAAGAACTAATAGCTCCCTTAGTCCACACCATGGAGACATTAACCCCAAGCACTGAGAAGATCAGTGTTTGTGTCACTGTTTGTGCTCCCACAGCTAAGCAGGTCTCCTCCTCCTCCTCCTCCTCATCTGGTCAGGCTAAGCTGCTTGGAGGTGCAAGAATCCCCGTATTTTAGTCAAACCTAGAGTCTGCCGCATGAAACCATCAGTAGTTAGAGAGGAAAGCAGCCCTGACACCATCACCTGCTTCCCAACAAGCACTAAAAAGTCACAGAGGCCTCACAACCGCCCACCACCCTCAAGCAGTCACTCACTAACATAGCGGCGCGCCCCATGGGCTATAAATAGAGCGCCGCATGCAAATGAATGTCTCTCCACCAATGAAGACCTGCAGCATGGCCAGGAGCCCCGCCTACACGGTGCTCCATTGGTTCTTGCTTTTGCACCAATCAGCAGCGAGGGTTTGCCTTCCCTCTCGCTCCTCCCCTCCCTCCCCCCGAGGGACGCGCGGTTGCCTCCCCTTCCTCTGCGTCACGCTGTCGTCACCCTCCGCGCGCCGCGCTGGGATTGGCCAGCGCCTCGGGGGCGGCCCCGCCYCCGCGACAGCGCCCGCGCGCCGCGGGCCAATGGGGCGCTTTGTTTGGGGCGGCGGGGTGGGTCGGGCGGCGCGCGCTCC